>CM059200.1:43333334-43933334 GCA_030323885.1 Branchipolynoe longqiensis | reverse complement strand
TCCACCCAGCATTGTGCGCCATGCGGGTATGTTCAGGTCCGAGGTGACCGGGACTCGGGCGGCCAAGAAGTTCAGTAGGGCCGAGTCCCGGGTATGGTCTATTACCTGGTCGACCAGCTCGCCAGTGTCCATGTCCTCCCGGCCGGGGTGGTGGGCCGCGTCGGTCTCGTCGCAGAGTCCGCATGACGGGTGTAGAGTCCGGGCTGGGGTAGATGTGTACCGGGTGCCGTGTGGGTAGTCCGCGAAGCTCGCATAGGTGGACGGGAGTGGGGGCGAGCCGGCCCCCCGTAAACACGGGGGCTGCCTTTCGCTTGTATCGGCGTGTGCGGTTGCTCTGTCCCGTCCTCAGCCGGGGGCCGGGCACCAGCGGCAGTGGTGACATCACTCCGGGGTCTCGCTGGGGAAACCCCCACGGGGCCGCGCTTGTTCCGGCGTGCCCCCCAGCAAGCCGTTGGGTGTGGAGGGGGGGCGGGAACCAGCGCCCGCCGTGACATCATGCGGGGAATTCCGGGGGATGCCCAGCGGGCCGGGGGCGCCCGGCGGGAAGCCCAGTGGCTTCAGTAGAATGTCAACAAATGGAGCAGTCGGGGGGCGAGGGGCCGGGTCGTCTAGCGAGTTAGAGTGGGGTTTTTGTGGCGTCACTTCCCGCCGGGCGGCTAAAAATCCGATTGGGATCGCTTACCGGTTTTGTCTCTGGCCTTCTTTAAGTAGCATGAGGCTTCCGCATGGTTTGTCACTATTTTTCTAACGTTCGCACAATAACCGCAGACGTGAGCCAGCCTCTGAGCGCCCGATCCGTGCGACTCCCCCCTCGCGGCCTTGTCGCAGGTGGCCGGGTCTTTATTCCAGGCCGAGCAGGGGGCGCCTATTGCCGACTTATCGTATTGTATCCGGGGATGGGCGCCGGCCTTCTGGTGCGGAGGCCTCCCAGAGTGTTGGTCCTGTGTGGATGCTGTGGTGGCGGTGAGGTGGCGGTGAGGTGGCTCGCCATCGCGATGATCTCAACACGGACGGCGTTGACGGCGGCTGTGTCTCGCCACCCGTCCGAGAGCCGTCCGTCTGCGATCCTTGTAAATATTATCGGCGGACGACCACCCAGGGGAGCGAACAATTGTCCTGTGCCACCATCTCTTGGTGGCGTGAGAGGGCTTCTAGGGCTGATGACGGGAAGGCGCGTTGGTATTGGAGGCGCTTCAAACCTAATGTATATTCCTCCCGGGTCGCCTCCCCCTTTTTTATCGCTTTACCCTCATCCCCCCTCTCAACCAAATCGTATGGGAACAGATACTTAGCTGGGATACCTTTTTTCCTTGAGGTCGCCTTGCCATCGCCTTGCCATCCGCCGCCGCGACGATGAGGCGGACCGCCTCCTCCGCCGATGACCGGGCGCCCCTCCCGTACGCATCCGGGTCGTGTTGTCGGTGCTCGGTGGCGCGGGAGGCGTGGGGCCGCCGGCTGTCCCGGCGGCGTCTTCGTCGGGGACAGGGTGAGGGGGAGGGAGAGGACCATTCGCTCACTGGGCTGTAGTGTCGTTCCCGGCTCGGCCTGGGGGCGTGTTGCCGACACCTAGCCGGGGCGGGGCTGGGTATGGTGGGCGAGAGCGTCCTCACTCTGCTCTGACGGTGCGGAGGCGGCGATTTCGTCCTCTGATGGGCCGGTGGCGTGCATGGTAGCGGTGGTGTCCGGGAGGCCCTCCCGGCGCTCGCGTTGGCGGTGGCGGCGGTTAGGGCTGCGGTGGTTTCTGCGAGCATCTTGCTCTGCTCCGTCATTAGTTGGCGCTGTGTTGCCGCCTGTTTTTCCATGTCGGCCCAGTGGTTCTCCATTACGTCGATTGCCACCTGCATTCTTATCATCCCGTTCACCTGCTTGGCCTTGGTGGATGGTTTTTTAGGGCGGGGTGACTGCCCCGCCGGTGGCGTGGGTGTCGTGGGTGGCGTGAATGCGTGCAGGGATGCGCCGCCATCTTGGGAGCCGTTCATATCGCTCGTGTCGGCCCGGGGGGATACAGGGGCTCTCCGGGTAGTGCGCTTTGCCGGCCTTCCTCTCTGTACGGCGGTTCTCCGTGTTCTCTGCATTCTGTTTAACGTGGGTGCCGTTTTAAAAGGTTACTCCTGCGATTCTGCGACCGTAAGAGCGCGTGGGTGGAAGCGGGGAAAACAGAAAGAACAAGGTATGTCTTCTGATGGTGCCCGAATGCAGGTCAGAGAGAGGGGGGAGAAGGGGTAGGAGGCATGCGCAGGGTGAGCGCCTCGGGTTTCCCCCGCCGGATCAACCACAATTCGGAATTATGGGACAATGTTTGTGCACTCCTATCCGGTAGGTCGTTGGCACCTTATTGGGGTTTTCCGTCCTAGGCATGCTGCAGGCACTGGGAACCCTGAATTAAAGATAAACACACAACTCCGTCCCACACGTCCGTATCAGGATGGAACATCACACAATGTCTGTGATGTGTCTTACCTTTCGCATCAGGTCCTCGGCCTACGGTGGTTGCCTGTCCTAGCAACCCTTGCGTGCTAGAAACAAACACCCGAATAAATACAAAATTTATTCAACTTCATCTGTGTTGGGAGGGGCAAACCACCCAATGTCCGTGTACAGCCTACCAGCTGTCCGCTTAGTAGTGTGATGGTGTTTATCCTCCTAGCAACACCTAAGGTACTGGACACCTTCCACATACATACACGCGTATATCTATTATATACTGGTGTAGGGAGGGCGCAGATCTCCCCCCTCGCAGGTTGGCATGTTTCCTATAGATAGTTGGGTTCGAATCCATCAGGTGGCGCCACTACCACCTTTCCTCGCTCCCCTCGTCGTACGACCCGGCCCATTCCTTACTTGCCTGCACCGGGCAACACACGCTCCTGTCCTGTTTCTCCCGATTTTTTTTTTGTTTGTTTTGTATAGTTTATATAGCTATTATGACTTGGTTATTGCTTTCACTTTTTACTTGTAATCTTGAAGCTTATGCTCCACTATGTTTTTGAGCTGATCGCTTATTCTTATTATTATTATGGGTAGGGCGGGTTGCCCAGCCAAATATGGTTACGGTTGAGTCATGATTACACTGCGATGATATAAGCCAAATAAAACTAACCATATACGCCTATTAGTTTCTGTGTTGGTCTGCCCCTCCTACATATATATATAAAACACACTTAATCACAACTCCACACAATGTTTGTGTAATGCTGAGCTGCATATGGCCATCTCCTCCGACCATCACCACGTGCCCATGGATACAATGACACCCTGCCAAAAGCAAACACAAATCTCAAAGTTCAAAGATTTAATGCGTTTTGGCCTAAAAAAAAAAAATGTTTGTCAAATATGCCCGATATCCTGCATATATGTGTAACAAATCTACCTGAAGACAAATTCTTAGCAACCCAAATCAAGAATAGAGCCAATTCTGCAGTCAGGTATGCAAAAGCTAGGTACATACAGTCTGAAGTCCTACGAAATAAAGAAGATGCCCTGAGATTTTGGAGAGTCATACAGAGCATAGCCCTGGAAACCACCCCAACTATCTCCAGCTTAGTGGATGAGTTAACAGGGGACAAATTAACAACTCAAGAAACACCTGAAAAGATAAATAACTACTTCATAGAGATAGGGGAGAAATTAGCAGATAAACTAGACAATATACCAGAAAAAGATAAAGTTAACATAGTAAAGCCAAATTCAGTCACATATGACATGAGGGTGGTAACTAAGGAAGAAGTACTTAAAAAGAGTAAGGGCTTGTCTGAATACAAATCATCAGGACTTAATCTCAGCTCAAGGATACTAATTGATTCAATAACTATATTAATCAAAGAATTCACCCATATAGTAAACCTATTAATTGAAACGGGTATTTTCCCAGATGACTGGAAAATTGCTACAGTTGTACCTATCCCAAAAGTCAGCAACCCTAAAACATGCAATGACCTCAGACCAATTTCTCTTCTACCCATAACTGGGAAAATAGTTGAGCAACTCATTCGTGATCAAATAAAAACATTTTTTGAAGCAACAAACTACCTAGCAGATGAACAAAATGGCTTCAGGAAAGGCAAGTCCACAACCAAAGCACTCTCAACACTCCTTGATTGCTTCTCAGTGCGATGGATTCTGGCAAACTTAACATAGCAGTATATATTGATTTTTTTAAAGCATTTGACACTATAGATCATAAAATCCTGTTGCAGAAGGTTGTCAAGAGTGGGTTGGGTTAAAAAACGGTAGCCTTTCTGACAAACTATCTTTCCAATCGAAAGCAAAGTACCAAACTAAATGGCATTGAGTCAACCTTAAGACAAGTAAAAACTGGAGTACCACAGGGATCAACACTGGGCCCCATAACTGGGAAAATAGTTGAGCAACTCATTCGTGATCAAATAAAAACATTTTTTGAAGCAACAAACTACCTAGCAGATGAACAAAATGGCTTCAGGAAAGGCAAGTCCACAACCAAAGCACTCTCAACACTCCTTGATTGCTTCTCAGTGCGATGGATTCTGGCAAACTTACCATAGCAGTATATATTGATTTTTAAAAAGCATTTGACACTATAGATCATAAAATCCTGTTGCAGAAGGTTGTCAAGAGTGGGTTGGGTTAAAAAACGGTAGCCTTTCTGACAAACTATCTTTCCAATCGAAAGCAAAGTACCAAACTAAATGGCATTGAGTCAACCTTAAGACAAGTAAAAACTGGAGTACCACAGGGATCAACACTGGGCCCCCTCTATTCCTTCTGTTCATAAACGACTTACCCCAAGCACTGAGGCAAACAAAATGCATTTTATTTGCTGATGACGCAGTCCAACTGGTATCAAACAGTAACTTAGCAAAAGCAGCAGAATTGACAAATGAAAATTTGGCTAGAATAAATATATGGTGCAAAGAAAACAAATTAACTCTCAATATAATCAAAACTGAATATGTTATCTATGGCACCAAGAACAAGAAGGACAAAGCCCCAGAAGTCCAAATAAAGATTGGGAATGAAACACTAAGGGAGGTAGAGACCTACAAATATTTGGGAACTGAACTGGATGGAACTCTAAATGGGAATAAACAACTAAGTAGATTAAATCAGTCACTGGCAAGGAAACTGAACACCTTCAGAAAAATCAGGGGTTTTATAAGTGAAAAAACAGCTCTTCTTATGTACAAAACAATGATCCTCCCAATAATTGATTATAATGACCTAATATATGAACTACTCACAAAACAGCAACAAGCAAAGCTTCAAACAGTACAAAATAGGGCACTCAGGACAGTTAACAAAGGCTAAAATCTACACACAGAAGAACTACATGCTAAAGCTGGAATGGCCAAACTAGACACAAGGCGCAAAAGGCATCTCTTAGGATTCATGTACAATAGAGCCAAAGACACAATATATACCGACACAAGTATTCACAATACTAGGGCAGCAGATGGCAACCTCTTGAAAATACCCTATCCAAGGACTAACAAACTCAAAAGAGCTCCTATTTATCAGGGAAGCCAACTTTGGAACAAACTCTCTGCCAAAACCAGGAATGCAACAACCTACCTGCAATTTAAATCTAGATTAATAAACCTACCTGGATAGACCACAAACGTTGAGAACTGAAATAAATACATAGTCCCAAAGCACTCCCTTCCCTCTCCCTCTCTGAAATCCCCCCCTGGCAAAAAGAGTAAAAGAAATAACAACTACCAAAGTATACCCACCAGCCTATAACACCTGACTAAATCAATAAAATATATACTACTGACAAAGCTATAGTTGACCCAAGACAATTTAAATGAGTCGTGCAACCATTATTTGCATAATCCAAAATCCACAACTACCTGTATCAGCAAGTCATGCCCATTATATTAGTGTCTCCTCACAGGTATGATCATTAAATCACTGATATAGTCTAAAGGTAAATGGCTATTCTCCGGTCTACATGTGCAAGATAAGATCCCCACTATATTTGTAATGCCTCATTTTAACCTACTACTGTCTATATTGTTCATACCATCGCATCATCTCATCCATAAATAGTTCATATGCACTATAATTGTTAAGGCCGGAAGACCAGCGCCTCAGTGCTGAAAAAAGATGTTATTCAACTGGAATAAAAATTTGAACAAAAAAACATTCAAAAGAAATATACACAGTCTACTGCTTTTTCCTACAACCTCCACAGAACACCTCCACACACGCAATGCAGGCACGTTTTGCTAAGTGCTGCTCCTGTGGATCTGGGATTGTTTCAAGCAGCCTAGTCTTCTCTCGGGTGTGAGAACGCAACACTCGGGTGTTGTAACTCTCAGGACTGGTAGGGGGTGGGGGTGGGCGTTTAATCGCCCCGGTGACAGTCCGCCGATATCCCAACTCACGCGTCGTGTCAGGCGAAGTCAGCAGGCGGGTCGCATCAGGCGAAGTCAGCAGGCGCAACCGTTACAGGACTCGGCCATGCACTGCCACTGGGTTCTATTATATCCTCTTTCAACATCTTCTCCAATTCTTCCTCTACCAATTTCATTTTGAGAGTGGAATCCGATATGGAGTGGAATCCGAGAGTGGAATCCGCCTCTAATTAATTGGGCGTGCATCCCCAGGATCTATGGTCATTTCCACTACATCTGCAGTATTCAGAGCAGCCCCCTGGAGGGGGAACACCCTTGGGAACCTCTGCCTCCAGTACTCTCCCTCCTCTACTGCTCCTGCCACACTAGCAGCACATGTAGCTTCTGTCCCTATCCATCTGTGCTCCTCCCCATTCAGGATAATACTCATATCTGAGTAGGACAGCACGGCATCACACTGCTGCATGACATCTGTCCCAATCCCAATTTAGTTGTTGCTCTAACTCCTCATCGACTTCCTTTACTACTTTTAACTCTGCTATTCCCCTTATTTCTTCACTGAACCCCTCATCATCCCCGTAGTCCTCATACTCACACCACATCACTCCTCAGGTTCCCTCACCTATACGGACATACATATGCATCACACCACTCACCACATGTAATCTGGTATGCACAGACTGCTCCTCCTTACGGGTACCTGTTACCCATATATATTTCAAAACATATATCACAATATATCTCGACAATATATCTCACTCACACATTCACAAATGGCGGTACACAGCGTCAAACCCCTCAACTGACGCCCCAGCGCTCAGGACAAGCTGTTTGGACAATTTGAGCCCTACATGGCCATCGATGACGTGCGCGCCTGTCATCATCACGGGGTCTTCGCGAGGTCTTCTGTCATCTATCTGAACTTCAGACAATCGTTATGGTCACCAATTATAATAACATGAGGTTACTCGGCTGCTGTGAGCACCCCATGCTACTACAAAACTCTCCCCCTCATTTCACCTGTGATGCAGTCATACTAACCAATATTAACAACGCTGTAACTAAGACTAAGGAAGAAAGGAAGACAAGTCACAAAGATAGACAGTGAGGACATTGAGCTTTATTGGCATCAACTCCTGCTCACCTATCAGTGACCTATCCACCTAACCCCTCACCTTCATTCCACACAGTATCTCCTTACCACCTTAGCCTGTATGCAGAAAGCAGTGCCTACAGCCCATGGGACAGGAGTCCTATGGCTGTGTATACACTCAATTGGAAAATGTGAATTTTGCTAGCATCAGACAGAGTGTCTGGGGTTCCTGCTCAAGAGTAGGTATGTCTCACTCAAGAGCCAGGAGTAGAGTGATCTCTCTCCAGAGTGTCTGGAGAAGTTTCTTGAATAATTAATTAGAATAAGACTTGTGTGGTCCTCATAGGCCCAGGGGGGTCAGGTGACCAGATCTCCCACAGCCAGCCAATCAGACATTCCCCTACAGACTGGTCAGTGCAATGCCCTAATATGGGGGACTTGCTGCCCAAACCAGCCTGCAGGGAGTGGCTCTAAGGAATGTGGTATGGCTGGTGTACTTGGCCCTGGGTACGGTAGTGGCAGGTAGTTGTAGACAGTTTCAATTAGATATATATATGTATATATCAAAAATGTCCTTTTTCTCCAATTGCATTCTTTATGAATACATAGAGGAACATTTCATCAATGTTGAACTTCTTCTTATATAAGAACTTCTCCTCATTAACTTTCGGCATCATGTATGAACATATATCTCACATAGCTTATATCATATCATCATGTGAGTGGGGGCACCATTGCTTTTAGATTACATAACCTTCTCCCCACTCCAAAGCCCAAGAATAATAATGCTCTCTGCCAATATATAATTCTTTACCGAAAATCCGTATATTTTTACAAACAGGTCCTTTTAAAATTCCCCCCTACCTAGAGTAGGATGACGACCATATATAAATCTGAGCAACAACTGTTTTGGTATGAATCAACTATGAACAAGCTGGCACCCGTAACGCATATTGTCAGCAACGACTCAGTCATACTATAGTCAGAACGGCATACCCACCACTGAGTGGTTGCTACTATCTACTGTTATTACTTGCAGCAGTCACCAGGTGGACATTTCGCCGTCCACCTTTCACTCAGGCCAGCCCCCAAGCACACCAACAACTTCATTAAGTGTTACTCTCATGGTTTGCACCCACCTACGTATTTTTCAACCTCACCTATGATTCAATTATTTATAAATATTGATTATTAGGCGAAAATGGAGACATTGGAATCCACAGACTCCTTTTTTAAATATAGCCGTCAATACACGATAACACGGTTTGGCCATATATGGGCATGTCCTAATTTCGCGAGAACGAGGCCACTTCCGGATATAGGTAAACAAAGCCCTGATAGCCTTGAGTTTGCCGGAACGCACAGTGCAAAGCATTAGTTTTATTCAAAATTAAGAGAAATCGAGAACCCTAGCCATATCAATTTAATATAATCTTTTTGTTAAACATGTTTTCTATATGTATTCCAATTAGTTTGTTTCTAGGTAGTGTAGTTTTAGAGATATTTAACGTTTTCTGTATGAAGATTGCTCACTGCCATTGACAATGCATTGCCGAGATTGCGTTTGCCGGTACGCGCAGTGCAAACCGTTAGTTTTATTAACAATTAATAGAAATCCAGAACCCTAACCTTATCAATTTAATATAATCCGTTTGTTAAACATGTTTTCTATGTGTATTCCAATTAGTTTGTTTCTAGGTGGTGTACTTTTAGAGATATTTAACGTTTTCTCTCTGAAGATTGCTCACTGCCATTGACAATGCATTGAGTATGCCGGTACCAGCAGTGCAAAACGTCAGTTTTATTCAAAATGAATAGAAATCCAGAACCCTAACCATATCAATTTAATATAATCTTTTTGGTAAACATGTTTTCTATGTGTATTCCAATCAGTTTGTTTATAGGTGTTGTACTTTTAGAGATATTAAACTTTTTCTCTCTGAAGATTGCTCACTGCCAGTGGTGATACTGCCATGTGCGTTTTGTTTACCTGCGAACAGGAATTAGGTCAAGATGGCCGCCAAACCGTGTTATGGTGTATGTTTTCAGTGCACCCGGTTCACGTCCTCAGCTGCCCCCCAACGTTATAAACAACAAAATATAAAACACAACTGAAAATTGTGTTCCTCTTCATCGGATTATTTTCCAGCCTGCCATACGTTTCAATTATCTTCGGACACTAAAAAAAAAGAGAATAGAAGTGGTCCTCGCACATATTTGTGCACATATTTGTGCACATATTTGTGCATTGTGCCCCCTGCCGCTTAGGGCCGCCCTCATCTTAACAACAACAAAATGGCTCACCATACTGCAGTAACAGGTTCTGTTAAATTGACTCAGTATTGCCTTGTACGCAGAAACAAATGCAGGATGCAGGTTTAATGAATGAAATAATGAAAAAGAAAGGCAGGTAGGTATAGCAGCACAGGTTTTACAGAGGCTAGAAAATGGACACGTTTTGATAGTGAGAAAAATAAAGAAGTGGCATTTGGCTAAAACTGACCATCCTTGTAGACGAACCACTCCCGGAATCTTGCCCAGTTGTTGGCGAAGAAGTCAGGGGCAGTGCCTGAGCATATGTCAATATTGCCCCGTTGTGAATTCAGGAAGACTAGCATGTCGACCTCACCATCTGTGTTAAGGTATCACAGCAAGTGTGCCTGGATCAAAGTAAACACCACAATTCAATGAAAACTAAAGTTGGTTTGTTGGTTTGTTGTTGTAAAGAGGCAAATGGCAATTATAGACGAAGCTAGGTAAAAACGATGAAAAATAGTTAAATAAACCAAAATAATAAACAGATCTGAAAGAATACCATCATTACATATCTGGGTCGACATTAGGTAGATATAACATACACAAAATATTAGGAATATCATAGTGCGTATATAATAACAGTGAAATGTGGGTCCTTTAACTTGAAGTCAGCATAGAGAATTAGGTCGTGTCCAATGTAAGATCTAAGATCTTCAGACAGAAAAAACTGTGTGTTTATTATAGCTAGAAAAGAAATGCTTCGGACAAAAAACATGTTTAACAAGGAGATGAAATTAAACAAATATACCGGACTGCGTGGAGCGCTTGTAGAGGTCGAAAGCCGTTGTGCACTTGGAATGCTGCACGGAGAGCCGAACCTTCTGACAAAGGCGTTCCGACTCTCCGGGGTCAGTGGGAGATGAAGCGGAAGCGGCTGGAGAGGCCCGCTCCATAGCATTCCTCCTCATATTGCTGATACGAACCTAGAGCGAGAAATGCGAAATCGGCAAATAATGTTTAAGACATGTATTTGGTTAAAAGTATTGTCAAGTCCCTAGTTTAGTTATATCCATTTAATCTCCATTGATTTAAAACAAATTTCTCTTGTTCTTTTCTATAAAATAGTTCAGATCTATCTGTAAAGTTAGCAGTTGACAAGGTGAAGGTCTTTTGGTGGTGGTTAGCTAGGACATAAAGCAGTCTGTCTGTTTGTTCAGGTGTGTCTGGTATCCTAACCCACTCTGTTATCATGCTCCAAGTGTAGTTCTGGGTGGCTTTAACCGATCGACCTATTGACCCTAATCACAGACTCCTACCACAGTCACCGTCCGCTCAATTGCTAATTAAATGACTACCAAGTTTTTTTTTACATTTCATACCAAGTTTAAGGTCTCTTCAAGCTCTTTCTATTGGTATATGTTCCATTGAGATAATACTCACATAGCTAGAAAGTGTGACATGGAAGGATAAACTCAATATATCATGGAATTGGAAGTTCAAAATGTGGGTCGTTCTAACATGAGAATTAGATGACAATTTCGCAAGAGGGGACAGACGATTAATTGAATCTAACCTTGATGGTGCGCAAAGACATACTGGCAGCCTCTGCAGCACGCAGCAGCTCCAGCTCGAAGGCCTTGGATGTGCTAACCAAGCCCTCATCGTAAAACTGCTGCAGAATAGCATGCTGCTCTGCTGTGGTGGAAACCACAATATGCAAAACAAAACCCAAAAAAAACGATTGTAAATCTACATATTTAAATCGGCGGAAAGATTCGGAATTAATAAACAGATAAAGAACTATAACAGGCCCTAAATAAGCCCTAAATAGAAAGATATAAGTCAAATACTCACACGTTTGTTGTCAAGAACACTTCGAGAAGACATTCTTGTTAATGGCGTTGCACTGGTGACAGTTGGTGAGAGGAGGTCTGCGGGGTGAGAGTTGATGTGAGCTGGTGTGAGAGCGGTGTGAGAGCGGTGAGAGCGTGGTGTGGTCAAACCATGTCAATCGGTGAGACACCTAGTGGTAATGACATGAAGTTTCATTCACGCGGGTGGTGCCATCGGGCGTGAAGATTCACAACTAGAAAAGAAGAGGAGTGTTTGACATGTCTGTCCTGTGCTGCCACCTGGAGATATTAGGTTAGAACCCTGAAGATTAATGATGGCACCACCTAGTGCCTATGGAGGGAACCAAAAAATGCAGGCCAAACCAAAACAAACCTTAATAAAGCAGGGAGAAAATCTTACTAGTCTACTAGTAATGGCCCACGGCCCTCCGACTCACACTCTCACATACCACCGTTTTCCGTCCAAAGTCCAGAAAGTGGAATCCACGAACAGGTGCTTACCACAAGGGTGAGACAGGTCGCACCCCTGACGCTGTATTATAAATTGCATACAGTCGTCCAAAGGTGCGGGTGCCAAAGCAGAAACGCAACGTGCTATCCGCTCCATGCCATCCCACAATACCGACTCCACTGGGATAGAATCACCAGGGGCGATCACCGGCGGTCCCGCGCTAGCATCAGACTGCGCACCGGCTTCCTTGATAGTTAACACCGCGTCCGTTTTGGCGGTACCCGGGCTTGCCAATTGGGTTGGGCCTAAGCACAAACGGTCCAACCCTAGGCGTTTAAATTAGGCTTAGCCTTTACGTCCCTGCTATTACGTAGACGTGCCAACCTAGCCTGATCAACCCCTGAGTTGTCCCTACCCTCGCGATCACCGGCTATCACAGCCTCCTCGAGAGTACGTTTTACTCCAGTACATTGTATAGGCCAATGACCGAAAGCAAAGCAACGACCACACTCGTGATCACGAGCACGCGTATCCTTCTTAGCTACGCGCCTGCGCGCAGATAACCCAGATGAGATAGGCCCACCCGTTGCTACCTGTGCAGCAGATTTCTGCTCTCCCATCACATCACGTACCCAACCTTGGACTAACGCTTTAGTGATAGGCGGCGCCTGATAACCCCCCCCCCAGAGCCCACACAGAAATTGCCACCGTCACGATAGCCACCCCCCGACGAACCCCGGTAGGCATTACCACCACGATAGCTCCTCCCAGAACTCCCCCGAGAGTAACTACCGCCGCCATTACGCCGAGGATCATGTGGCGCATTATACGCAGCCACCTCAACCTCGAACTCGCTATCCGACTCGTCTGACAATCGAATAGCCTCCACCGCAGTCGACCGCCCAGCACGCAGTGCCTTGGCGCAGTAATCGTCGACCACCTCAAACATTTCCTCCAGAGATGACTTACCCGGCCGCCAACGGTCATAGGCGGCACGCTGCTCCCCCGGATCCATGAGTGAGCATACGAAATGCTCGACTATCTTAGTCTCGATCGCACGCTCACTCATCCCAGTATCTCTCGCAGCCTCTCGCCCATCAACCTGCAGCTGTAGACCGTATGCACGGCACGATCCATCACGGGCAGTTTGGACGCGCTTCTTCCACTGATACCAGCGTGCCATGGGGTCCACTGGACGGAACTTATACCAGATGATAGGAAGCAATTCCCTCATTGTCGTCAACCCATGACACCTCCACGCGTCCACGCAGTCCTGCGCTGGCCCACTCCTTAGCAGAGGTAACAACTGAATGAGAGCCACCCTCTCATCCCACATGTTAGATCGCATATCCAGCGTAAAATCCCCACCAAGTATTCCATTCCTGCTTAATACCTGTAAATGGCTTAGGACGTAACGTCGGAATACGCGCAGAACCTGCCACAGGATACCTCAGAACATTCTCATCCAGTTCTAACGTATCCTGATTACATGACTCCCATCCGGCCCCACCCCCAATCTAAGCAGGCTCCCGAATCACATCCATTATTGCAGGAAGATTTCGGAACAACCACATCTCTTCCACTGAGTACTGGCGACCCACCGGCAGCCCAGGCAACGACGCAATAGGTACCACGTCACCGCCCAAACCCACCGGGTCAGGAATCCTCTCACTCCGTACCTCCTCATGAGCATTACCCACGTATACGGAATCCTGAACAACACCCGTCGATGTTGCCCAGCACCCCCCCCCCCCCACCCCCACCCCCCGAGAACTAACATCCCCAGAAGAGGGCACCGACTCCCTAGGACCCCGACATCCACCGCCGCCCCCCTTAGAAGGCGCCGGCGAACGCGGTGAGCTACCCGCGGAAGCCGGACGAGCACTATGCCCGGCTATCTAACCGCGTAGACTCAGTAACCCTTGCACCACTCTCCCCAAGCCCCAAACCGCGTTGAAATGCCAGTTTCTCAGCCTGAAAAGCTGCGCGCTCACTTGCAAGGATCTCCAGAGCCGAATCAATGCTAAACCTCTCGGCAGCTAGCAAATGTTCACACCTCTGGTTCTCGTCTTGCAACTGAACATTCAGCGCCTCCATCTGTTTAGTGAACGCAGTTTGCTGCTCTTCCACCAACATCCGATTAGATTCTGCCTCCTCTGCGGAGATGCGCCGCGCCGCGCTTAGCTCTGCTAAATCGTGTGCAAAGGATGCAGCATTGGAGACTCTTAAATCATCCAACGCCCGTCTCTCCCCCGCCATCCGGTCAAACTGGACCCGCTTCCAAGCCCGCAGGCGGCGGATACGCATCGATTCTTGATGCTCCACCTCCGACTGCGACCCAGAAGACGTACAACCCATAACCAAATCATGCTCCAACGCAAACGTTAACGAGTCATCAGCTACGAGCCCTGTCTCCAAAGCCGGGGAAATCTCCCTACGACAGGGAATTTGGGGATCACCCCACTCAGCTCCCATCCCCCCAGAACGGACAACTGAACTCCCCCACGGCGAATACTCCAGCGGCACTCCTCCCACAGAACTCCCGCGTACGCCCAGACCTACCTCATCATGACACACGATCGAACTGCTACCCTTACGTACACCCGCCCCCTTATCAATATTGATCGACAGAGACTGTATATCATCAAGAGCGAAGCCCACCTTCATAGCACTCCCCGTAATGCCCTTCCCAGTATTATCATCAACTGAGAGAACATTTCACGCTGCTGCTGATGGCGCGACATTCTTCAACGCCGCGCCACCACTACCAGAACGAGTGCCCAACTGCGTGTCACGCCCACCACCCTGTATTGCCACCGGTGTAAACAACGGCGCAATACCTGGCGGCGGACTGCCACTCAGCCGTGCCAACTGCGTCCAATAGCTATCAACGCCTTCAGCACCTCTTGGCGACACCACCGGCACTGGCGCGGGAGTGGCTACGCCCCCCCCCACTCACTGACACCTGGCGGCGGTCCCCTATGACGCCGGCACCTGCATTAGGAATGAACGTATTAACATCAACATCCCCAACAGGTGAATAGTGAGCGCGGTGCAGTGTACTCACCACAGAAGCGTCCACGCTCACCGGCGGTCCCACCGCGTCAGGACGCCCTGTACCATCAGTTTGGTACTGGTGCCCACTGCGCAGTTGACCTCCCGTCGCCCCCTCCATAACTACAAATTACGAAGAGAACCTACCTTCGGAGTCCATGGCCCAGGTCCAATACTCACCCCTTACGCAGAAGGCGAGCTGGCTCACGGCACCAATGTAATGGCCCACGGCCCTCCGACTCACACTCTCGCAGTCACACACGGAAGAACACCAAGATTCAATTCAGTGTATGCTTCACCCTTGGTTTATTGAAACATCTGCTCTCCGCGGCATCAGTAGTTGTCTGACCCGCCCCCTGACTCGCCAGATCCCACATCGACTCTATAGGTGTGTGTGTGTGTGGGGGGGGGGGGGGGGGGGGGGGGGGGGGGGGGGGGGTCAGCCACACGCAGTAGAGGTCAGCCCAGTTGGGGTCTGACCGGTGGCTACCCATGCCACCACCTAGCGCAGTGTAATGGTACTGCGCTGGTGTACGGTGTAGTCTCCGCTGCTACCGCGTGATAGTAGAGCTCATGTTCAGACTACTACAATATTTTAGTCTGTTCAACTCTATTCGGAACATTTTTCGGGGAGGAAAAACATCGCTATTTTGTTCCGTCGTATATACATGCAGTAGAAGAGAAGTCTATTCATAGATTTCCAGGGATGAAAAATATCGCGATTTTGTCCCGTCCTATATAAATGCCATACTATAAAAACTCTATGTCTAGTTTATTGTCAGACAAGTAACGTAAGTGGATAAATAAATAAATATATTCCAGTAAAGACAAGAGTTGTCCTCTCCTGTCCTGTCCAGTCCAGAGAGAGGTTTATGTAGGCTCAATCTTTTCATATAACCAACATTGGACGAAATATGTAGGCTCAGCCTCCCTCCCAGCGGCCAACTTTGGGTCTTCTGCAGGCTTTTGTAGGCTCAGTCTAATTAAAGACCAACATGGGGTGTCAGGACCCCTCCTCTAATGAACAACAGATATTTAAGGAGTGTGAAATACCGCCCCGTGAGCCGTTCCTACAAAAGGCGTCAAGTCACTTGTTGACTATTTATACGTAGAGTCAGAAAGCTGTATGACTGCGGGCTGGGTGGAGAGCCTGGTTCCAGCGAGCAATGGTTATATATTGGCAGAGTGTTCTAGGATTTCCATGAAAATGCAAAATAAAAAGATAATGTATAACCAAAGACGGTGTGTGAAACTGGTTTAATGTACCTGACACGATCGGTTTGATGTTTATTGTTTTAAATATTTTACCGGCTGCCCATTGTGATTGATGGTTCCTATATGTTATGTTGGAACTGTTTTCTACGAGTTTGTGTGGGTTTTTTTCAGCAGTTTTATCATATCGCCAATTTTGTTTTATTTGCATTAGTTTTTCCCCCCTTCTCCTTTTGCTTTGTGCAATAGGTGAAGTTCATATTCTTGTCAGTTGTCTTTCATCATATTTCATCATAGACCTAAACAAAGATGAAACATATTGTACTTGCAGACCTGTGCACCCGATCTCGCAGTTTTCCGTATTCTTGAACGAATTTCAGTAATACATTTACAATGAAAAATAAACAATTACATAATATCCACAAGCAAATTTGTCATGCTTCATAATAAGCTCCCTTCAAAACCACAAGCCTATTACTAGCAATGTGGACACAACATTCAAACTACACCAATCTGAAAATTGATGGCCGTGTTGGAAAGAGCTTTGAAAACCATACACGAAAATCCAACAATCATGTCAATTGGTTGATTATTAAGGGTGCTAGAGCCATTTCAATTTCAACAATGAAGGGTAATTTTCTTCTTTTGTTTTTATGTTTTTAGCATTACAAGTGTGTGACCCAAAATCTAGATATTTAGTAATTTTTTGTTCTAACTTCCTTAATAATCGAGATATCTCAATGAAATGTTCAGTGTATGTAGATGCCAATCTGCTCCGTCAAAAAAAGCTAATGCACACATTAGTGATTTAGAAATGTCATAGAAATTAATGGTTGTGTAATGAGTAAATCCATGGGTCCATTGTAACTTCTTTCATTTTGGCTGGATATCTGTCAATTGTTGATAGATTTTGACCTGACAAAAACTCAAATTTAGTGGGCATTAAAATGGCGCACATAACTACTATTACAGACATGTGCACCCGGGGGAAACACTATCATTGTATTTAGTAGGCGCCAATTTCCGGAACAAAGGCCGATAAACCGTATTTCCCCTTGCAATCCGCAACAAATCCGGAAGGTGCACACTGGGTACGGGGTGAATCTTTTATCTAAAGTAACCTCAGTGTTAACTGGAAAGGTCGACTGAGTGGTTAGACCGTCAGTTTCATATATGGCAGTTCGTGGGATTGATCCCTATGAAAGTCGAACAAAGCAATTCCAACATAGACTGTTTGTTTGTGTTTTACATCCTGACAACATCTGAGGTAATATTACCATGGGTACCGACTTGTGACTGCAAACTCATGGCAACGTTCTAGTGGTGTTCCATTGGAGACCGAGCCACCGCCACAGTGATCTCTACTATCTCACATTATCCAATCAATCAATCATAATAGGGCTCCTGTAAAAACCAGTCCTTGCCAAATTTGTGTTTCCCAATCTGATCAATGTCAAGTACCAGGTTAGGTAGCAACATGTTGAGTTCAATTTTATTTAACCACCAACATGTAGTAAGGTAATTGTATGGCTTCCATAAGTAAAGGTGTTTTTTTGTTTTTAAACAATTAGTATCGAACCCACGATCTCCCACACTGTAAGTAAGCAGTTGTCGCTGTCTCGCCTCAAATCAGGCACTACTTGGGTAAGAGACGAATTGGTTGGCTCAGGCCAGGATAAATGGGCGGTGACATGACCAATCAAAATTATCTTGATAAAATATGGAGTTAGTCATTTGAGTTCTATCCCAGTATGTAGGGACTGATTCATGGCCAGTCTTGGTAGAATTTCTAAGTGAACAGCAGCTGATATTTCCAGGACATGAATATTTTGCTAAGCCATAGCCATGCAAGGCGCTCGGCATTAATAGGATAGGGCAAGGACTGGTTAGCTCAGTATCAGGATAATGTGACTGAGTGGAATATTGGGTCATGGTGCTGGCGGCCTGATTTCCCAGTGGGGGAGCACATACTAACTAGTGTGTGTAAGGAGCATGAGTGTGCACTGTCAGAAATTGGTGCCCGTCCTGATATGACTTTAGATGTTGCAAGGATGTAAAACTGCAACAATCAACCAACATGTTAAAATCAGGTGATCGAACCAACTCATGTGAAACCACAGTGGCGTCACCTGATGAGAAAACTTCATAAACAGCTAACTAATATTGTGGACTGTCTGTTTTTAATCAAGAAAATAAAGAACACTCATTCGGGGAAAAAAGGAGAAAAACACGGATTTTTCTAGTTTCGTCTCTCATCCTCAGTCCTTTTATTTTCAGCATTGTCTCAATATTTGAAACAAGAAAACGAAAACAATGATTTTTGAGAAATTACTTCGAAGACAACCTAACCAATCCACTTCTACAACTCTGTAACTGTAAACATACTTCCATATGCCAGGCTAAGACAGGAATGTAGAAAATACTTGTCTAACATTCACAAAGAAATAATCCCTTGTTCACCAGTTATCGTACACTGACCTCGATACAAAAGTATAGTTCAATTAATTTATATTACATAATTCACCCTTTACATGAATTTACAGATTGTCTTGGTAAGGAGCCATACATAGTTCAGGAATCACACAGCCACATGCGTTCCACAATGTTCATATGATCAGACACCACAACTAGAATAAATCTTATTCCGATCTTACTATATACCCCAGCAATTGTAGATTCCCATTGTATATATATTTTAAATCATGAATGCACACACATTTTGGGTAGTTAGCCTTCACAAGTCCACACACATTTAGCCATCAGTGTTTGGGCCACAACTCTATCGTTTAGTACATGACGGAAAGCATTTTTATTGTTAATACCACGCATGGTACTGACAACAGAATGGTATTCAAGGAGGGGGGGGGGGGGGGGAATTGCCCGGGGTCCAGAGGGCTGCATAGACCCCTCTGGTGGTCTGGGATCGGGGAGAGTGCCCTCTGAATCTATTAAACTTACATAATTTTAGATGCATTTTGAAGAGCTACCATACACTTCTTCCTCTCCATTACCTTGACACACTGACACCACATGCATTGACACCTAAATTACATAAGTGGAAACAAATCAGTGTTTTTGGCTTTGCTTTTCGCGGAATTCCGCGGAAAAGCACCACGCCTGTAATACACACGAAAACTAAAGAGAAGAAACCATACTAAATGTGGAAATTGGGAACCATGTGCCTGTGGGCTTAAAGGGAAGGATAGCACCAGGAGGAACAACCATACCACTTCCGGATGTGTAAACACCAGGGCCGCGTTCAGGCTCCGTCTCGGCGGCGCCTCGGCGACGGGCCTGACGTCACGCTAGTTTGAACGGCAAAGGCAGTTTATTGTCTCAAAAATGGCCGCCCCCATAGGCGGCGGCCATTTGCAATGGATAAGCTGTGCTGTAATTGGCTGAAACCAATGGAAACGGCGGCCATTTTCGAGGCGCTTTTTGTCTCTTGATTGAAAAGGGAGGCGTCGCCGAGACGTCGCCGAGACGCACCCTGAACGCAAATAGAGCAAAACGCATCGCCGCGACGACGCCGAGACGTACCCTGAACGCGGCCCAGGTGGCAGCATTCTGCCCCACCCGCGGAAGCACAGGAGAGTTCCAATTCCGACCTGAAACCAAACGGCGCTATACCACCCTGCAGGTCAATAATGAATATTTTCATGTTTGCTTGTTGAAGTTCCTACTGTCTAAACCACTGACCAGAAACCTTCCCCCAGGTCTACGCGTTAGTTCCCAACAGATTGTCCATGTCATGTCAGCAATAAAGGTTGTCTAGAAGGCGTTCACTCATTACAACTTGGTAGGAGGTACTCAGAATAGAGGCTTTGTCAAGTTGTAAATTGATGCCACTGTTTGATCAAACTTCTATACACGTGTCTTTTTAAATTGTCATTGTTTGATCAGATTTTATACACGCACAGTTGTAAATTGATCAGACATTTATTTATGCACGAATTGACATCAGTGTGATCAGCCTTTTATACACACGTATTTGTAAATTGACATCAGTTTGAGACTTTTAAGCATACATAGTAGTAAATTATCATCAGTGTGATCAAACTTGTATGCACATAGAGTAGTAAATTGACATCAGCATGATCAGACTTTTATACACACGCAGTTGTAAATTGACATCAGTTGGAACAGACCTTTATGCATTTGGATCGTTAAACTGATGCCAGTTTGATCATTTTTTTCTTTAGACACATACAGTTGCAAAGTGATGTAATTGTTTGATCAACCTTATGCATGCATGCAGTTTCAATTAGTTATTTATCAGCAAGCATTGCACATGCAAAGCCTACAGTTATATGTTGCTATAGATACAAAAAGCATTATATTGGTTGTTGAAATAACTTAAACACTACGATATAGGGGTCCTGCAAGTAATAACAGTACAATAGATCAAACAAACAGCCACCCACTCATACAGGAAGTGAGGGGTGGGGTTCAACAAGACTGACAACTTCGGCCTCATTTAACATTCCAACACTTGACACACAAAGCAAAATGTGGGGACTAAATCCCCAGCCAGTACCCAAAAAACACTGCCGTAACACTAACAAAATCCCTCATGCCATGATCGATTTCACGCAGTTCATGTTGCACACAAACAGATCAAAACAACATAATAGAGCATGACCACAATGATTTAAATCAAATATCCAAACAATGCATATAGTATTCGTCCTTTTACAAATATTACCCCCCAACAAAAAAAAATTGTAATTCAAATTCTAAATGTATTATATGTGATCCTGACATCCTAAATACCACTCAAAGTGAGATTATACGGACATATCTGCAGGTCTGGAAATCTACTATTCCCTCTATTACTAGTTCTTCCATGGAGGGCTTACACCCATAACTCATCGTTGTTATCTATATCTCCAACTTCTTTGAAGAAAACAAATAGAATTCATCACAAACAAACAAAAAGTCCCCATTTTACACAGCAGCTTCCAATTGTCTGGTGTGGATAATTCACTGCACTAGAACTAATACTATATAGTAATAGTATAGTTATACAAATCTTACCTGGGTACAGATGATGGATAACTGTTGTTTTCCCGAAGTACTAGCCTCGGATAGTCGTGGGTCAGGGAGAAGGAAGCACATCCGGGTCCAGCAATCTTTTATGTACTTAATAGGATACAAAATAATCTTAACTCTTTATGGATACTATTGTGTTTTCATTTTTGTTCCAGCGAAATGTGATAGTTGTGGTAAGGTAGGGTGGGTGGGCCCTGACCCCATGACTAGCCAAGGCTAGTACCTCGGGAAAACAACAGTTATCCATAATCTGTACCCAGGTAAGATCCATATAACTACTACTTTATCTCGGTACTATGCCTCTGGTTACTCGTAGCCCAGGGAGAATTGTATGTAATCTCATTCTTTATCCTTCTATAATTTAATGTTGTAACCATACTATTGTTTGTAGTGCAAAACATTAATTTTGTTTCTCACCTGTCTTTACTTGGTGAGTAGGCGGGTCGCTAGGCCACTTGGTTTCTCTAGTCATTTGTTGTAATGTTTTGCACACGATCTAGCCGTCTTCCACCCTGCGTGTGCTAGGATTCTCTTCACTGATATCCCTAATTGTCTTTCCTTGGAAACCATGGCTCCATGCATTGAGTGGGACGTGTAGCATCCAGTATTGACACCTGCCTCCTTAAGCACCTTGATGGTCCATCTTGCGAGTGTGTCTCTCGAGATCGCTTTATGCGGTCTGTCTGGAATTCCTAATTCCACATGACTTGGATATATACGTCCTAATGGCTGAAACTACACACATCCGTTTATCCTCCGGAAAACTATTTACATGTACTGTGGACGGTGGGTCCCCTGTGCGATTCGACTTTAGTAATGTTTCTAAATTGAATGTTGCCTCATCCTTGTCTATCTCTAATCCATCCAGTGAAAGTGCCACAATCGTTTGGCCTCTATGTCCCGTCACTAGCAGTAATAGCACTGCTAATTTAAATCCTAGTTCCTTCATAGATAAGTGTCTATTGCTAGGCCATGACTTGAATAACTTAAATACTATCGACACATCCCAGGACATATTATATTTTGGTTTAGGTGGGTTTCTCTCATACACCGATCTAATAAACCAGTGTACCACTGATGTTTTCCAATTGTCTGTCCATCACGAGCTAGAATAATAGAAAGTGCACATCTTGCTAAATTGATTGCACCAAATCCTAATCCTTCATGCTCCAGGATTCTTAGAAATCTTAATATCTGGGCTATTGTAGGTTTTGGTCGTAATGCTCGCATTGCGTTTGATGCGAGGGAAGGAAGAGACCTTCCCCCGCCTCTCCTGCCGCTGCCCGGCTTTCTCACCTTCCCTGCCATCCTTCCCTCACCTCTCTCCCCCTCGCCCGCCGGCTTTCTCACCTCCCCCGCTTTCTCGCCTCCCCGCTCCTTCCCTTATAAGGCCGGCCGCCGGCCTCCCTCAGCCATTCGCCTTCCAGCCGTCCTCCCTGTACAAGCTCCTTTTTCTTTGGATCTCTCCACCTCGGACCTCTCCACGGCTGACGGACCTCTCCACGGCCGACGCACCTCTACCGACGCAGACACCATGCCTGGCAGCGGCAAAGGGAAGGGCCGTCGGGGAGCCCGGAGGGCCGCCATAGGCACGCCCGATGCCGCCTCACCAGCCCCCTGCGCCCCGGCCTCGCCAGCCCCCTACGCCCCTTGGGCGACTGGGCTGTGGGCGTCGACGCCGACACGGCCGCCATCCTCCAGGCGCTGGAGCACATTACAACGCGCCTCGACACCCTCGACTGTGGCAGCCCCCATCGCGCCGAGGAGACGACCCCGGCCGCCGACCACCCCGGCGCCTCTGGTGCACGTAGTCGGGGGAGCACTGCCACCGCCCCCGCCTCAGGCACCGCTCCCGGGGGCGATCCATCCGTGGTACACACGCCTCACCGTCCTGTCGCCGGCTCCCACGCCTCCGACATACGACCAGGACGTAGTCGACCACACCCCCGCATCCGCCGAGGCACAACATGCCGGGAGGAGGAAAGGTATTTCCCCCAACTACCTTTTTCCCTCCGACCTCGTCGAGAGAGGCCCCGAGCGGAAACCGGTCAGGCGGGGGGAGGCAACCAAGGACGAGTATAGCCTCGCCCTCCTCACCCTCCTTAGCCACCTTGCCTTCCCCGTGCACTCCCTCCCAGGGCTGAACCACCACGCCCTCACAGTTCTACGTGACAACCTGCTCTATCCCTGGCCTACCGTACACCGCTACTCGGAGACCCGTGTTCACCTGGATAGCGGACGGGAGGCTCTCCCACGGGTGGCACGACCCGGTCGCCCTGAACATGGTGAGAATGGTGGTTCTCACCATGCCCGCCCCCCAAGCCGTCCCGACAGCACCAGCCCTCCGAGACACAGACCTTCCCCGAGGCGCACAGCATCCCCGGACCCAAGCCGACGCCCACCCCACCTACACCGGGAAGCTCACGGGGGCCCCCTGCGCCGTCTGGAACCGCGAGCCCACCTCATGCGACCGGGCCGCTGGCGGGGAGGCCCACGGCGAGGCGGGGGCCAGACAGCGGCACATATGCGCCTACTGTGCTAACGTGAGGAGGATACTCACCATGCACAGCGAGGCCATATGCCTGTCCAAACAAGCCCGTGAGCGCCAGACCCTGGCCGCCTCGGCGGATTTTTGATCCGCCGCCCCCCCCCCGACCGGTGCAGGGGGCCATAACCGGCGCATCACCCACACCCCTGCCGACAACCCCTTGACCACTACCGACAACCCCATAACGACCACCGACCGAAACACCACACGCCCAGCAAAAGCCACCGGCCTGCAGCCGGAAAGCCACCGGCCCCGGACCGCAAGGAGCACCAACGGCTCCCCACACACGCGGCCCAAGCACGGAGTTCTAGGCGCTGACCACCGCAGCCCTAGCCGCTCCACCCACAACACCCAGGACACAGCCGGGGACCATCACCTCGCGCCGCAGGCCCCAGACGCCGCCCACACTGACCACAAACCCTCCGTAGACATCACAGCCGCCGACCATCACGCCGGCTACCAGGCGCCCAGCCGCGCGCCTGCAGACATCACCACGACCGACCTCCACATCTCCCCCCCGGCGACACCGCCTTCCTCAACCCTCCCCCGACCCCCACACCCCCAGCCCTGACGACTTCGCTGCCCCCCTCTCCGACCCTCGCCGCACCTCCTCCCCCACCCCCGCCGCCCCCCTCTCCAACCCACGCCGCACCTCCTCCCCCATCCCCGCCAACCACCACCTGCGCTGCTCTGCGGGAAGCGGGCCTCCCCAACTTTTTGGCCGCCCGCATCCCTGTCGCCGTAGGCCCCCAACTCATCACGACATCCAAGACCATCGCCGTCCCCGACGCCCAAGCCACCACTAGGGGGTGCCCCTCACCGACATCATGGCCCAGGACACCTGGACTTCAGAGGCGGTCCCCGCCCACGTACCCCGCCTCGCCCCCTCGGGCGCGCCTCGAGCCCTCTCCTCCGTCTTGGTGGAGGGCTCTTCGGCGCCCCTCGCCACAAACATTTAAAAGCTCCCCCGAGCTCATCTAGTCCCTAAGCTTCCTTTCTTGCTCCCTATGAGCCTATGTACTCTTTATTGCTCTCACCGCATTGTTACCTTGTATATAGCCTGTATCATTTCTTGCTGTTCTGAGGCGTCAATAAAGCGCCTTCTTTCCACCCCCGCCTTGCCTTCTTCCTTTTCGCGCATCAATGGTTTGACTCCTTTTAAAGGGCAATGAAGTCCCCATTTCTTTAGATAACTTGTATATAATTTCAGTCTCTTTCCTCCAGGCATGTGAAATAAGTCTTTCTTCTGTAATTTTATCTAAACCATATTGTTCTAAATGTTTTCTTTAAAAAAAGGAATGCCAAAAGGGGTGTTGTCACCACGCGTTATTCTCACTAAAGCATGCCTCCCGAGTCCTAGTATTTTCTTCAACTTGTTGACAAAGAAAGCCATAGGTGGGAGAAGTTTATAGGTTCTTAGAGTGTGGGAGGGTACCACTACACTGGTCCCTACCACTTGTTTGGATTGGTTGGTTTACCATACTGTCATCCTTCGACTATCAAATTAGCCAAACGCCTTAACGAGAATAACAAATCTTAAAGAAGCCCAGGAATGAATCCTAGCGATGTAAGTTGCTCCTGCCAAACATCTTTCCGTTCGGCAATGGTCGGCTTAATTAATAACCGAACAATGGATGCATTGTTCTAACGATCATATGTAACACAATCGAAACTAAGCTGTAAATCAGCTAAAACTTAGTCAAAAAACTTTGTATGTGAATGCTAACATGAACTGAACCAATGCATCGATTTTGAAAGATACTAAACCTTGTTGGTTTTGTAGTTAAAGTAGAAAAACTTCCGGAGCTTCTCACAAATGTCCTCCTGCTGTGAGCTGATTATGCTAATTGCTGGACCCGGACGTGCTTCCTTCTCCCTGGACTACGAGTAGCCAGAGGCGTAGGTAAAACTGTGGATAGAAGGGAACTGGTGCAAGCATTTCACTCGTAAGGCAGCCATTGCAAGAGAGGTAATTCTTTACCCGCTTTGGTTTGAGATCACAGAACAAGCTGATCTTTACCGTTCATTAAATGCACTTTTAGCATTTTTGTTCCAAGGTGTGTGTGCGCATGATTTTGTCCGTTTGTGAGTTTGTTGCATTTGTATTGGCTTTATTTGATTAAATATTTATCGGTTTCCAATATCAGTAAATGGAGACTGGATGAGGGGGGGGGGGGTCAAGAATGTCCAGGACCTAGTAAAAGAAAAGGAAAAAAACAGCCTAAGTTGTACTTTTTAAAGAAAGCGGTCCTAATGCGACAACTAGTACATTACCGATGCACATGGCACCGAGTAGCCTCAGAGCAGCAACTCAACTCATTTCTAGACACATAGACACTGCTCAAAACAGACATTCCCTCACCTACAGCTCATAAAGAGTTCAAATGTATCTAAGGCACCGACCATCAAGTTCAGTAATGTGATGGGTGAAGAATAATATAATTAATATCAAATCCAGTCCAAACAACTACATTACTAGCCCTCAGATTATTTAATGTCGGTCTGGTAAAAGATATACAGGGCGGACAGATTACTTTGAACTTTAGTTTACTCCTGTATTGGTACATGAAATCCTGTCATTAAAAAATATATGCATGTGTATGTACAAATACATGTATACACACATAATAAATATATATGCATCTCTCTCTGCATATATATACATTCAATTTTAGTACAATTCTCCTAATTTAACATCAAACTTTAAATCCTTAAAAAGGTTGATAGAAATTAAAGTACTATTGTACTAGTTCACCAGGGTTGCCAAGTAAGCAAGAATGCACCACATCAGCTGTACACTTCAATTGCTGGGCATGTCAGCGTATTCAGAAAGTGACAAATCATCAAATTTGAAGCGCAATAAACAAATAAAATGTAAAAGGGAAATAAGTTCCCCCCCCCCCCCCGTGCAAAAAAAAGGATTAAAAACAGCCTCTTAAATTCCAAGTCTTTCAATTACCTAATTACCAGTTCAATCATAAGTATGGCCCTTTAATCACCATTCAAGAAAGATTCGATAAGTTTTTCTTCAGAATCCATTGTATTATCCGGTGATGTTAATTAATAGATCTGCAGTATTATAAAATATTTATTTTAATTGTTTTTCTGCCCTTCTATGCAAGATTGAAATTGTACTAAACCTTAAAATTATGACTTCTCTTTTTCTTAAACAAAAATATATAGAGCATCTTTTGGATTTATGGTATTTCTAATATTTCCAAGCTAGTATAGGAATAATTTCAGGTGGGGAATGAAAAAGATAAATATATATATATAGATAAACTTATAGGTTTTTATGAGGCGGGGGCGGGTTCAAGAAGACGCACAAACCCAACATTTGGTGAGTCACAACACAACAGAAAACTGCACTATTGTTTAATAACACAGAATTAATGTTCACTTCAATTATTTTCAATCATAGAACACAAAACCTGTAACAAAGAAGCTACCAAAAAACCCTGTGTCCTATTAAATTAACCCACTATCTATCTATGTGGGATTCAGATTCTTGCTTTCTTTCTCTCACATTTTTGTGTTTTCTTCTTTTCATTTTGTTCAGTCCAGGAAAATACATGCAACGTGAATACGACCCAACTGATTGATATCCAAGCGGAATGGACTGTACGTTCAATTCAGACTATCGAATAGCACCTCTATGTACACGTGGATGGGCATTGCAGTTAAAGAATACATACAGGAACGTGCATATTCATTAGTATGCACGTTGTCTGTGAAATGGAATTATACAAAACTGCTGGTTTATAGAATATATATATAAAACCAGTCATAATTATGCAGTTTCCTTATTATTAACACCAAATGAGCTAGGAAGTCTTCAGATTGTTTTGGGGTTGTTTTTTTAGTGGGCCGGGGGGGGGGGGTAGTTGGAGCTTCCTTTTGGGGGGGGGGGGGATTTTTTCACCCACCTCCATATTCCTACACTTAGTAAGTACCTTCTGCGAATCCGGTTACCGACGAGTCAATTTTTCAATGATGTGACTGTCGCTGTGCTATCAGGACAACCTTCTTCTGGATGCAGAACTGTCCTTATGAAGACACATTTGTAGTCAACAGGGGACTAAGCACATCTAAATGGTCTGTCTGCAAAGTGCCTTACATCACAATTAAACGCCTCAGTTACATCTCACAGTGGAACTAATAACACAGATAACCAAGGCAACACTAGTAGAGGTCTAAGTCTAGAACTCAATGGACATTTTATACTGACTGATACACTAAAGCTAAGTTCATTTGACAGGTCATGATTTGTAGCCAGTGACACTCACAGCGCCAATCCGTTAATGTAACATATATATTATAATTACCCTTTAAATAAAAATAATTAGAATAAATTGGTTGAAAACTCATGGCCAGTGCGAGAAATAACATTCATATGAATCAAATTCATGTGCTAAACGAAGGATAACCTCATAGTCACCATAGGATAAACACTAAGGTAGGACTTAGGCAAGTCCTGTTTTATAATTAGAGTAACACTGAATGTCTAACCAGCAAAAATGATCCAGAACTTGTAAGGTTACAACTTGGATTAATGCATCAAGATACCTTTTCCGTGGAAAATGGGCAGTAAGTTGCTATCCAACACATTAGTTCTTGCCACTGTCATCAGAGGGCGGGTTGGTGGAAATCAACTATTAGAAGAATGACACTTCATTCTATTCACTCACACTGGTATCCATCATTGATGATGACTTCTTTGTTCTCTCCATTTCTTATCGGAGTGTTGGACAATGCCCTCCAGTGGCCACCGTGTTGCAGAACAAACAGTGACGCCGTTGTTCCTACCACAACGATCGACTCTCAATTTAGCCCGTGACGTCACTTGGTCCATGTACTCATAGCATCAAGAGTCTGCATCGGTGGCGTTCTCTGTGGCGGAGTGGTTAGTGTCTGACTTTTTTCTAGGTCAGACTCCTAATCTGAGGGTCGGTGGTTCGATTCCCCATGCCCGCAGTTCTGCCAATTTGGATTTCCACCGCTGTGTATAACTTACAGCATCATCAAAGGCCGGTTGCTCTCATACCATGCCTATGTGGTGTGGGAGGTTAAAAATCCCTTGGGTCGGTCAAAGTGTAGGCTCGGGCTTTCTATCGACCAGCAGTGGAATGAGGAAGACCAGTCGTCTATGACTGAAATTTCCCCTGCATAAACAACTAATGGACCCCCCCCAAAAAAAATTCTCCGGACACTTCCGCTGTTGTGCCCCCCCCCTCCCCGCTGGTCCAGCATTTATGATATACAACAGCAGTGTTTCAAAAAGTACCAGCACAAGCCATTCTAACCCCGTACAATGTACATCCACACACACCAAATGGCAGAAACAAATTAACTTCGCAAACCATTTGAATGTGCGCCTGCGCGATCATTTAAAACCACACTGGCTACCCTCGCCGCATGGGTGAGAAACAGAAAATAAATCATTTTCACCATTTGGCTTATGTAGAACCAAATACATCAATTGGGCAGACAACTGGTACAAATTCACATTTGCATTTAGTCTCTACATGTACTAGATAATATGATTCAGACCTCCAGTGAAAAAAAAAGAGAGGAAAAAAAGGAGTTTATTTGCAAGGAGTTTGGTAGCTTCTCATATATTTTACAAGGTATACATAACAGGAATAAACAAAATTGCCACAGATGTCAGGATCTCATCCACCCCTCCTTCTTTTTGGAATATGTAAGGGTTGTTCAAATATGTAACTAAAGGGATAACTATGAATACTGAATATGTCAGATATATATATGCACTCGTCGTGATCACACATCCGATGTGGCTAGGACATACAACCCCAATGACACAGAGATGAAAACCACTGCATCCCAAAAGAAATCGCACCGTCAACAATTGTCGCATTTGGCCTTGCAGGTGGTGTGGATTTTAAATCAGCTGATGTACCCTTGGGATACATCGTCACAGAAGTTGACAGTTTGCTAAATGAAAGAAATAATTCGTAAATCAGAGGTTGAAAAAATACATTTATAAAATGGTTACATCTCTGTATATAACGATTCTTAGGATATAGCTCAGAATGTGCATGCACCCCTCCCCATGGGGCGTAATCGATTAATCAACTCGGGTCACCCGAGCCACTTATTGGCGAATGCGCACATCCTACAAACTCGGGTCGAATAATCGAATACGCTTCTCCGCGCTCGGGTGGACAATTTTTTCTTTTTTTAAAATAACTGATAATACTACAGCAAAATAGGATTTTAAGTATTTTATGATGGCCTAGTTTAGCTATATTTCCATTTCATTAATCTAAGTTATTCTTTAAAAAAACCATATATGACTGGTACTGGTAGCTCTTATCCTGCAGGACGATACCAGCGCAAATGTGACGTCATCACTCGTAGCCAACCCCAGCTAGGAGGTGGGTTACTTGGGTCGGATCGTTTTGCACACGGCACATGTATTTGTCGACTCTACTCACAGTGTTCGATTTGAAATTCTGACGACTCGGGTGACCCGAGTCGCGTTAATCGATTACGGCCATGGTGACTGAGTAATGGCCGGGTGTAGTTCCGGGATGAGACGACAGGTGGCGTGAAAGCCGGTTCTAGAATTACCTCCCGCCATCAGTCATTAACAGAGATGCTCACTGAGCTGCCAGCTACATTAGTTCCTGCCACAGCCATCAGAGGCTGGACTGATTGTGGAAATCTTTTTATTTTATTAAGCCTTTTCCACACACCATGTTGCAGTGAGCTGGTACCTGTAACATTAGTTCCTCCACTGCCGTTAGAGGGCTGGTTGGTGGTGGAAATCTATAAGGCCCTTTCCGCAGAGCACACTGCACAGTGAGCTGATGACCACATTAATTCTTCCATTTGCCGTTAGAAGGTAGGTTGGTAGTGGAAATATATGAAGCCTTTTTCCACAGCATCCCGCACAGTGAGCTGATCACATTAGTTCTTCCATTGACGTCACAGGTGAAATCCCAGGGTCACCAGAACAAAACTTAGGCGACTAAAGACGGCAAGTAACCATGGTAACTCAAACCAATGCCCAGAGAGAAGTACGTCACGCCATGGCCCTTAAACACCAAAGGCACTCACTGCAAAACAACTAGCAGCGCATTTCTAGAAGTTAACATTTGACATACTCCTCTGTTGGGTGGAGAAACTTAACAAAAATCATTCCTTCCTTGGGCATTCGATGGGTCACGACTTACCCTACTTAGACAGTCAGCTCATAGAAGGCCCAGGCTCAGGACTATCATTTAAAAAATTTAAAATAAATCATGCACGTAGCCTGTCATTAAAGTTAACCTAATCTAAACATAATCGTTCTAATTATTTATCCTATAATGAAATAGATCAAGCTTATGAAAGGTTTAGATCACCTTTAATAAACAGATTAAACACTGGGTAACCAAACCCTTCCACAGGAGAAAGTCCTGTTGGTCAGGATTACTCACAGTAGAAACCAAAGCAACTGGCAATGGTCATTATGCGACATAATCCCATAACATTCAAACAATTTTTGGCATGCTACCACATTATTTCACTTACTATCGCACTTGCGATATCATATTTATTGATAACTAATTTCTATTGTGCTGAGTTGACCCCGGCAGGTAGTTCTGCGCATGCGCATGTGCTCCTACGAGGTCTCTTTGTTCATGACGCTCCAGGCCTCCTTTGGAATATCCTGTAGGCGCCGTGTGGCCTTGGACCGCCAGAGGAGCCACATGGAGCCGAGCACAAAGCAGACCAGCGTCTCGATGTAGTACCCGTCAATGCTGGTGCTGCACTTCCCACCCGCATTCGTACACGCCTGAAGCAGGCAAGCGATTCATCATTATTACGGCACTTCTTAGCAGAGTACTGTAACCAGGGTTCATACAAAAAGATGGCCACCAGATTTTAAAACGTTTAAGGAGACACGCAACATTTTGATACCATAATTTTATACAATCTACTCAAATGTATGTAATGTTGAGAAAACAACTCCACATAAGTAACTGACAGGAATTTGTCAAAAACATATTCATCTCAAATATCGTGTGACAATATCGGTTGGGTTTTTTTTGGAGGGGGGGGGGGAGGGGCGGGGAGGGGCGGGGGGTTCCCCAGGGGGGGGAAAAACGAAAAGAAAGTTTCCCATCATAAGTCGGGTGTTGTAATGGAGGAGAATTGACTGTACTTAATGCAGCAAGTCATTTTATTAATTAGAAATATGCCTACACTGAGAAGAGAAAAAAATCACTGCACAAAAACATACCCAAATCGCGAAATAATAAGCAAATAACTATCTATGCGACACCTTGCCTCCCGTCTTAATTTTCCATTTCCCTTCTTCGTTTTTGGTGTCATGCACAAGAAAGAGGAAACCTGTGTAAACATTTTCTTTCTGGTAGTAAATATCTTTAGGGAACATATTTTAATCCAACTAAACTTCACTCGCGAATCTAACGAATACAACGGCAAAGGTCGGAATGCAATCTTATTTAACGATTTTCTAGTCGCATCCTCAAAATTATAAAGTTACCGTCGTCTCATCTTCATTGTTGCAGGGTCCTCCTGTTGAACACCCCTTCCACGATAGAGGGTCCACCAACCAGAGCGCCACCGTATTGGGCCAATTCCCACCTGAAGGTGCAGCAAACAGAACACGCATCAGTAGGAACCCTGTGTTCACACAGTCAGGTATTAGAAACCACCGTGTTCGCACACAGTTAGGTAATAGAAACTCCTGTGTTTGCACAGTTAGGTAATAGAAACCCCCTTGTTTGCACAGTCAGGTAATAGAAACACCTGTGTTTGCACACAGTCAGGTAATAGAAACTCCTGTGTTTGCACACATTCAGGTAATAGAAACTCCAGTGTTTGCACACAGTCAGGTAATAGAAACTCCCGTGTTTGCACAGTCAGGTAATAGAAACTCCCGTTTTGCACACAGTCAGGTAATAGCAACTCCCGTGTTTGCACACAGTCAGGTAATAGAAACTCCCGTGTTTGCACACAGTCAGGTAATAGAAACTCCCGTGTTTGCACACAGTCAGGTAATAGCACCCCCCCCCCCCCGTGTTTGCACACAGTCAGGTAATAAAAACCCCTAGACAGGCAATAGAAACCCTCGTGTTTGCAGTCAGGTACTAGAAACCCCTGTGTTCGCACAGTCAGGTACTAGAAACTCTCGTGTTCGCAGTCAGGTAATAGAAACCCCCATGTTCGCAAAGTCAGGTAATAGAAACCCCCGTGTTCGCAAAGTCAGGTAATAGAAACCCCCGTGTTCGCAAAGCCAGGTAATAGAAACCAGTGTTCGCAAAGCCAGGTAATAGAAACCCTCGTGTTCACACAGTCAGGTAATAGAAACCCCTGTGTTCACACACAATCAGGTAATACTAATAGAAACCCCCCGTGTTTGCAGTCAGTTAATAGAAACCCCCGTGTTTGCAGTCAGGTAATAGAAACCCCTGTGTTTGCAGTCAGGTAATAGAAACCCCTGTGTTTGCAGGTAATAGAAACCCCCCCGTGTTTGCAGTCAGTTAATAGAAACCCCCGTGTTTGCAGTCAGGTAATAGAAACCCCTGTGTTCGCACAGTCAGGTAATAGAAACCCCTGTGTTCGAACACAGTCAGGTAATAGAAACCCCCGTATTCAGTCAGGTAATAGAAACCGATAGATAGTCTTTCATCAAACGTAACCCATTCTAAATATAAATCATTTCTAATTAATTATCCTATAATTTAATAGAACGTATCACTAGTGAAAGTCATACAAACCTATGATATCCAACATTCCAGTGGGCACACCAACATTATTTTACAAGCGTTTACTTCAAATATCTCCAGTCACTTCAAACTAAAAGCAAAGTAGATTATAATGATCAACCTAATATATATTTGGTTTTGAAATATGGCAACAAAAATTTAAACCATCAGACTATTGAACTTAGAATTGGTTACTATTTTGATGGTCCTCTTTCTCCACTGTTACTGTATTGTAACAAATACGGTCTGCAGAAAGCTAGACTCACCAAAGTTTGTGATGGTGTTGAGAAGGGTCATGTAGGTTCCTCCGATGGCAGGATCACTGACCTGAGCGTAAAAGGCCATCTGGGAAACGAACATGCAGTACAGCGCAACCTGTAGGGAAAAGACATGATTCCCAGTTAGCGTTTCACAAGGTCTCTACACATGTGAAGATATGGAATGCAAGGCTATTTCACAGCTGTTTTTGTTAGGAATTCAAGACTATTTTCATTTCGATTTCAGGAAAAAACAACAATGGCAAATGGCGATTTCAGACTAATTTAGATCAGTGAGGACAGCTTAATGGAATTCAAGGCATTTCAAGACTAATTATCCAAAATAGGTTAAATTCAAGGCTTTTCAAGGTCTTGAAATGAGGCAAATGAAGTTCAAGACTTTAATGACCCTGATTTCAACATTAACGATCAGGTGAGCTCATTTCACCAGGTATGCATTGAATGAATTATCGGATACATTTTAAAGCTGCACAATCCGATGAAAGCAATCACATTTTCGAAAGGAAAAACTTATCTGAATTTGAACCTACATATGCAACTTAGATACTGGCGCATTTATGAAGTAGTTATAGCTGCATAGAAGGGAATACTAAGTAAATTCAAAAGAACCTGATACTGCTGAAGGCTATGGTGTCAGAACTTTTACAGGTATGCCAAAATTAATTCCTGCATGCTTTCAAAACAAATATTTCCAAATTTAGCTATTTAAAATCAAAGTTACTTCAAACTAAAATCAGGTAGATCTTAACATAATATATTTATCTTTAAAAATGACAAACATAAAACCAGCACTCTATGCAAAGTTCTTAAGATTATTTTACCTACTGTCGTATTCCAAAAAGATCAACTACGTTGCAATTAGGTTGGGCTATTTGAGCTACAATCCAGAGGTAAGGACTGACCTGTTGCAGCGAGTAGACAAACAGCACCACCATGTAGAAGTAGAACGGGTACTCGCCGCTCACCAGCCTAGTGCTGGGGGCCCACCACACGACGTATGCAAACACCAGTCCCATCACCAGCCTGCGGAGCACAACACAGCAACATGTATATCAACCATGTAGAAGTAGAACGGGTACTCGCCGCTCACCAGCCTAGTGCTGGTGGCCCACCACACGATGTATGCAAACACCAGTCCCATCACCAGCCTGTGGAGCACAACACAGCAACATGTATATCAACCATGTAGAAGTAGAACAGGTACTCGCCGCTCACCAGCCTAGTGCTGGGGGCCCACCACACGACGTATGCAAACACCAGTCCCATCACCAGCCTGTGGAGCACAACACAGCAACATGTATATCAACCATGTAGAAGTAGAACGGGTACTCGCCGCTCACCAGCCTAGTGCTGGGGGCCCACCACACGACGTATGCAAACACCAGTCCCATCACCAGCCTGTGGAGCACAACACAGCAACATGTATATCAACCATGTAGAAGTAGAACGGGTACTCGCCGCTCACCAGCCTAGTGATGGGGGCCCACCACACGACGTATGCAAACACCAGTCCCATCACCAGCGTGTGGAGCACAACACAGCAACATGTATATCAGGGAGGGAAGTGATTGCTATGGGGAGAAAAAAAATTCGGAAATTAACCGCTAGATGGGCGATAATATTATTTAAAAAAAGAAGATAGTTCAGTTGGTTGGTTAGTTGGTTGTTGAAATTTTACGTCCTGGCAACATCTAAGGTCATATCAGGAGGGGTACCGACTTGTGATAGTGCGCATTCATGGCGACTTTATAGTGCTGTCCCACTGCGAAAACAGGCCGCCAGCACCATGACCCAATATCTCAGGCAGATTATCCTGATAGTGATACTGTGCTATCCTATTAATGCTGAGCGCCAGGCTAAATAGCAACAAATATCAATTTTATATGTTACCTGTTTGACTCGGCTGGTATTCGAACTCCCCACCTTCAGCACGGGAAGCCTGCACTCTACCGATTCGGTCACCGCCAGGGAGGACAGTGATTGTGGTGAAAACAAAGCAGAAATCGACGGCTAGACGGGAGATAACATGATATAAAAAAAAGGACTGACCTGGGAAACATGGCACGTGTGAATATGTCGAGTGGCCGCGGCCCAGTTGTGTATTTACTGATCATGAGGGGCAGGATGATCTGGATGGGCACCATGGGGACCGCCAGCATCGCCAGCCGGTCACGTGGTACTCCCTCCTCAATCAGCTTCAGCCCAGTGACGGCGTCTGATGCCGCGAAGCCAATCTGCACAAAAACACATTCACACGGAAGAGGTTGGTTGGTTTTTGGAGCTTTACGTCCTGCCAACATCTAAGGTCATATCAGGACGGGTACCGACTTGGGACTGCACACTCAAGGTGACTTCATAGTGCTGCCCCACTGGGAAATCAGGCCGCCGGCATCATCACCCGATATCCCACTCAGTCACATTATCCTGATACTGAGCTAACCAGTCCCTGCTTTATCCTATTAATGCTGAGCGCCAGGCTAGGAAGTGACAATCATCAATTTTTAAGTCATTGGCTTGACTCGACCAGAGTTCGAACCTGTGTGTTCGAATCCCATGATCTACCAAAACGGCAGACGGACGCACAACTTATTCAGCCATCCCGCCTGGTCCATTTAAGTTGGTGGTGATCGATCATCTTACACCGGGTCGGCCACCAAGGCCATATTCATGACGAAAAGTGAGTAGACTATTCTGTGACTGGGTGTTTTCTTCTAGATATGTGGTCTAAGGTCAGTCAGGAGTAGGTGAAATACCTTGACGGTGAGTAGGATGATCATCAGAGCCCACACCGAAGGCAGCTTAAATATCTTGAACAAGAGTGAGTACGTCTCCACAATACTCTGGTCCTTATCGTGTTCTACCACACCTTCGCCAATCGTGTTTTCTTTCTTTAAGATCCCGACCAGTGTTGTCGTGATCAAAAACACGATACTCCAAAAATACAAAAAATCTGCAGAAGGGAGAAAGAGAATATTATTTAACAGAATTAAAAACAATACACACCAAGAAAGTTTTGTAAGTAGTGATTACTAACTTCATATCCTAGTCTCAAGCACAACATCCAATCAACAGCTAATTTCTGACACAGACGGCTGGTAACTAGCTAATGTCTGATTCACAGCGAGGCTAATGGATAACGTTAACTGCACTGACTGACTCGAAAAGACACACGACTGGTAACTAGGGAATGTCTAATTCACAGCGAGGCTAATGCATAATGTTAACTGCACTGACTGACTCGATAAGACACACAACTGGTAACTAGGGAATGTCTAATTCACAGCGAGGCTAATGCATAATGTTAACTGCACTGACTGACTCGATAAGACACATGACTGGTAACTAGGGAATGTCTAATTCACAGCGAGGCTAATGGATAACGTTAACTGCACTGACTGACTAGAAAAGACACACGACTGGTAACTAGGGAATGTCTAATTCACAGCGAGGCTAATGCATAACGTTAACTGCACTGACTGACTCGATAAGACACACGACTGGTAACTAGCGAATGTCTAATTCACAGCGAGGCTAATGCATAATGTTAACTGCACTGACTGACTCGATAAGACACACAACTGGTAACTAGGGAATGTCTAATTCACAGCGAGGCTAATACATAATGTTAACTGCACTGACTGACTCGATAAGACACATGACTGGTAACTAGGGAATGTCTAATTCACAGCGAGGCTAATGGATAACGTTAACTGCACTGACTGACTCGAAAAGACACACGACTGGTAATTAGGGAATGTCTAATTCACAGCGAGGCTAATGCATAATGTTAACTGCACTGACTGACTCGATAAGACACACGACTGGTAACTAGCGAATGTCTAATTCACAGCGAGGCTAATGCATAATGTTAACTGCACTGACTGACTCGATAAGACACACGACTGGTAACTAGGGAATGTCTAATTCACAGCAAGGCTAATGCATAACGTTAACTATACTGACTGGCTCGATAAAACGAAGTCAATAACGAGCTGATGTGTGATTCACTGTAGGGTTAATACATAACTTCAACAACCCAATTTCCCACTGTCACATTATCCTGACACACTGAGCTAACCAGTCTTTTCCCAATAATAGTATTGCCAAGCGCCAGTCTAGGTAGCGACAATTGTCAATTTTGTAAGTCATTGGCTTGACTCGGGCTAGATTCAAACTCGCGACTTTCCACACGGGAAGCCTGCGCTCTACTGATTCAACCACTGTGTCCGGTCCCATACAATCAAGTACATATCATGCATGCCAATGATCTGCATGAAACATGGCGACAACAACTTACCTGAGAGTGTGAGTATTCCTACGGGTTTGGGTTCAGATCTGATGTATGTGTTACACAAGTCAGCTGACTCAAGTGCGAGGAACACAACGTGCCCCATGAAGTATCCAGCTGTCTGTCCAACGCTGTTACATGTCGAAGCCCACCCCACGTTGCGCCTAAACAACAAAGCCACAAACAAATTATTCATGTGTGCTTGAGAAGCACGCTGGCGAAACACAAGGGGACCATGTAATGTAAATGACTATGGTAATAATGATAATAAGAAGTGAGCAAAATCCCTGGTGGAATAAGAAAATTGATACTCATCATAACCAGGTTGTCGCCAACTTAAAACACACATACAGAGAAATGGACGAATGAGTTGAGCATCCGCCTCCCGGTTTGGTAGGTTGTGGGATTCGAACCCCCAGTTTGAACCCTGGCCGAGTCAAACAAATGCGTACAAATTTATACCTATCGCTACCTAGCCTGGTGGTTGGCATCACTATGATAGGGCAAGCAGAAGTGGGGTGAGGAAAACCAATTGGCCACATGCTTAATCAACCAATCCATGCACCTCAATTAAAAAAAAAAATCTAACTTCTGGTAAATTTGTACGTGCTAAGTAAAGGATAATTACCCATAGGAAACATGGAAATCAGCCGAAAATCGAAAATTTAGCCCGGCGTTTGGAATTATTAGAATGTGAGTATAGACTGATTGGCTCAGTGTAAGGATAACAGGATCCGTACACATGTAAAGATATGGAATTCAAGACTATTTTCATTTGGATTTCAGAAAGAAAAAAACATAGGCATGTTGGATTATCTTATGTCAAATGGCGATTTTGAACTAATTTAGATCAGTGGGGACAGTTTAATGGAATTCAAGGCTTTTCAAGACTAATTACCCCAAATAGGTAATTAGTCTTGAATGTGTTCCATTATCATAATGACTATCACCAATTACCTCGACAACATGGTGAGCGCCCACCCATCTACCGCAATGTCCTGCGTGGCTGCCAGAAAGTTCAACACAAAGAAGGCCATGGTGAGCATGTAGATGTTGGTGCTGGGTCCCTCGATGAGGTCAGTCACGACGAACGACAGCAAGAACATGAAGCCGCCAATCATATACTGCACCGGCACCAGCCAAGACTTGCGCCGCCCGAAAGACTGCACGTAGACGGCATCCACAAAGGGTGCCCAGAGCAGCTTCACCGAGAAGGGCCAGTAGACGAGGCTGAACATGGCCTGCTCCTTATAGTTTATCTTGCGCGACTGGAGCAGGTAAGGGATGCTGCCGGCCAGCCCGAGCGGGATGCCCTGCAGCACGTAGAGCAGCATCAGCAGCGCCACGCTCGGCCGGTCCTCGCGCAGCCCCATTGGGTCTGCGCATGCATCTGGGCAGATGCCCAGCATCTCCGGGTCCTCGAGCTTCGCCTTGTGACCCATGGCGTGGCGCGGGGTGCCGCCGCTCACTTTGGAATCCAGCGTGGTATCGGGGTGGCCGTTTAGAGTAGCGGGTTCAGTCGTGCTGCCGACCGATACAACACCATCGTCGTTGTTGCTGTCGTCGTCGTCGCTGTGTCTCACTAGGCGGTGCCTGCCTCCTGACCGAACCCAGGATGCAGCGGGTGAGTCGGACATTTCCAGAGTGCTGTGCCGCTAGAGATTCCTGTCGATGTCGTCTGGGGTAGCTGCCGATACGTTACAATGGTGCTGATGGCAATCTGTCCAAGCAGAATTTGTGTTATTGTGAATGATGAAAATAATGCAAAGATATCAGGGAAACGAGTATCAATTAAGTCACTAATTAACTAAATTGATCGTGGGTAAATGTATTTATGTTCAAAATGGTTAATAGTATAATACCGATTTCTATAACGACGGGCTAAACAAAGAATAATTAATTTTTTTTTTTATAATTAATGCTCTACTAATGTGAAGGATACCTTATAAATGTGCCATAGATCAATAGTGTCAGCTATTTTACAGCCTGTGAATGTGATATTAGTTAAACTAGACTTAACTGTAAGTTGACAGATACTTATGAATCTTAGGAACACGAAGGTAAGGACCTGGTGAGAGTATAACATATAGCATTCGCCAACCATAGACCAATAAGCCTCCCTTCTTCCCAAATATTAACCAGTTCCCCATCCCAATATTTCCTTAGTGTCAATCCGTCTACACCTCTGCTCAGTTCCGAAGTTTGATTATCTCATCCTGTAATGGTGTGGTTGCATCCCTGAACCATGTCTTTGTGTTCATAAGAATCTAAGTATCTTGCAGGTAAGGCTAGTTTAACGAATATTCTTAGACCATCTTCTAAACACCAGAAGCCAAGTCCCGGGGAGAGTTCACGGTTTGAGTTAATTTTTCTGAACACCACCCCTTTTCATTTAATACCTTCTTAATATTACTTCTCTAGAGAGCTTTCAAATTAGCACCATTGTTATGAGTATGCCAATAAATGTTATTATTCCATCACTTCTCCAAGAATGAGACAAGTCAAGTCACATTTCTTTTGTTAATATTAATTAATTCATTTTTTTCTTTTAAATATCACAGTGTACAGATCTTATAGACAGGATATGGACAATGATGCTCAGTACTCTCTAATATTGTGTGTTCAGCCAGCGAATTCCCTGTGCACATAAACATTCCTTAAAGTTAAACTTAAAGACACCATATTTCAGGGATGAAAGTGCTAGTGGTATCCGGCAATTTTTTTTTTTAAAGCGTAAACCTATAGTGAGTTTACCTGTAAGTAATGTTGCTCCAATAATAGTATTGTTATCCTAGTAATTATTGCCTTACATTCTTCAATATCGTAAACATTCCGAAATGAAAATAATCATGGAGAGAAAAATAGGGGTAATCAACAGAAATGTGGGCGACAATACAGTCACACCAAGGATAATGGAATGCTCTCTGAGATTGGTGTGTACTGACTCAGAGGAAAGAATCTAGGATACTGCTAGGAGAATACTGGTTGAAATTGGACTTCCAGAATTTCCCCACAATTCCCTAACAGTAGGGAAAAAATAGGGTATTACACTTATGAACAGGTGAACTATTTAGCTTTTATTCAGTCTTGTTGCAGTTTTCCAAGAAAATACCATGCTTTGAAAATGACTATTTGGCCAAATCAGAATGATTATCTTGTTATGAATTGCACTTTTTGACATTGTCTTATTAAAAATCTCCTTGACTAATTGATTTAGCAATTGACAATTTAAATTCCTTTATATATGTAGAAGGGAAATTGGTTAGCAGAACTCCCCTCACATCCTTCCACTTTTTTATTATATTTGGTCAAAGTTCTACATTTAATTCAAAATTAATACATTTTTATATATTTAATCTTAACAAATTATTTTCTCAAGAAAATAATATATATAAACTAACTGTTTTTGGATTTAGGCTTGTAAATTCAATGTCTACAGGGTGGAATAAAAATATTCCACCATATGTATATTTTAAAATTTCGCTGCCGGTACCCCCTAACAGTGATAAGCCTATAGAAGAGTGTTTGTTTTCACAGACATTCGCTCTCATTCAGGATATGGGAAGCCCAACATCAGCCACCAGGTGCATTTAAATGCCTCAAGTGTATAGGGAAGTTTGTGTTAATATTAGGCAGTAGATGGGGGAGGGGGAGGGGGAAGCTTAGATTGCTTATTTATGGGATTTTAAATACGATATATTTGAGGAAACACAAATTTCACGTGTACTAAATCCGTAAATGTGTTTTCAATAGCTTCATCCCTGATAGTTCAGTTCTATTTGAAAACCATGCTAACAGTAAGACATTCTAAAAGAAGGCACTACAAGCAACTACAAAACACTCCCAGTCACACTGATGATTTAACTGTGTTAAATAGGTTGTCAAGTGAATGCTATATATATAAGTCTAAAAACGACTACGGAGACTATAGAGTACACAAATATCACTGAGGGAAATTCAAAAGGTGAATCCACTACTCATTCAATGAATGAAAGGTGGGTCATGCATAGGTCCATATTTAAGGCAAATTAACACCTATGCATACCCTCGTCACCGTTCTTTATAAATTAAGTGCTGTTCAGATTTCTTTTGCGAAGGATGTGCAGTCTAAAGTGATCCCCGGAGTGAAATTAGACAAAACTGAAACTTAGTCGGAAATAGTATAGTTATACGAATCTTACCTGGGTATAGATGATGGATAACTGTTGTTTTCCCGAGGTAGAAGCCTCGGGTAGACGTGGGCTAGGGAGAAGGAAGCACGTGAGGTACCAGCAATTTTAACCTACTTATTCAGGATAAAAATGATCTTTCAATACAATGGATACTATGATTTTCCCGTAACGGTACTCACCAACGGGATAGACGGTGTTTGGGTGTGGTGGGCGGGCCCTAGCCCACGTCTACCCGAGGCTTCTACCTCGGGAAAACAACAGTTATCCATCATCTATACCCAGGTAAGATTCGTATAACTATACTATTTTACCTCGGTATACAGCCTCAGGCTAGCCTCAGGCTAGGGAGACCTTTACATAATTCATTTTTATCCTTAATATCAGCCATTCTTATATAATATTTCTAGTTTTTGTTTCACCTATTCTTGTTAGTTGGAGAGCAGGTCCCGCTTTGCTATGCGGTAGGCTTTTCTAGTCGCTTGTTGTATGTGTTTGCAAACGACTTAGCCGTCCTTCATCTGACGCATGGCTTGTTATTCTTTTGACAAGAAATACCTAGCAACCGTGCCTTGGAGACCATGGCACCTCTAGTTGAGTGGGAAGAGTATTTGCCCGTATCCACTCCAGCCAATTTCAACACCGTAATTGTCCATCTGGCAAGGGTGTCTCGTGAAATTGCCGTATGTGGCTTTATAAAGCTCACTAATAGTTGTTGTGATGCACGTAAATCCTTTGTCTTAGATATATAAGCCCGTATGGCTGACACAACACATAATTTCCGATCATTCGGAAAGCAGTCTTAAGTGAACCGTAGATAAAGGGTCACCTAACGTGTTCGATTTGAGCAATTGTGCTAAATCAAACGTAGCTTGTTTCTTGTCTATTTCTAATCCAGTTAAAGATAAAGCAACAATCGTCTGTCCTCTGTGTCCCGTTACTAATAATAACAGGACCGCGACCTTAAAACCTAATTGTTCTATATCTAACCATGAGTTGTGAGGCCAAGCCTGAAACAACTTAAATACTATAGAAACATCCCAAAACCGACTATACTTTGGTTTTGGAGGATTCCTTTGATAAATTGACCGAAGTAGATAACAAAGGACATAATGTTTTCCAACTGTTTCGCCATCAATTCTCGGTAATATGATTGATAACGCACATCTTGCCGCATTGATCGACCCAAAGGATAGTCCTTCATCCTCTAGAGAACGAAGAAAACGAGCTACTTGTGAAATTGTTTGATTTGTTGGCTTAACTTTCATTAACAAACAATGTACACCCCATTTCTTTAAATAGGATGTGTACATTTTGACAGTTCCTGGCCTCCAGGCATCAGATACTATCCTATTCTCAGTAATTTTGTCCAATCCAAATTGCTGCAGCTGGTTCCTTAGAAAAGGAATGCCAATAGGGGCGTCGTTGACACGTCGCCGTGACCCACTAGCGGTCCGTGGTGTGTCAGATTCCCGAGTTTTCTTGGGAATCGTATATGTTCTTTTGCCAGTTGTGAAACTGCTGGCAGCCAAGGTTGCGTGTCCCAATCGGGCACCACCAGTATAGCATGTGTCCTTTCCAAACCGATTTTCCTGACAACTCGGCTGATAATGCTAAACGGTGGGAAAATATAAAAATAATTATTTTCCCAGATAATAGCAAATGCATCTACTTTCCAAGCCTCCGGTTCAGGATGCCCAGAAACATAACAAGGTAATTTGTTATTATTTCGTGATGCAAACAAGTCAACTTTAGGTGTACCCCATTTTTCACAAATGAAGTTAAACAAAGGTTGTAGAGAGAGACCATTCTAAATGGTCATGGAAATTTCTACTTTTATGGTCTGCAAGTGTATTTTGTGACCCTGGAATATGCGCTACAGTCAGCCAGACTTGTTGAGCCTGTGCCCAGTTCCAAATCAGTTTAGACAACTGATTGCAAGGCTTTGATTTGGTTTCACCCATGTTACGAATATATGCCATGGCAGTAGTATTATCAGTTAGTATTCTAACTTGTGATTTATGTATCTTTACTAAACTACATAAGCCCAGATAAATAGCACGCAATTCTAGCGCATTATTATGGTCTGATTTTTCATCATCAAGCCATCTACCTCCTGTTGTGACCCCATCTCGATGAGCTCCCCAACCTTCTAACGAAGCATCAGTAGTAATTACCGTATTAGGTTCCGCCATGCGGATTGGATTTGGTGAACTTGCTTCCACCATGCAATATCTGTAGACCCTTCTTGGAAATAAATAAAAAAATCTTTCGCCAAATTCCCTTTTAGTCTGTGTTAACGCTAAATTTTTATCTATTTCAAGATTTAATAGGGGCCTTCCCGTATAGAATAGCGGTGCATACGATATCCATTATCCCAATAGGGACTGCGACCTGTCTAAATTTTAATTTTAGTTTTGGTAACTTAATAAGCTGGGTCCGCTGTTTCATAAAACTTAATTAGTTTTTGTTCTGTTATCGACACTGTAAGAGACCATGTATCCAGGAAAAACCCTAAACATTTGAGTTGTTTTGTTGGTTTAAGCACTGACTTTTGTGGATGTACATAAAACCCCAGTTTAGTGAGTAATGCACATAAATCCAAAACTGCATTCACACAATCAATTTGTGTTGATGCTATAATAAAGGAATCATCTATGTATGGGAACATTATGTGACCCTTCCGCGCCATTACTGAGAAAACAGGTTTAAGCAGTTTAGTGAATAAATGAGGGGCACAAGGTAAACCATTCGGCATGCAGGTAAACTCATATAGTTGGTTATCCCAAAGAAACCGAAGAAATTTCCGGTCTTTTTCCCTTATGGGAAGCGTATAATATGCATCTTGTAAATCAACACTAGCCATCCACGCATCTGGCGTAATCAGATCTCGTGTCGTATCTAGCGAGAACATTTTAAAATGTCGATATTCAACCATTTTATTAAGGATTGTTAAATCCAGGATCATTCGAACCTCGCCATTAGGCTTTGGTCTCGAGAAGATGTTTGAAATAAACTCTCCTGAACAGTGTGTCACTTTTTGTAATATTCCTTTCTCAAAGAATTTTTGTACCTGTTTAGTTAGTGCCTCTCGTTCAACCGGTTCAATCTTATAAGGAAAAGGTATTATACTTTGTACAGGAATTTGTGTGAAGGAAATGTGAACACCCCTAACTATTTTTAAAATTTCTTGGTCACTAGTAATTTTGTGCCACTCAGAAATATGATTACTAATATTACCAGCCACAAAGTTGCTTACAAGTTTGGTGGTTTTAGAGGCTGGAAGGACTTGTAAACGTTTGTGTTTCAACCTCTACTTGGACCGCCCCTGGGGAACGCCCCTGGGGAGGGTCTCGGCGAGTTGACGCCTCGGCCTAGTGGCCGTGCGGTGTTGTCGGTCCAGCCTGAGCGAGCGCCCCGGCCCCGAAAAGCTTGACCAAAGTTTGAGCCCGGTCTGGTTCCCCTGGTGAACCGCCGTGGACGAAAATCCCCTCTTGACCTTTTGAAACGAGGAGTTTCCTGTTTCTTCTTACCATCCATGTTTTTGCCACTCTTGGCTGCAGTTTCTACCTCTTTATAGAGGTATTGTAGTTGACCGCCAAACATTTTTGTGTTATCTAAAGGTTTCCCTTTAATCGGCTCTGGAGCAAGAAAGAGCGTAAACTCTTTCCCATCATTATCGGTAACCTTCTTTGAGCGAGCCACTTCTTTGCCAGCATCTGTGCAAACCGACTTGAAGACATTTTCATATCTTCGATACGACAGGTAATTACCTGCCACCGCCAACAATGCAATGCCTTTGTCCATCGTCTTAGCCAAAGACGAGAACTTATTTTCTCGTTGCATTCTGTTTGCTACAGGAGCAATAGCTGTTAGGGTACCAAGCACCGCCTTATGCACTGTGTGCAACACACCCTCAAATCTCTTACGGTCCTCCGTCATATTGACATCTCGGTCCATCTCCTTAATGATGGAGTTGGGAACACCTTTAATGCCTGTTAACTCATCTGATAACTTGGAAATAATCTCCGCCGGCTTAAACGTGCGGAAATGGCCATTAATGTTCTCACGCATAAGCGTAGTGGTTTTCACACGCTTAGCCCTTGGCTTCTCCACTTTCTTAGCCACTTTGCCCCCAATGGCAGCATAGACACCTTCATATCGCGTGTCTGAGTCCGAGTCCGTGGAAGTGGAATCTGTGGACGAGTCGGAAGAAGAAGAATCTTTCCTCTTCTTCTTCTTCTTCTTGGACTTGGTCTTGCGCTTTTTGCGAAGTCCAGTCTTCCCCCTTTCCTTGGTGAAATCATCACCAGAAGAAACGATATGTTTCTTCTTCTTCCTTCATTTAGGAGAAGGAGGAGGAGCCCTAAGCTCCATCGCTGAGTCTGTCTCCGAGAAATGTCTCCGAGAAATCCTCCAAAGAAGACTCCTCTTGAACACTCGGCATTCGCCGTTTACGAGACACCGGTGGTTTGAGAGCCATTATATGACTCTCCATCGCCGCAAACCGCGTCTCCCAATTTTGAGCCGCGGCGCCGTCAGGCACTATGTCCTCCTCGGAGAGAATATGCGCCCCGGGCTGTGTCGAAGGCCCTGCCGACAACACGGGTGAGGAGTCGTACTCCTCGTCCCCTCCACTCGGAACACGCCCCTCGGCTGCTGCTGCACCGCGCTTACTCCGCTTCGTGGCCATCGGGAGCTGAAACAAAGATTTTTGGTCAGTCCCGGTATATATATATGTCACAATATGGTTGTTTCAAACTCATTTGGACATCTATTGGTGTTTATACCGTTATAACACAGGCGTAATAAGCTAAATTTGTGCGTGGGTTGTGGGTCAAGCCCAAACCTTACGCGGGGTCGGGACCAGTGTATCGGCCCGCCCATCCCTCTGTTCCGCACACTTCTCCCACCTGTGACTACTACGTCAACAAGTTGGAGAAAATGCTACGAAACTCGGAGAAACGCCTGAAAAAGTTTGTGGGGAGTCTATAAAAGAAACCCAGGAGCATCTCCAACATTACTCTCTATTAGAGTACGAGAGAATTTCCACAGGAGACGAGGCAGAGCCCACATCTCTACCCATAATCACACGGTGACTCGGGTGTTGACAGAACCGCTAATGATCGGTTTCAATCCTTCGAGAAGGAATTCTATCCTTGGTTTTTTATAACCAAATAACTCGTCCAAAATGGACCAAAGAAAGTCTAAACTTTCCATAATGATGCTCTAATGCATCATGATTAAGCTAACCACAGTTTTTATGATACTTACTGCGTATTAGCTTGTATGTAGACTAAATTTGCCGGAGCAACCCAACGACACGTAATCCAGTCGTGAGTTGTATATGCTAATTGCTGGTACCTCACGTGCTTCCTTCTCCCTAGCCTGAGGCTAGCCTGAGGCTGTATACCGAGGTAAAATCGCTAGTTCTACACGTTTCAGTCGTCAGTGTGAGGCAGCTTTATATGACCGTAAAAAAAACCACAGAAATGGCGAAATGATCAATGCCGTTACAGTGAACATTTTCTCGGGTTTGCGGTCATGCAGATCACTATGCAATAGTAAAACACATGGCACAAAATCATATTTGGCGGTATAATAAGCAAACTACTAGCAGACTGATGAATAGCTAATTATTTTCCTAATTGCAAAGCAATAATCAACAATCAAAATTTCCACACATAAAAGATCCTTTAGCATTCTGGCTATGATACATTATAAAAGGTGTGTTTGCATGAAAATGGAAGCTATACGCACGCACATGTTAACTGGTGTAGTTTGATTACACCAAGGAACCAGCCACTAACAGTAACACCAAGACAAAAGGATAAGAACATAAGCTGTTGCCAATATTTGCTACTACTCTGCACACATTGCTTTAGAGATCACTACAACAGGAGCCAGAGTATGACTTAATGGTTTAATAATAATATCAATAAAGTTTATATTGCATTAACCATTATAACCTATGATAAAAAGCTAATGGGTACTACGCTGTAAGTAAGGGGTTTCTGAAGTGGTTGTACAACCGTGAACATCTTGAAAACTTTGGATAAACCCTTAATTCTACATTTTAAATATATTGTTTACTGTCCTCGCCGTCATTTTATGTGGGTGTGAGTTGTGCAGGGCTAGGTTATAAAAGCTGTGTAGAAAAGTGAGCATGCTATTTAGTACAGAGTATTATGAATGCGAGTCACTTCAAATACATACAGGTACACAAAGACACACTATCAGTACACTATACACAGGCTTATCTTGTCACACAACACGAGCGCTTAGCAATACCATCGAGCAGCACCGTACTTATGTCATCACTAATTCCCCTGAGAACTTGTTAGTGATCAGTCAATAACTATATTATTTAAATACGTCCAAGTGCAAGCCTTAGCAAAACCTTTTATTGTTTACCGCCATGGCTGTCGCCGTTCAGATCAGTACCGTTTCTCTGAAGATTTGCTGTGTGATCCTAAATAATGTGATAATAACCAACAGTCAGTAATAGGGCAAATGCCCTGAAATTACAGTTAGACGCGTACGACACACTGCACAACAGAGCAGCGAACTACGAAGTGTACCTTATTTCAGCACACTGATCTGACTACCTCAGGCATATGGGGCCTAGATCAGGTCTTTCATTAGAAAGCTAATTTCCGTAGCAATCTTGTCTAAAACCAGCTGGTGGGTAGTGATTCTATAGCTGTTGTCGTGTAGTATAAACTTATGATAAAGGTGCTACTGGATAGTGCTGTGGGTGCATAGATGGGCTTCAGCAGTTAATTTATATATGACTACAAATGCAAATAGTTTGGAAATAATACCATTGACTTTTAGTTGGAACTGATTGAGGGAAACTTGTGAGCTATCCATTAATTAAAATAATGTCAAGCAACTACATCTAGTTAGTTATTTTATCGGACTGGCTATTCGCAGAGATGTGCTGCTCTGCAAATAATGGCCACCAGTTGTGTTATTCGCAGAGCTGCAACCTACCAATCAGCCGTAACGGACATGAAACTAAAGCTAGTGATCTCTACTTTACTGTGAAAGTAGTTATTTTTAGCTCTGATACACTCACTCGCAGCGCACAACGTTCAAAGAGGGGTAGTGTGCTGAGAGCGCGTCTCCTATTTTTCCCCCAGTGGCCAGTCAGCATCAGTAACCAGTCCTTTTGTAAAATTGTCCGATATAATACATGTGAACCGAGGTGAAGTTACTATAATAAATTACAAACTGTCTATATAATGATAAATGTTAAAATATAAAAACCCAAAGACATATAGAGGATGTGTGAAATTGGTAAACTATTATTCATTAGGTATGGAACTTGTATATTGAATAGTCTTTGAGAGGGAGTGTCACTTCCGAGTTTGACTAAGAACAGTCTTTGGAAGAGTCACCTCACATGCCCCCTCCCCCCCACATGGTATTGTTATGATCATTGACCACTGCATTGTACTCTGATTGGAGGAGTGAGTCATGTGACCACTGCATTGTACTGTGATTGATGAATAGGATCATGTGACAACAGCCATCTTGAATCTTGAGAACCTATATAAGCAATAAACCAGAGAGTCTCACTCTCTTACTTTTCACTCTTACCCTGTTTTCCTTCATTACCTGTAGTGCTTTCACTTGACCTGTTCACACCACCCACACCCCCAGCCGGCACGTTTACACTTTGTTTTGAGTACCTACATGTAGTAAAAATGTATTACAGTTTGCAACAGGTAGTACGTGATAAGCCATTTTAGAAAATACTGTTTCTTGTTTCACCCAAAATGTATGTATTATGTTATTAGTTACTATGTCATGTTTATACACTCTCCTGGTGTTACGATTTTGTAAATTGTAGAAAATACTTTATGTATTGTAAAAGATTTAGTTTTTATGCCATTTTTCATATTCATTTATGTATTATTAGGTTTTTGTTATCAATAATCTGCATAGTTGCTCTGCGAATATACTTAAGCTCTGTGGATAAAAATCACTACTTTGGGAATGAACAGAACACCTCTGCAGTTAATAAACCATTTAGAGGCTTTGAACAACTTTGAAATATTAAAGTGGTTTAATTTCAAAGTTAAATAAATGCAAAAAAGCCAATGAATGCAAAGAATTATAGTAGTGCTATTTTGGGATGGTGAAAGCAGCTCTGCGAATAATAATCATTCTTCTGCTAATTCACAGAGCAAAACAGCTCTGCGAATAGCAATCATTCTTCTGCTAATTTGCAGAGCTAAGCAGCTCTGCGAATAGCCTCGTCCTTATTTTAATTATATATGGCTACAAATGCAAATAGTTTGGAAATAATACCATTGACTTTTAGTTGGAACTGCTTGAGGGAAACTTGCGAGCTACCCATCAATTAAAATACTGTCAAATAACTCCATCTAGTTACTGGCTGAACCGGACAAAATACAGCACCGGCCTCCCATGCGAAAGGTCTTGGAATTTTACATTATTAAAGTTGCTTAGTCCGATAAAAACATCAAATTTTCGAAAGCAAAGCACTTATCCAAGTTTAAACCTACATAGCCAACTTTTATACGCGCCCATTTATTAAGTTTTCTTAAAAAAGGAATGCCAAAAGGGGTGTTGTCGACACGTTCCGTGGACTGTTAGTGGTCCCTGATGTTGTAGGTTGTTCCTTTCTCTTGGGAATCTGACCACATCTTTTGCTACTGATGTTATGTTTGTTGTTTTACGCCCTAGCAACATTAAAGGTCATATCAGGACGGATACCGACTTGTGACAGTGCACACTCCTGGCGACTTTATAGTGCTGCCCCACTGGAAGACCAGGCCGCCAGCACCATGACCTGATATCCCACTCAGTCACATTATCCTGACACTGAGTCAACCAGTCCTGCCATATCCTAATAATGCCGAGCGCCAGGCTAGGAAGCAACAAGTATACATTTTTAAGTCATTGGTTTGACTCGACCAGGGTTCAAACCCTCTATCTACCAACACAGGAGACGGACGCTCTAACTCATTTGGCCATCCCGTCTGGTCTGCTGCTGATGTTATTCCCGCTAGCCATGCTTGTGTTTCCCATGCTGGTACTATCAGTACTGGGTGTGTGATCCATCTTGATTTTCCTGGCTACTCTGCTGATAATGCTGAATAGTGGAAATATGTAATAAAATTTATTATTCCAAATTAATGAGAATGTGTCTTACTCTCCAGGCTTCTGGCTCTGGATGCCAAGACACATATAAAGGTAACCTTTTGTTACTGCGCGATGCGAATACGACAATTTCTGGTTTGCCCCATTTGTTACAAATGTGGTCGAAAATTCAGTGACCATTCTAGATGGTTGTGAAAATGTTGGCTTTTCTTGTCAGCCAAAGTATTTTGACTGACTGGAATATGTGCTACTGTTAGCCATATCTTGTGTTTCTCTGTCCAGTCCCAAATGAGTTCAGCCATATAATTGCATGGTTTGGAACGAGTCCCTCCCATATTACGTATTTAAGCCATAGCTGTCATGTTATCTGTTAACACCCTTACATGATTTTTAGTAACGTGAATCAGTCCTAGATAAATGGCTCTAAGTTCTAATACATTAATGTGATCGGAGATTTCATCTTCCATCCAACGACCACCTGGAATAGCATTACGGATATTTGAACTATCCTTAGTCTAGCAGAATGGGTAAGAATACCCTTGATAGGAGAACCTATTCAAAATAGCATACCTTTCCCATAGTGATTTCACGGTTCAGAATGCGAAGCATTAGATAATCAAGTGCTTATATTCTGTGAAAAAGCCATCATAGAACCAGCACTACATTTGGCTGGGGAATTCATATCTAATATTTTCTTGCGACCCAAACCAAATGGAGATTTAAGACTAATTTTAGATCTAACATTATCCAACAAATTCATAGAATACAAACATTTGAAAATGTTTTCCTTAGACACAGCAAGAGACTTAGTAAAGGAAGGCTCCTGGCTAGCCAGTGTAGATCTTAAAGATGCATACTATACAGTACCTATCTATAAAGTTGATAGGAAATATCTCAGATTTTGGTGGAACGACAAACTTTATGAGTTCACGTGCATGCCGAATGGACTGGCCTGCTGTCCACAAATTTTCACAAGGTTACTTAAACCAATTTTTTACCAGATGCCTAGGCAAGGACATATTATATTGATGATTCATTTATTGTTGCACAAATGCAACAACAATGCCAGACAGCAGTAGACAAATGATATGAAACATTTACAAAATTAGGGTTCTACATACATGAAACTAAATCAGTATTAACACCAACAAACAAGTTAAAGTTTCTGGGATTCTTTATTGACACCACAGAAATGACCATTTCATTAACACAATGGTAGCATATGCACCAGCTATTCTTTATGGCAAAGCTCATATTAAATCCCTGGAGATAGATAAGAACTTGGCATTAGCATGCACCAAAGGAAACGTTGAGCGGCCCATGATGATTTCGCCAGACGGCCAAAATGATATTATTTGGTGGCTTTTACACATTGACAAATCTCCCAACCCCATTAGAATGGGAGAGCCCAACACTACAGTTACAACAGACGCTTCATTAGAAGGCTGGGGGACTTTCTTCCGCCTTTGCACCTTGCACTTTTTCATCTCCTTGCCTCAGGACATCGCATATTTCCCCGCGTGCTTGATGTCTGATTCAGAGCTAGTTGAAGAGGAGTCTGACGAAGAGGATTTGTCTTTCCCCCTTTTCATAGTCTTCTTCTTGCTCTTCTTCAAGAGCGGCTTCTTTTTCCGTGCCCTCATGTACTCATCCCCTTCTGATGAGTGCTCTTTCTTGTGTTTGCGTTTACCACTTCCTCCTTTGACTCGTCGCCAGACGAGGCCTGATCCTCCGAAAGGTCCTCCCTCTCAGACTTGTCCGAATCCAGTGTGACTTTGGATCTTTTTTTTTGTAGCCGCCACTCTAGAACGAAGCATCTCCTCCATCTTCTGTTGAACAAGTCGTGCAACTTGCTCATCCAGGTCAACGGGGGTGGGGGCGGGGCCAGTATCGTACCCCACCACCTCGTCGGAATCTCTTTAGTCCTGGTGAGGGCGACCTTTGTACCTGTGCCGTCCTCATCTTAACTGAGCGCATGAGATGCCTCTGCCATACTCCGCTTCGTAGCCATGGCTCGTAGACTGTGAGTAAAAACCAAAATCAATAGTTAGGCATTATTTAGAGCTGAATATCACACTGATAATTAGAGTATAATTATACTAGGTGTATTATTGCGTTAAAACAATTTTTAACGCAGGCGTGTGGCTAATAGACTGTCGCAGGATAACGGTATGGTAAACCAACTGATCCAAACGACGGGTCGGGACCAGTGTAGTGGAGGCCTCCCACACTCTAAGTACCTATAAACTTCTCCCACTTGTGGCTTTCTTCGCCAACAAGTTGAAGAAAATACTATAGGACTCGGAGTACGCCTTAATGAGAAAAATAATTGGGGAATCTTAACGAGACCCAGGAATAAAACCTAGCGATGTAAGTGGCTCCTGCCAAACATCTCTCCATTTCGTAATGGGCAGCTTCAAATTAACCGAACAATGGAAACATTGTTCTAATGATCATATAATACGATCAACTTAGCTGTAAAACAGTAATAACTTATCAAAAAGTTTCAAAAAACTTTGTACGTGACTGCTAACATGAACTGAACCAATGTATCGATTTTGAAAGATACTAACCTGTTCGGTTTTGTAGTTAATGTAGAAAAAGTGCCAGAGCTGCTCACAAACATCCCCCTGCTGTGAGCTGATTATGGTACTTGCTCGACCTCTTCAAAGTTAGCCATTTTAAAACAAAGTTACTTCAAGCTTTTGTAAAGTAGTATAGCATTAACAATCAACCTAATATATTTATATCAGAAAATGATAGTAACTCAAAACCATCGGACTATGCAACGTCAAGTCAAGTTAAAAAAAAAAAAAAAAACGTACCTGTTGCCACATTACCATTGGTCACTCACTGCATGTTATTACTACCACTATTAATACTAGTGGAATGGATAGGTCATGGACAAGGTGCTGGTTAGTTACTCCCACAGCCCACACCCCATGTCCCCCATGATTGTTCAGTGTTCCTAGCGCCAGTACTGGATGCAAATATTTTATCTGGGCGTTGGTGGCATATCACTATGGACCAGCACTATAAAGATGTCAGTCGTGGACTGTGTGCAGCTACGTCAGTACACCTGATGACAGCAGATGTTGCTAGGTCTTAAAACACAACCAATCATCAGTTACTGGTACAGTATCATACCAACTGGCAACTAACCAAGTCCAATGTGGGAATGGCAATGCAATACCGTTTTCTGCCAAATATCTGTTCCTGGAAAAATCGTTCTGATAACATAGGGGTCCCTCAAAATGCTTTCTTTCCAGTGCCTCTTAGGGGATATCCCCATGAATTTCAGCCTATGATGTAGATAAAATGTCCATCTACAACCTCATGTTTACAATTTGCAAATCCGTTCACATTTTCTATGTCTGTGCACATTCAGAAGATTTGACTTGATTTCAACACTCAAACTCCACCTTCTATATATCTTGGGTAGCTTTAAAAAGTATATGGACTTTTAAATCTGTTATTAATTGACCATTGTGTGAACTTTCATGATGCTGTAAGGTCGAAAAGGTACTTTGCTAGGTCCCCAAATTTTCAGTGTTATAAGATCAATTATATCAATGACAACCAAAAATCCACAAATATGTCACTAATGTATGCATTTACTTTTATTCTAATGGGTGGAATCAACAGAGGAGATAGGCATCTACTTACACTGAAAATTTCATTCAGATATCTCGATTATTTAGGAAGTTAGAACAAAAAATGACTAAATTATTAAATATATAGGTTTGGGTCGCACACTTGTAATGCTAAAACATTTTAAAAAAGGAAGAAAACTTCATGTTTCATGGATATATGATAGTTATACTAGACTTACTTATAAGTTGACATATTAATGAGATTCTTATGAATCTACCAATACAAAGGTAAGGATGAAAGTAGTTAAAATGGACCCATGGATACTCATTAAACAATGAGGAATTTCTATAACTTTCTTCTAAATCACTAATGTATTCATTTAGTTTTATTTTTAGGGCGTATATCCTCCAAGTCACTTTTATTTTAATGGGTGAAATCAACAGAGCAGCTAGGGATCTACTTACACCGAAAATTTCAGCGAGATGTATCGATTATTAAGCAAGTTAGAACAAATATTGACTAAATATCTAGATTTTGGGTCACACACTTGTAATGTTGAAGCATTAAAATAATGGCAGGAAATTACCCCTCATTACCGAAATTGAAATAGCTCTATCACGCTTAATAATCAACCGATTGACATGATTGTTGGATTTTCTTGTATGGGTTTCAAAGCTCTTTCCAAGAATGCCATTCATTTTCAGATAGGTTTGGTTTGAAAATTTTGTCCACATTGCTACTACTAGTGATGTTTACGATGTCAGTTTTGTCAACAAGAGACTTCAGTATGACACTGCAGTAAGTTCAGACTAGACTAGTCTAGTCTCACTAAACCACAACAAGCAATAAACTGCCCAACTGTCTTTGTTATCAATCAATATGATACAGCTATTATTAACAGGCCTTGGGTTTCTTTTATCTAGGAGGTTTGGACCTGCTAGCCGCTCTTAATTATTAAATTACTAGAAATCGTTAATCGAGACAGTTCTTCAAATCGACAGATGTGGTGGATTGTAGCAACTGTCACTGGCTCCAAGACATACGTAATGCTTGACCAGTATGCATCCGGGAAATCAGATGGAAATATTATATATCACTATTCTCGATGTCGGCATGACGTCACAACCCCGGAAACTAGCCCGCGAAGGGTAAAATACCGCCGTGATGTGTGCTGCGGCAATGCTATGTCTATGGGGAGCATTTATTTTTGTAAAATAAATTTTAAAACTTTCATCGGATCGATTAAAAATATCTCAATGTGCGCTTGAAGAGGAAGATCTGAGGTATTTAATTTAACCTAAGAGCAATTTTCTCTGAAAGTATTAAAAACAGAGATAATAGTGAAAGTTGGGATATTCTGAGTGTCAGTGCCAGTGTTAGCCTTACCAGATCATGGCCTCAAAAACTATTTTCGCCAAATAAATTCAAGAACTTCCAATTGGCTGATAAAAAAAAAGCTGAACATGAAATTATAGAGAAAGATCTGAACTATTTAATAGAAACAAGAGAAATTTGCTTTCAAAGCACCAAAAAGCAGAAATCACTGTGATAGATAGGGTAGACTACGCTACGGTAGTTCTAATGTTGTTTCTATGGGAGTAGCATTTGTTTTACCCTTCGCGTGCCGTGAACCCCAAAAGTGCCCGGATGTCCGACATCGAGAATCACTATATCATGTTATATGATATATTGGCTGGCCAGATTTAATCGAAAACACCCCCCCCCCCTCCCCTCTTAACATCAGTGACAGTGTGAGCGACAATCGGGGTTCTATATGCACTGCCACTGCCACTGGCATATGAACCAGCTGAACCAGGAACTGAGGAAGGAATGTGCACCAATTTATTAAAAATCATCTCGCCGACACCTTGTCAAATGGACCAATGGTGAAGACTGGCTACTTTTGGACCGAATTAACAAAAGAACTTACGCAAACCACACTAACATACACCGATAAGAAAAGCACCCGATATGTCGGATAGTACAGTGTTGTCGGCGTGACTCTACCGCCAGACGGTGACTCAAAACTAACTGATTCAATGTCACCGGCGAGTATTACAAGATGCCGGCAGCTACTCCCTCCTGACAGGGACCGTGTGGTCAACTTCCCGACGCAAAACACTTACTAGACAGTGCCGTGGAAGCTGGAAATCCGTAGGGATGCACACTTACTATTTCTCTCCTACGATGACAGTTTCCTAGCTGCCAACGCTGGTACTGTGCAGGTAGCGAATGAATTAACTGCGCTACATTGCGTGACAGAGTTGGTGGCCGGGAACCAGCCACAGGAGCTAAGATCGACGTGTCTCTACTGCAAAATGTAGATTGTGGTTCTGTGTTTGTTGCGCTTGTGTCAGGCTGTGAGTAATACACACGATGCTTGAGGAAGTTAATGCCGTTATGTACACGATATTGTCGTGTGTTTTGTGTATTGGCATGTACACAGTATTTTCTCCATTCCCACATTTTCTATTTTTATTTTGTATTATTATAATAATTGTTTAATCGTGTATATTATTGCACATGCTTTACTGTTTACATTGATGTAGTGATGTTTTCTGCTAGGTTGAATGCCACTAGAACCATACGAAGTCAGCAAAATAATGTTTGTCATAAAATTGATAAATAACAACAAATGCTCCGCTGTCTTTGGTACATTTGAAATCACTCGATCCACCCACCCGGGCATGAATCGGTATATTTTGCACACACATATGTAAAATTGAGTATTTCGATTATATTGCACTACGCTCAGTGCCATATATAGGACAGCATTGATAATACACAACCCGGGTCTTCCTCATTCCACTGCTGGTCGATAGAAAGCCCGAGCCTACACTTTTACCGACCCAAGGGATTTTTAACCTCCCACACCACATAGACATTGTATGAGAGCAACCGGCCTTTGATGATGCTGTAAGTTATACACAGTGGTGGAAATCCAGATTGGCAGAGCTGGGGGCATGGGGAATCGAACTGCCGACCCTCAGATTAGGAGTCTGACCTAGAAAAAAGTCAGACACTCTAACCACTCCGCCACAGAGAACCCCACATACACAGAGTAGGGGTGAATGACAACATATTCTAAATACAGGGTCATGTTCAGGGTAGGCCTACACATCCGACTAAACTCAGAGTCGGCTCTGTAACGTCTTTTTGGCTTATTTGCATTCAGGGTGCGCCTCGAAGTCACCTAGGAGATGTCTCACTTTTCAGGTAGGAGGCAAAAAGCGGCTTGAAAATGGCCTCCAGATTCAGTGCTTTCGGTCAATCAAATTCAGAGCTGTTCTTTTCAATTGAAAATGGCTGCCCCCTATGGAGGCCGCCATTTTCGAGGCACCAGACAGACTAGCATGATGTCAGGAATTTCTCCAAGGCACCTCCAAGGCATAAGCCTACCTACAGGCCAAAATAACTTTAGTATGGAACAGGAAATGAAATTCATGGTTCCATTATCTAATGGGTACTTATGTCAGCACACAGTTGGTGAAATGGGAGATAATGCAAAATGACAAGTTGGTGAACTCATAATATACTGTCTATTTCACTCTTGAAGTCGATTAAACTACATTTTTATTATATTTCTAGACTCAAAAGTAGCGTGTAAATGTGAAGATGGATATGAAGAATATATTTTGCTTCTTGAATTAAGAAGTGTGAATCTTTCATCTACCCTACTCTGTGTAGGGATTCATATTTTATCTAAAGCGACCCTTTTGAGAATGAGAGTACTAAAGCTCGTCATAGGTGGCTCAGCCTAGGGAGATGGGTAGTAGTTAATCTGCTACTGATCATAATATGTGTGTGAGTGTGTGTGCGTAAATACTAGAATCATTAGCAAGATTAAGCTACTCTAAATTTATCGTTTTCTGTGAAATGGTTTGGTAATCATAACATATTAAATATTTATCCTGCGACACTACAATACACGCAATATGCAGCTAATCTGGCCTGTTAATACCACAGGTGTGGCGGTTTCAGCGCCTGGTCAGTTTCAGCACCCTGCCGTGGCTTCTGCGCATGCGCGGATTTTAAGAGGGCCTGCGAGCACTGCTATTTGTTTAGTTTACACTCGGCGATTCGATGCCGATCTAGCTGCTACGTTAATATCGCTTGGAATTTAAGGTTAATTTAATTAAATTTCATTATTTGAGTACGTAATTCTGTTAAATATGATTGCATTCAATAGATTTTGGCCTAATCGGTCCCTAACACTGCCGGGCACCAGCTGAGCTTGTAGCCGGCGAGGCCATGGGTCTTTTGACCATCTCTTAAAATCTGCGCATGCGCAGAAGCCACGGCAGGGCGCTGAAACTGACCGGGCGCTGAAACCGCCACACCTGTGACGAGGGAGAAGCAAATGTTATATTTCAAACACACATGTCTATCTAGATGAAGGATTCACCCTGTACTCGCAGTACATGGGTGAATACCACCCCTATATAAAAGCTGTCGAAAAAGTAGGGAAATGAAATGAGAGTCTAAATCCACAATCTAAAAAGCAACATTTCTTCTTTATATATGTGTTAATATTTCCACGCTACCTTTGAGTTGAAAAATGTAATAAAACATCTAGTTTAATAGAATTTAAAAGTGAAATCGACTGCGTTCTATGGCCGCCATCTTGTCTTTTTGCATTCTCTCCCATTTCACCAACTCTGTGCCGATATAAGTACCCATTTGATACTGGAGACAGGCATTCTACTTCCTGTTCCATACTAAAGCTATTTTTGACCGTATTTATGCTACGTTGTCATTCACCTGTGTACTGCAAGTACGGGGTGAACAATTTATCTAAGGTATATCGTGTTCATATTAATTCTGACACGTGGGTATTGACCAATTTCATGTGACATCAGCACGGGTATCTAGGTCAGTGCGCGCAGTGTTTGGCTGCAGGATGTCACACTGCAGACTCAATGGCTATGAGAAATCTTCATAGAGAAAAGGTGAAATATCTCTAAAACCATACCACCTAGACACAAACCGATTGGAACACATATAGAAAACATATTTAAGGAATAGATTATATTAAATTTATATGGTAAGGGTTCTGGATTTCTATTAATTTTGAATAAAATAAACGTTTTGTACTGCGCGTACCGGCAAACTCAGTGCATTGTCAATGGCCGTGAGCAATCTTCTTACAGAAAAAGTGAAATATCTCTAAAACCACACCACCTAGACACAAACCGCTTGGAACACATATAGAAAACATATTCAACGAATAGATTATATTAAATTTATACGGTTAGGGTTCTGGATTTCTATTAATTTTGAATAAAATAAACGTTTTGTACTGAGCGTACCGGCAAATTCAGTGCATTGTCAATGGCCGTGAGCAATCTTCTTACATAAAAAGTGAAATATCTCTAAAACCACACCACCTAGACACAAACCACTTGGAACACATATAGAAAACATATTTAACGAATAGATTATATTAAATTTATATGGTTATGGTTCTGGATTTCTATTAATTTTGAATAAAATTTGCACTGCGCATACGGCAAACTCAATGCATTGTCAATGGGAGTGAGCAATCTTCATACAGAAAAAGTGAAATATCTCCAAAATCACACCACCTAGACACAAACCGCTTGGAATACATATAGAAAACATATTCAACGACTAGATTATATTAAATTTATAAACATATTCAATGACTAGATTATATTAAATTTATATGGTCAGGGTTCTGGATTTCTATTAGTTTTGAATAAAATAAACGTCTTGTACTGCGCGTACCGGCAAACTCAGTGCATTGCCAATGGCCGTGAGCAATCTTCTTACATAAAAAGTGAAATATCTCTAAAACCACACTACCTAGAGACAAACAGCTTGGACCACATATAGAAAACATATTTACCGAATAGATTATATTAAATTTATATGGTTAGGCTTCTGCATTGCTATTAATTCTGAATAAAATAAACGTTTTACACTGCGCGTACGGGCAAACTCAGTGGCAGTGTGCATTCGTTCTGCAGCCAAGCTGCGCGCGCATACCCGATGTTTACAAACATTGAACGCATAGGGCGTAATCGATTAATCGACTCTGGTCACCCGAGCCACTTTTTCGCGCATGCGCACATCCTATAGACTCGGGTCGAATAATCGAATAGGATTCTCCGCGCTCGATTGGACACTTTTTATTATTTTTTTAATAATCGATAAAACTACAGCAAAATAGGATTTAAAGTATTTTATGAAGGCCTAGTTTAGCTATATTTCCATTTCGTTAATCTAAGTTATTCTTTAAAAAAAACATTTATGACTGGTACTAGTGACTGTTATCCTGCAGGACGTTACCAGCGCAAATGTGACGTCATCGCTCATAGTCAACCCCAGCTAGGAGGTGGGTTACTTGGGTCGGATCGTTTTGCACACGGCACGTGTATTTGTCGACTCTACTCGCAGTGTTCGATTTGAAATTCTGACGACTCGGGTGGCCCGAGTCGCTCGGGTCGTGTTAATCGATTACAGCCATAGTGTGCGTCAGTGGCGCTGTTTTGGCTGCGCATTCTCGTGCTTGGCCGTAATCGATTAACACGACGCGAGCGACTCGGGTCACCCGAGTCGTCAGAATTTCAAATCGAACACTGCGAGTAGAGTCGACAAATACACGTGCCGTGTGCAAAACGATCCGACCCAAGTAACCCACCTCCTAGCTGGGGTTGGCTATGAGCGATGACTTCACATTTGCGCTGGTACCGTCCTGCAGGATAACAGCCACCAGTACCAGTCATACATGTTTTTTTTAAAGAATAACTTATATTAATGGAATGGAAATATAGATAAACTAGGCCATCATAAAATACTTTAAATCCTATTTTGCTGTAGTTTTATCGATTATTAAAAAAATGATAATAAAGTGTCCACCCGAGCGCGGAGAAGCGTATTCGATTATTCGACCCGAGTCTGTAGGATGTGCGCATGCGCCAAAAAGTGGCTCGGGTGACCAGAGTCGATTAATCGATTACGCCCCTTGTGTCTAGAGGGCACCAGTACTGATCAGGTGTGGTGGTTTCAGCGTGTTCCCGTGCTCAGAGGTGTCCCGTTGCTTCTGCGCTGCTTCTGCGCATGCGCGGATTTCGCATCAACTCGGGTCACCTGAGCCACTTATTGGCGCATGCGCACATCCTACAAACTCGGGTCGAATAATCGAATACGCTTCTCCGCGCTCGGGTGGACAATCTTTTTTTTTTTTTTTAATAACCGATAAAAATACAGCAAAATAGGATTTAAAGTATTTTATGATGGCCCAGTTTACCTATATTTCCATTTAATTAATCTAAGTTATTCTTTTTATGCACATGGCACGTGTATTTGTCGACTCCACTCGCCGTGTTCTATTTGAATTTCTGACGACTCGGATGACCCGAGTCGCCCGGGTAGTGTTAATCGATTACGGCCATCCTTATTAGATTCTGACGCATGCGCAGAAGCGAGGGACACCTCTGAGCACGGGAACACGCTGAAACCACCACACCGGGAGTTCCCAGGAACTCGCCAGGGTGGCACCACTGGTTAGTTCAAAGCTCTGAGCAAAGTGTTATGGACACTCCAAACCAAAAGCTACCAGCTTTTTTTTTGTAAGCGCCTTTAGTGGTTAAAAAAAAAAGGCAAGAAAAACCTAGCAGCTACCATAAATCAATTCAAGAATGCGCTGGACAGGACCTGGGCCGGAGAAACATTCCTGTACCATTAGAATAGTTCTAATTTGTGCCACAGGGTGGTGCATGCTTAGTAGTGTAGAGTGACCTAGATTGGTCATGTGACAGCTGTTGTGAAAATGGCTGGTTGAGTGGAGAGAAGGGAGGGTAAAACTTAGGTATTTTCAATTTTATTTAGAGTTGTTCAAACAGGAAATATATTTGATTTAATGTAAAATATATGTTAGTACAATTACGCTTCTCTTTAAATTAACTTCTCTCTTCTTTTTGCGTTCTCTCGTCTCCCCCCCCCCCCCTTCCCTCCCTTCCTGGCCCCTAGGGCTAGGGCCTACCAAAGACCCTATAGTGTTATAGGGTCTTTGGGCCTACTCAGCCTTATGGCCCTGTGACATTACGACATATCTCGCCAACGTGCCACCAACGCGGAAAATCACTTTTTTACGTCGAGATATGTCAAACTTTTTGGCACGGGAGGAAAAGTTGGACGTCAGCGCAACGTAGTCGGCGTAAGCGTAACGTGCGCCCGATGTTGTGGTAACGTGTGAGAAAAAGAAAAAAAAGTTTGGCGAAGCGTGCCTTTTGTGCACGCGGCGTGTACCTAGTGTTGGCATAACGTCCTCCCAACGTTCCGCTAGCGACCGGCTTACGTTTTGCACGACGTATGAGAACGTAGTGTCAGCGGGTGAGCGATGCCTGTCCAACGACACTCCAGCGCATTTTGGCATTGCACCAGCGTGCACCCAGCACGTGCGACATTGGCGCAACGCGTTAGTAACGCTTCCCGACGTGTGGGGGGCATCCGACCCACCCGCGCCTTGGGTATAAATAAGGCTGCAGTCTGGCTCTCTCCTCACAACTCATCCAGCATGCAAGGGAAGAAGACCTCATCAGCACACAGCCAGTCTGGCCAGGGACGTGGCAAAGGGAAAGGCAGGAAGAGGATGACGGAGGAGACATCACCATCTCCACCACAATCTCCAGCATCTCCTCCTGCACCATCTAGTCAGCCTGCACAGACGATGGAGATGCAGCCAATGTCTCCGTCGCCTCCACCTCATCAAACACGCAGCAGGGGGGAACCAAGAGGAGGGTGAGGAAGTGCGACTGCACTCTGACCACAGCAGACGAGGAGCTGATGCTGGAGTTCCTGCATGACAACCCCGTCATATGGAACGTCAGGATGAGTGACTACAGGTGCACGGACAAAAAAGGGAAGATTTGGCAGGACCAGGCCGAAAGGATGGGCAAAACTGCAGCCCATCTCCAGGGCTGGTTCAAGTCCCTACGCGACTGCAACATGCGGCTGCACAAGAAAAAGAGCGGTGAAGGGGCTCCCCTGCGCACCGAGAGGGAGCAATGGATATTGGACAAGTTTGGATTCCTGAGTTCACTCGTCAGGCACCGGCCTGAGCCCTGCAGAACGGTAAGTACTATATATTTTACTGACATTGTAACTTGCAATTATGTGGATTTTATTCCTTAGACACCTCGTTCAGGATAAATCTATGTATTTATTTTAATGGAATTATGATTTGCAATGATGTGCATTTTATTCATTATAGACCTCATTCAGGATGCATCTATGTATATATTGTAATGGCCTTATAATTTGCAGTGATGTGTTTTTTTGTATTCTTTACCTCACTTTGTCCAATCAATTTGTATTCATGTTACTTATTGTGCTTTATTATTGTGTCTTGCAGGTGTTTGCCACCATAGACGCAGCTCAGGGCGATCTGGGGGCTGCAGAGTCAGCCTGCGCCGACCTGCTGCTCGGGATCGACGACCAGCCGGGCAAACCCCCAGCTGTGGCCCGAGACAGAGCGAAGGAGGACAGGAGTCTGCTGACAACTCTCCAGCAGCGCGTCGATCGATCGGGGGAGCTGCTGGACGTCAGGTTATGTCGAGTTACGGCAGCCCGCGTCAAGGTTTTGGACATGTCCAAAACTTTCGACGTAGCTCAACGTGATGCAGTTGCGTTGGAATGACATTACACTCACATTACCCCGACATTAGGCATGCGATAGAGCTGCGTCGGCTATGTTAGACCAATGTTGCCTTACGTCAGAGTGACGCACATGTGGGAGGAATGTGCGGCCCGCGCTAACACAACATGGGGTTAACGTATCGCAATGTGGGTCAAACGTGTCTGTGACGCGTGCCTAACATAGCTCAGACGTTTCGCAAACGTGTCCTGACGTAGTTGACGTCGTTGATGAACGTCTAGTGTGCGCGTAATGTCTGTGACGTCCTTCGAACGTTGTCGAACGTGTTGTGAATGTGTTGCCTTCGAGTATACGCTGGACTCACGTCAGCCCAACGCTAGTCTCTCGGTGGGTCGACGTCGACTCACGTCGGGAAAAACGGTCGAGTCGGACGTGGCAACGTTAGGGCGGGCGTGATCACGCCAGCCCAACGCTAATCCGCCGCTAATGTCACGCTAGGCTGGCGTCACCCGCGCTGGAGTTTCGCTAGCCTCACCTTGACACAATTAATAATTCCTTTGTCCTCACTCATTGAACCACATTATCGCTACGCTATACCGACGTTACGCTCACATCAACTACATGGCATTGACGTCCAACTTGGCCCCGGATTTGCATATTACGCCGAGAATTTCGACACGTAAAATTTATTTTCAGTTGTCCCTACGCTGGCGTGTTACATCGTAGTGTGACAGGGCCATCTGTCGTAAGTCGAGCCGGCGGAACCATACAGTCCACGTATTGACAACATATGACAACGTATGAATAACGTATGTATAACGTCTGTCTGACATTTCTCCAATGTGTCTTGACGTATTTAATGTATAAGGCATACTTCTGACGATTGAATAATGTCTATAACGTTCGCTGGCATTCTGCGAACGTTGCGTGAGCATATGCAAGCGTTTTTCGAGCCAACATAGGACCAATGTGCCTCCCACTGGGGATAGGTTAGTCATTAAGCTACACATACACTAGGCATACGCTGAGAATGCGGGAGGCTTTCTATGATACGCTATCATGCGCTAGCAATATGTCGCACCTACATTCTGCATACGTTCAGTACATTGTGTATACGTCCAACTTTGCCCCCTGCGCCGAAAAGTGTGACGCCTCTCCACGTATTGGGACGCTTTCAGCTGTTGGGCATACCCTGACGCAATACGTCATAGTGTGACAGGGCCATGAGACTAAGTAAGGTAGTAATACTAAAGCCGTGTTTACACGGGCCATTTAAAACGCCTCATATAAATCCATTTGCCTAGATCGATTCACATTTCCCGTGTAGACGCGAGGCTGTGGCGTTTTAGGGCTGAATCGCTTCATATGAAACGCCTCATCTATACCACCTCGCGAGGTAGTATAGATGAAGCGATTCAGCTTGTTCCCGGCAGTAAACTATACACCTAGCAGTGCTCGCCGGCTACAGGCGCACCACAGGCTGCTGGTTCCTGGCACCAAAACACTCTTTAAACTCTGTCCGTGTAGACGCACCTCAAAAACGCTTCATATGAATCGCCTTGTCTAGAACGTTTCACAATTCCCCGTGTAAACACGGCTTAAGAGCGCTGGCCTCTCGTGCGGAAGATCAGGAGTTTGAATCCTGGAGGCGTCAAACCAATGACTTGATACTTGTTGCTACCTGTGAAAGTACATCTGAACACTTTGACTTCTGGATACTGAATGCTTTATAGGGGTCTAGACCTCCGGCACACGTAGTCATGTGACGTCATCTCATTTGCATATATTACATCCCCCCCTCAAATTATTTCTGAGACATGAAATGGTTCAAAATCCCCATAAAACATACCAGGTTTACTCATTCATCATACAGTAATACAATAAAATATACAAGCACTTAACTTAAGTGAGTAGCCGTAAGTAAGTAAGTAATTAACTTAACCCACAGGTTTAGCGAGTGTCCGAGCGCACTATGGCACTGAAGTCCTTTGAACTTTCCGGCTGCTTAGCCTCCACAAAACAATTACCATCACTAATAACTAGTCCATAGCAATATTATGATGGAATTATATATCAATATCAGTGGCCTGGCATCCGATGCTTGCATCTCGGTGCTTCGTGTTCACTGCTCACTGCCTCACCTGTTGCTTAGCTGGCCTGACGTTCTGCGCGTCTTCATCCTGGCCGTTTTCATTACAGCCGTTCGTCTCTGTCAATGATCTGTGCATCTGTACTTCTTGGCATCTGTGCAGTCGTGTCTGTGCCTCTAGGCATCCGTGCATCCGTGTGCCATCTTTCCAGGCATCTGTGCATTTGTGGGCCATCACTTCGGGCCCTGTCCTCCAATAGATCCGAACTGAATTCACTCATTTCACACATATTCACACACTTCTCCAGAGTTAACTCAGCAGTTTGCAACAGTTTGTTACGCAAATTAATGTTTTTAACGCCAGCCACCAACCGATCGCGCAACAGCGACTCCTCCACTGACCCATATTTGCAATCCTTTACTTTGTCTCTTAGTGCCGTGATGTATGTGGCCATAGTTTCTGTAACTTGATTATGCGAATTAAACTTGTACCTTGTTATTATCAAACTGCACTTGCCTATACAATATGTCCAGAATGCTTCTGGGAGAGGTCCTATCTTGTCTCGGTCAGCGAGCGCGATGGACATATCGGCGAAAACTTTTTGCGCTTCTTCGCCAGCGATGTGAAGAAAGATGCAGCATTGCACTCGTTCTGTCTTCAATATGACACCTGCAACAGTGGCGTATATGTCATATGCTCTGATCCACGTTTTCCAGTTTGATCTTGCGTTGTTGCTGAGGACAAGCTGACCTGGCGGCCTAAGGCCCGGCAGTGTGTCAGCGGACGGCATTGTTCCTCATCTGACACCATGTGAAAGTACAACGTCTGAACACTTTGACTTCTGGATACTGAATGCTTTATTCCAGGGGTCTAGACATCTGTCACACTTAGTCATGTGATGTCATCTCATTTGCATATATAGGCTGGTGATCAGCACTACTCGGATCTGGCAAGGACTGGTTAGCTCAGTATCAGGATAATGTGACCGAGTGGGATATAGGGTTATTGAGCCGACAGCCTAGTCTTCCAGTGGGGCAGTACTATAAAGTTGCCATAAGTGTGCACTGTCACAAGTCGGTACCTGTCCTGATATGAATATGGATGTTGCTAGGGTGTAGAATCTAAGCAAACAGACGTTAAGGGTCTATGTCAATCTATATTTAAAGTCTGTTTCAAATTTACCAAGCAATGTCTATTTATAATATATAGGAACTATGGTAAACCTATTTTCTCGGATTGATTGTTTCATCTGCATCAAACTTCAAAGATGACATATGTTCCTTGTTTATTTTTGTCATTGTTAGTCAATAACTAAGTTAACATGTGCATGTTTTGCCACCTGTGAGACCTAAATAGTATGGTTGTTCTATTTTAGTGGTGGTGTGGAATGTACATGCAAAACTCTACAACCCTGACATGCAACTTGAACTTTTGTTACACATGTGTTACTTTGGTACATGGTTGCTTTCTGTTTAGCCGAATGACACCAGTACAACATGAACTTACTATAATATATAGTTATATAGCTCAGTACATGTGCAATCAAAAGAAAAAGACGTGGGTGTATACACATTTGGGCATCATAATAGTCCTCGTGGGTAGATAACATGTTTTCATATGAGCGCCAACCTTTGGCTTGGATCACTTTGATATCACTCCATCCACTCACTAGGATTACTATATGGATCCATGTCTTTTGAATGTATAGTACTAAGTAGCTTTAGCAGGTATGCGGGTATTGCAGTACCTACCTGCTAAAATACCTCAGGGAGTTTGACGCCCCTACCTTGCAAAGTTATAAACCACTGCCTTGTGGTGTACAGCTACCTGATAGAACCAAAGGCTTTAAGGGAGCAAACCCTAACAGAAAACCATGTTTCCGTGGCAGCATTAAGGGTGGTGATGAATGGAACTGCCAACATCTCCCGACCAGCCACTGCAGGGACGAATAGTTTGTGCCTGTCTTGACGTGTTCTCACCGGTGTGAGACCTCTATTTGCTCCCTGAGAGAGTGCTGCTAGTAACTTGCAAAAGCCAGCAGCACTTCAACAATTTGCAAGCAGCTTTTATGAAATGCACAACCACACAAAATAGCGGTGCTTGAGAAATAAAAGCAGTCTTTGTCGCATTGCGACCAACAGCATGATTGATTGATTGATTGATTGATTGGTGGTTGCTTTACGCCGGTCGGCAGCATAGGCCATATTCACGGCGAGAAATGTTTGTTTTTTGTTCAAACCATCGCTTTTACATGTAAAAGCAGACAATCAATTATGTGCCAATAGACACTCATTAAATTAGAAAGCTCACAATCATATATTTGTGGTCAAGGGAAACAAATTCCCATAGAAAAAGAAAAGTTTTATTAATAATTGATAGAATCTATTTAGTAAACTATATGAGGTGGTACAGTCCAGCTGCCCTCAAAAAGGCTAAAATGTTTTCCTGTTTTACCTTAGTTAAAAGGTCATGCATACTGTCTACAGTGTAGAACTGTTGGCGCAGGACCGACAGCATGATGATGATGATGATGATGATGATGATGATGAAGTAGCTTTAACAATGTTGCTGGTGGCGTGTCATGTGATACTATTTGGTGCTCTGTTACCCCTGATGATATATGAATGTCCAGCTAGGTATGTTACTTACGTGGTACTCTGAATAGCTTGGGCTGGAAGGCTTACCATGGAGTGCTGCATGATCTTTTATCATTATAGGAAACGTTACACACATCTGTAAGATCTAGGCTTATAGTGTTATGTTATGCCTTGTTTCTCTCTTTAAATAAACCCAGGCTCAAAACATTCATTAAAGTTGAAAACCATCCAATTCTCTAAGCCAAAGCATTTGCCTTCATTTAACTCTACATACCTAACCTAGATACAGTTACTAGCTAGATCTGCGAATCCTGCAAGTGTATGGTCACCGCACTGTGGGTAAATCGTCACTGTCGGAAGGTGTCTGTCGGTCATAATTTGTGCACGACAGGCACCAACTTGAATAGAACTTTACAAGGTAAAACCACGTTACAGGTGTCGCAAGGTTGTCAGTACAAAGTTAACCTCAGCCTCAACAGGTAAGAATATGCAATCACAGGTGGGCGTGAGCACCTTGGTATGTTCGGCCTAATGTATTTAATCCTGTCTTCACAATGAGCGAATCCTCAGCTTTTACTAGTTTTAGCACACAGTTCTATTTGAAGAACCCATTGCAACATTGGTACCATGACCAGAATTATAAATATTGTGTATCGACACCAAGCACTGACCATGTAATATTGTAAGTGTTTATACTGCGGGAAGATTTGTAATCAAAAGGGCATGCACCATTGCTAATACTGACCAGCCAAACAGATTTCGTGATTCTCTATGGAGCCAACGGTAAATGGGTTCTTGTCGGTAATCTAGCAGACATCAACTGATATTCATTTTCTTACTCATTGGCATTTATTTGTAAGGAGTACATTCTTTATTATACCAAAATGTGGTATTTGGAAACGAAATGTGTGTTGTCGAATCATATTCAGTCATAACTACCAGTAAATTTGTCAGAGGTGCGCAATAAGAAATATTCAAATGTATATATAGTTCATGAACGAGTGTCAATTTATGTGGGTTGGTGTTTTACTTCCTGACAACATGTAATTTGTTTAAATATCAGAATGGGTACCCACTAATAGCTGTATGCAATCATGAACGCTATTTAGTGCTGCCCCGCTGGGATACTGTGAGACAATGTCCACTCAGTCACATTATCCACACACACGCACACACAGAACCTTCAATCATTCCATTAACACCGTTACAGACAGAACGAGGAAGTACATCAATAGATAAAGACAACTTCATTGTGGATAAGGCCTACAACATGCAAAATCCCTTGTAATAGCGATCTAAATTTAAAAACAAAACAATGTGATTGGCATAGGTTAGTAAGTTATTTTCTGTCAGTGACGTCAGTAAATCAGCCAATTAAAGCTGCATAGTCCGATGAAAGTATCACATTTTCGAAACCAAAGTAGTTTGATCCTACATATCCAACTTTAATACTAGTCAAAGACCCTATAATACTAAGACGGCTCACTCAGCCTGTACTGTGTAATCAAAATGATCAAACCCACCACTTGGTGCGCTGGCTGTTCTCTTGGTTAAACAGGTGCTATATTATATGTATAAATGTAGATATGAATGTGAAAGATGTGTGATGATGGCAATGCTGCTGATGATGGCGATGCTGATGATAATGTGTATTTGTTCATAGCAATTTCATATTGATGTGTATTCATACCTGCCTATCTCATGTATAATATAATTGTATGTGTTTACATGTGAAACACCAACCAGCAGCCGGGCTGATCAAACCAACCACAAGGTGGAACTGCAAAATTTACATTGTCATAAGAGAGATAGGGAGTGAGCCGTCTTAGTATTATAGGGTCTTTGTACTAGTGCACATGCTAGGCTTTGTTGCTGAACAGAAGGGAATATTAAGACATGTTAATGGAAACTGTTACTGTTACTGTTACTGCTGAAGCCTTCCTTATAGTATCACTTGATAAGAACACCAACATTAATTTTACATGGTTACACTTTAAATATTCCCTCTAAGGTAGCCATTTTAAATCAACTTTACAGCGTATTCGGTTACCATTCAGTTCAGGACCGTCTTCTCGATATGTGATACCAGATACAACGACCAATTACTGCCACCTGGTGAGAAGTCTCCCCTTACCACACGCGTCACAGAACGGGCTGAATGGGTGACTAGAGCGTCCGAGTGAGTGAGTGAGGTATTGAGTGAGTGAGTGAGTAATGGTGATTTTAATGCTCTAATGACTAATGTAAATTGCAGTTATAGTGCCCTAGCAAATATTTAGCAATAAATAAAATACCACTTCATCATCATCCTCATCATGCTGTCGGTTGCGATGCGACAAAGACTGCTTTCATTACTTGACTGCCGCTCTCCTTTTAGCTCTCTGCTGTGAGAGTGATGTCCATGAGTCAGTCTTAATGTCTCTCAGCTTCAGGTTTCTCTTGATGGTATCCTTGAACCGGAGATGAGGGCGCCCTCTCTTTCTGTAACCAGAAGACAGTTGAGAGTAGAGGATCTGCTTTGGTAGCCTGTCTGATGACATCCTCATGAGGTGTCCAGTCCACCGGAGATTCTTTTTGATCAGAAGATCTTCCATAGAGGGCAGCCTCGTCCGTTCGAGTATTTCCTTATTTGTCACTTTGTCCTTCCAGGTTAACCTCATGATTGAGCGCAGATGTCGCATCATGAAGGCATGCAACTTTTTCACCTGTCGTCTGTACACTGTCCAGGCCTCAGCTCCATATAGTAGGGTGGATAGCACAATTGTACGGTAGATCTTGCCTTTGACCCGCATGGACACATGGTGGTTGTTCTAGAGTCTCTGGCATAGTCGGCCGAAAGATGCGCTAGCCTTGGCCATCCTCCTCTGTATTCCAGCATCAATGCATCATTTCATGAAAGCTACCTGCAAAAGTGTTGAAGTGCTGCTGGCTTTTGCAAGTTACCAGTGGTAAATACCACTTAACCCTCTAGTAACCAATGTATCACATACAATACAAACATTTCCTGATTACCATAGCCAAACTAGCTGTTATTAATTTACTCTTTCATAACCATAGTACCATAGTACTACAACTATATCATAGATGGTACTGTGGTTATAAAAAGGTAAATTAATAACAGCTACTTTGGCGATGGTGATCAGGAAATGTTTGTATCGTATGTGATACGTTGGTTACTAGAGGGTTAACATTGAATTACATTCATCACCTCCCCCACGTTCTGGCATATGAGATGAAGTTGTGACCCGGCATGCTGGGTCACAGCTTAAGTCCTTCTTGGGGACCAGCGAAACTAGTAACCCAGGTGTAGCTAGCTAATCGACAGTGTTCCCCGGTGGTCGGCCTGGTTAAGGCTAGGTATGAATACCTTTGGTTCCATTTGTAATGTGATACTATCCACGCCCACCCATCATTGCAGGACATCACAGGGGGTAGATATATTCCCGTTTCTGTGATGACACAGTTCATTTCATCTTATCTAGTAAACTAAAGAACTTTGCTTTTAACGATAGTAATATTTTAGTAACCTTATCATGCGATAATCATGAAAATATTTCTTTGCTGAAATTTGTGGTACTATGTATGTAGAATATATATTCATTAATAATTTCTCCTGCTTTCTGGGATTACAGGTGAGCTATATTGTGTTACCATTGCAGTTACATTGTGGGCAGTGGGGGACTTGTTATTTTAATTTAGGGTTACTTTAGAAGGAAGGGATGCAACATTTGATGAATCAGATACTTCATTCAAAATAGAACAGTGCATAGAGAAATGCAATGTGATTGCCTGTGGTAACTAGATTTTAAGTAGCAATTAAATAGACCAATGGTAATGGAAGGGTCATATTTGGAAGAACAGACAGCATGTACCAACTTTATTTCCGACAACTATCGTCCCATAGCCCTCACAAGCTGCAACTGTAAAACCATGGAGCGCATGGTAAACAACCACCTCGTCTGGCTACTGGAGTCAGGACACCACCTGTCCAACCTTCAATGTGGCTTCAGACGGGGCCGCAGCACCCTCGACCATTTCGCGCATGGAGACCTTCATAAGAGATGCTTTCCTTAAGAAGGAGCACGTTGTGGCTGTCTTTTTGGACCTCGAAAAAGCCGATGACACAACGTGGCAGCATGGCATCATGGAGGATCTCCATGCCATTGGCCTTCGTGGCCACCTGCCAATTTTCATCAGGAACTTTCTAGCATTCAGGCATTTCCGCATCCGTGTCAAGACTACCTATTCCAGCCTACACTCACAGGCACTAGGAGTACCTCAAGGCAGCATAGTGGCCGTGACCCTTTTCGGGGTCAAGGTCAATGGTATTGCTGCTGCTGTGAAGTGGTGGGGGGGGGATCTCCTGTAGTCTTTTCGTGGACTACTTTGTTTTATATTACAGCGGTGCTAACATGAATGTCATAGAGAGACAGCTACAACTAAGCATAAATGGGATCCATTGATGGTCAGTTCTGAATGGATTCAAATTTTCCAAGACCAAAACAGTCTGCATGCACTTCTTTCTGCCTGCTGCGTAGAATGCATGCGGAACCGGAACTGACCCTTGATGGGGATCCCTTCAAAGTCGTTGAGAAAACCAAATTTCTGGGCCTCATTCTCGATGCAAAACTGTCTTTCGTGCCACATATAAAGTACCTAAAAACAAGATGCCTGAAAGCGCTAGATATTCTGAGGGTGCTGTCCAGCTCAAAGTGGGGAGCAGACAGAGATGTTCTGCTCTCGGTGTACAGAACCTTGGTTCGGTCACGAGTGGATTACGGCAGCATAATATACGGTTCCGCAAGGAAATCGTATATTCGGCTGCTAGACACGATCCACCACCAGGGACTGCACCTGGCCCTTGGGGCCTGCCGCACCTCACCAGTTCAGAGCCTCTATGCCAAAGCCAATGAACCATCACTTAACAATAGGAGAATCAAACTGGCCATGCAATATGTAGTCAAGATAAAAACTAATGCATTGAATCCTGCACACAGTTGTCTATTCGAGCAACATGACAAATCCAGGTATGAAGCCAGGCCGAATTACATCCTGCCACTGAGGCTGCAAATTAAACCTCATTTGGAGGCCTTGGGCGTGGATTTGGACATGTTGGAGGATGCCAAAGTCCCAGAACATCCTTTGTGGTCTTTGAGGAAGCCATCGGTTATCCTCCGACTCACGGAACTGAGGAAGTCTGGGACACATCCACTCGAGTACCAAGGACTGCATGCAGAGATTCAAGGTCAGTTTGCAGACCACCTCTCCATATACACTGATTGTTCGAAAGACCAAAGCCGGGTCTGCTGACGGGAAAAATTTGGCGTACGCTTGCCCAATCAGAGCTCGATTTTCATTGCGGAAGCCCGAGCACTCCTTCTTGCATTGGAGTGTATCGAGGTATCCAACCACTGTTGCTGGACTGAAAACGAATCACCCTATTCTAGCAACGGTCATTTATAAAATGAACCAACTGGCAACGGATGGGTATGACATCCACCTGTGCTGGGTGCCTGGCCATGCCGGCATACAAGGAAACGAACGAGCTGATCGGGCTGCAAAGAAGGCCCTGAACCGTGTCTGATCCCTCACTCTGATCTGAAACCACTAATAGCCACCCACATAAAATCCAAATGGCAACATGAGTGGGATGAAAACATTAATAAACTTGAAATTGAACCATCTGTGGGAAAACCACCACAGACTCATGCGGGAGGTCGGTGGGACCAAGTGGTCCTTAGCCGCTGCCGTATTGGCCACTTGTGGCTTACAAACGCTTTTCTGCTCAAGGGGGAACCTCCCCCTGAATGTATTATTGGGTATCAGTCCCCGCTGACACTCAAACACATTTGACTAAGTTGCGTTGATTTTTTGGCCCTGCGCCAACAATTCTACAATGCAGACAGTATGTATGACCTTTTTACTAAAGTAAAACAAGAAAACATTTTAGCCTTTTTGAGGGCAGCTGGACTGTACGACCTCGTATAGTTTACTAAATAAATTCTATCAATTATTAATAAAACTTTTCTTTTTCTATGGGAATTTGTTCCCCTTGACCACACATATATGATTGTGAGCTTTCTGGTTTAACGAGTGTCTATTGGCACATAATTGATTGCCTGCTTTTACATGTAAAAGCGATGGTTTGAACAAAAAACAAACATTTCTAGCCGTGAATATGGCCTATGCTGCCGACACGGCGTAAAGCAACCACCAATCAATCATCAATTATTTCCTAAATAAAGGGTTCAGAAGTGAGGAATAAGTTCTACCGATAAATTGTGTGTGGGTCATAGTGCGAAGCTGATATGCAGACAAAAGATTGAATCACCATCTCGAGATCTCTTTCTTTATATATGATATACTCAATACGGAGGTGGCAATATGCAGAATAACAATAATAATAATCATAATAATTACAATAATTCCCTTCCGCGCTTTTATACTCGCATAATGTGTTATACATCACATATATATATATGCAAACTATTATTCTAAAGGATGTCTAAGTGCTATGTCAAGTATGATTATTATATATGTAGATTAGTTCATGACACACTCACACTATACAGTGAAGGGCATATTAAATATTATTATTGACATTCAATTACCCACTCTCAGACCGATCGCGGTAGCCAAATTGGTAGAGTGGGGGCCTCGCGTGCAGAAGGTCGGGCGTTCGGTTCCTGATCGAGGTACAAAAAGACACTGATTCATCTTTTGCCATTATTTCGACACGAAACGACTTAAAATTGATGAAATCAAAGATTTTGGTCTTGATTTGCAAGAAAATAGTTCCTGAAACTAGGTCATCGATTCAAATCACTTAAGCCTTGTTTTCTCATTGGATTGAGTTCCGTAATGTTAACCCTATGAAGACCTGTCGATCAACCACGCGTCTACCATCGACGTCCCAGGTTTCTTCTATTTTGACAGTCGGTAAAACAAAAAGCCTTGTTCAAGCGTATCGATGTTGGACTAAATGACAGCAGATACCAAATCCGATTAAGCACTAATGTAAGATCGATGCTATGTGACTGGAGTGTGCCTTGGAATCATTGCAAAACGACCTCTAAACCGTCACAAAATTAGAAAATGCTCGGAATAAGCTAAAAATGATGGCAAATGAATCAGATGCTTCTTAAGACATCATATGAGATATCAGAAGAATGATATGATATTCAAAACATGATAAAAATTTAGATTATAAAAATACAATGAAAAATCTATTTTTATTCAAAAAATTTTGTTAAGTCAGATACCTTATCCATTAATGCGACTACTTAGACTCAATTTATTATTTTGGTTGATAGAAGAGATTTTAAGGTGATATAACTACAACGTAGTACTGTGCACTTCTTTCTACGCTGCTGGGCAGGTGGTAAGAAGTGGAGGAGCGGAGTACGTTGTAAAGTTTTTCGATATAATAACATGAGGATATATGTGAACTCTACTATAATAAATTGCAACTTGTCTATATAATGGTAAATGGTAATATATTAAATCCAAAGGCATATGTGGAGTTGATAAACTATTACTCATTAGGTATAGAAATTGTATAGTAAAATAGTATAGAGGAGTGTCACTTCTTAGATACAGTCTTTGGAGGAGTCACCTCACATACCCCCTCCCCCCAGGTGTTATTTATGGATCACTGGCCACCATAAGGCACTGTAGCCAGCATGACAAGGCCTTGGATACAACAGATTGAACCCTGATTGGTAGATCAACGCATGTGACCACCACCATCTTGAATTCTAGAAACCTATATAAGATAATAAACCAGGGAGTCTCACTCTCCTACTTTTCACTCTTTCTCTACTTTCCTTCATTACCTGTATTGATTTCTCATTAGATTGTCCACACCACTCACACCACCAGCCGGCGACTTTACACAATGACTTATAAAGTTTATACTTGTCACTTCCTAGCCTGGCGCTGAGCATTAATAGGATAGGGCAAGGACTAGATAAAAGATTCACCCGGTACTTGTAGTACACGGGTGAACGACAACGTAGTGTAAATACGGGCGAAAATAGCTTTAGTGTGGAACAGGAAGTAGAATGCCTGGCTCCAGTGTCAAATGGTTACTTATATCGGCACAGAGTTGGTGAAATGGGAGAGAATGCAAAAAGATAAAATGGCGGCCATAGAACGCCGTCGATTTCACTTTTAAATCTTATTAAACCAGATGTTTTATTATATTTTTCAACTCAAAGGTAGCGAGGAAATATGAAGACATATACAAAGAATAAATGTTTCCTCTTAGATTGTGAAATTAGGCTCTCATTTCATTAACCCGCTTTTTCGACAGTTTTTATATAAGGCTGGTCTTCACCCGTGTACTGCGAGTACCAGGTGAATCCTTTATCTAGGCAAGGACTGGTTAGCTCAGTGTCAGGATAATGTGACTAAGTGGGAGATCGGGTCATGCTGACGGCGACCTGATTTCCTCTATAAAGTCACCATGAGTGTGCACTGTCACAAGTCGGTATCCGTCCTGATATGACCTTAAATGTTGCCAGGATGTCAAACTCCAACAACCAACCAATCATGACATGCTCACACTATATACTAGTAATATAGTGAGCGAGAGATGGTTGTATATACGATGAGTTCATGTGCAAATCCCCATAAACGCCAATCCACAAATTGACATTAACTTTGGATTCAAACCCTCAACAAGTTAATTTTTTTACATTCCTACTTTTTTGTTCATTCCTCCATAATCATGTCATCACGAGAACAGTGGAATTAGTCAGAATTTAAATTATTTTCAGGTAAAAATCTGTTATTTTATTTACATTTTTGGATTGGCGTTTACATGGTTTTGCACCTGAACTTTTCATATGTATATCCCACTTGATGGTGAAGGGTATATTATTGACTTTTAATTAGCGAGGCTCTCAGATAAACCTACTTTACTTATCTACACCTACCGGTGAAAGCCTATGTGGGTGACATTTCACATGAGAAGATGATGCAAAGTCACTATTGTACACTGGCCACCTGTTATCATTCATGTACACCCTTGCCAATGGCTGTGCAGTATTCTAGGCCATGTAATTTCTCTGTTTGTTGTTTTAAAGTACTACGTCTTGGCAACCTCTAAGGTTATATTAGGATGGGTACAGACTTGTGACGGCGCGCACTCATGGCGACTTTACAGTGCTGCCCCACTGAGAGTCCAACCATTGGCACCATGACGCGATTTCCCACTCAGTCATATTATCCCGACACAGGCTAACCAGTCCTTGCCCTTTCGGAATAATGGTGAGCACCAGGCTAGGGAACGACAAGTACCAATTTGATACGTTATTGATTTGACTCAACCAGGGCCGTGTTCAGGGTCCGTCTCGGAGGCGCCTCGGCGACGGGCCTGACATCACGCTAGTCTGAATGGATTTAGCTGTTGGCCGCCTCAAAAATGGCGGCCTCCATAGGCGGTGGCCATTTGCAATGGAAAAGCTGCGCTCTGATTGGATGAAACCACTGAATAACAGCAGCCATTTTCGAGGCGCTTTTCATCTACAGGCTGAAAAGGGAGGCGTCGCCGAGACGCACCCTGAATGCAAATAGACCAAAAAGCATCGCCGAGACGTCTCCGCGGCGCCTCCGAGACGGACCCTGAACGTGGCCCTGGATTCAAACTCCGGACTTTCCACGTGGGAAGCAAGTGCTCTGTCGATTCGGCCTTACAGTAACTGTACAAACTGGCTCAATAAGACAGTAACTAGCTAATAAGGTAGTAACTAGCTAATGTTTGATTCACCGCTGTGTACAACTTACAGCATCATCAAAGGCCAGTTGCTCCTCATACCATGTCTATGTGGTGTGGGAGGTTAAAAATCGCTTGGGTCGGTAAAAATGTAGGCTCGGGCTTTCTATTGACCAACTGTCTAATGGTGAAAACAAGACTATTCAGACATATCCATGATAGGCAGTATAATCTTCAAGAAAAAAAATGTAATATAGAAGAATACCTTATGTTGTGTATCCTCCGCATAGGCGTTATGACACGCCATAGTGTATCACATCAAATCCCCGCTACGCCGGGTCGATGCCTTTACAACGTGCTTTATCCGCGCCTATATAACACGTGTGTTGTGCACCTGGCCACATATAGCTGCACCGTGTGTGTACTTAATCACCCACCAGGGCTGTCTAATGTATATTTCCTACCTCCGCACCGCCCTTACTTCCGGTGTAGGACGGGTGGGTAACTTAATGAAAGTAGGATATGTAGATCTAGATCTGCTGGTTCTCGTCAAAGTGACTCTTTCCTCTCTTCTCCACTCCTCCAGGTGCTGGTTTCAGTGGCCCACACAGGTATGGCGGGCACCGGTACCGTGTGAGGCATTTCGAATCACAGCGCACAATGACCAGGTGTGGAGCCGAACTCGCGCGTGAGTTGACCGCAAACCCACTTAAAGGCCAACTCCGACAATCAGAATCGATTGGAAATCGTTTTGAAACTATTAATGGATACATACATACATACATATAAATATATACGATTTCTTTTCTCATTATATATATTATAAGGGGGGGAAAGGTTTCGGCCTTCTGGTTGTGAGGTGAATATTTGGACTATTTCAAATGAGAGCTTTAAGTTGGTAAATGCGAGTTGTGTATGCGGCGAAATTTAATTCGTAACAATGCCGAGAATGACACTTTCCCAGGTTGAGAAAGGGCCAAATCTTGTCAGGTTTCAGGTTGTATGAGTGTGCGTGTGTGTGTGTGTCTGGGGGCAGGTGGGGGGGGGGGGGACACTGCACACGAGTGACATGCATGGGTATGCCCATGTGCTGTGAGTGCGTGTGTGACGTGTGTGCGTTTATATATTGATATTCACATATAAATATACTTAGATGGTTCTCATAATAAGTTTAGCTGACCGACCAATCAAGATGGTGCACCCTGACAAGAACTGCGTTCATATTAGAACAATTGTGACAGTGCACATTCATGGATGACTATATTTCTGGTCCACTGGAATACCATGCCACCAGCACCATTACCCAGTACCCCCTCAGTAACATCCGGACAGCGAGCCAAACAGTTCTTGCCCCGTTCAGCACCACGCAAGGGAGATAGATGGTGATGAGTAATAACTTTGTAAGTCTTGCTGGCAGTGGGGGCGTAAAACCATATTAATATGTAATTAGCTAGGAAGCCTAATTGAAATCGCAATGTAGACTGTTTTTAAACTCTGGTCAAACGAAAGATTATCTGACTTGAAAAAAAATGCATTGATTAATTGATGTAAACTATTGCAGTGTACACATGTGTGTATGGTATACTATTACTGATTGTCCATGTCACCATATGTTAATTATATTGACACTGGCACATGTTACAATGCACGTTTGTATATCATTATTATCATGCGAACGTTCTCTGTGGCGGAGTGGTTAGAGTGTCTGACTTTTTTCTAGGTCAGACTCCTAATCTGAGGGTCGGCGGTTCGATTCCTCGTGCCCGCAGCTCTGCCAATTTGGATTTCCACCACTGTGTATAACTTACAGCGTCATCAAAGGCCGGTTGCTCTCATACCATGTCTATGTGGTGTGGGAGGTTAAAAATCCCTTGGGTCGGTAAAAGTGTAGGCTCGGGCTTTCTGTCAACCAGCAGTGGAATGAGGAAGACCAGTCGTCTATGACTGAAATTTCCCCTGCTTAAAAAACTAATGGACCAAAAAAAACAACAACAAAAACCAGTAATTATGGTATTGAATGTGATAATCATCGACTAATGTATATGCATACATTAGTTACCTCACTGGAGAAATTCCTGGCATTAACTGTACTGACTGGCTCAATCAGACACACGACTGGTAAGTAGCTAATGTTTGTTTCACTGTGAGGATAATTAATGCCCAGTGTTAACTGTGCTGACTGGCTCGATAAGACAGTCGGCCCGTAACTAGGCTACTGTCTAATTTACTGTGAGACTAATGCCTAGTGTTATCTGTGCTGACATGCTCAATAAGACAATCGACTACTAACTACCTAATGTTTGTTTCACTGTGAGGATAATGCCCAGTGTTAACTGTGCTGACTGGCTCGATAAGACAGTCAGTCCGTAACTAGGCTACTGTTTAATTTACTGTGAGACTAATGCCTAGTGTTATCTGTGCTGACATGCTCAATAAGACAATCGACTACTAACTACCTAATGTTTGTTTCACTGTGAGTATAATGCCCAGTGTTAACTGTGCTGACTGGCTCGATAAGACAGTCGGCCCGTAACTAGGCTACTGTTTAATTTACTGTGAGACTAATGCCTAGTGTTATCTGTGCTGACATGCTCAATAAGACAATCGACTACTAACTACCTAATGTTTGTTTCACTGTGAGGATAATGCCCAGTGTTAACTGTGCTGACTGGCTCGATAAGACAGTCAGTCCGTAACTAGGCTACTGTTTAATTTACTGTGAGACTAATGCCTAGTGTTATCTGTGCTGACATGCTCAATAAGACAATCGACTACTAACTACCTAATGTTTGTTTCACTGTGAGTATAATGCCTAGTGTTAACTGTGTTGATTGGCCTCACAATATAGTCAGCTTGTAACTAGTTAATATCTGATTCACTGTGACTTGTGAGGATAATGCCTAGTGTTAACTGCACCAACTGCACTGATAAAACGGTCGGTTAGTAACTTGGCTAAGGTCTGATTCATTGTAAGGATAATGCTTAGCCTTAACTGTGCTGAATGGCTCAATAAGACAGTTCGCTGTGGACTAGCTAATGTCTGATTCCAATATTCTATTACATCGAAATGAGTCCACAGTCACAAGTCTGTACCCGTCATGATATGACCTTAGATACTGTTAGGATATAAAGTCTCAGCAAACAAACCCAAACTGCACCACGTCGTCCTCTTTCAGTTTTGTTCTTGAGGTACCTCATCAGCTATCTGATCGGTACCGCCAGTCTAGTAGTCCCTGCTGACTCAACTAGTTAGCTCTGTAACCTGGTTTAATCGGCGCAGTTAGAGCCGGGCATGAAGACCAAGGGTCGAGGGGGATAACCAGAACATATGCTTGACCTCTTTTACATTGGCGAGGTCAATGAATATGGGTCAAGGGGTTGTGTTGCCATAGTATGTGTGCCTGTGGACACTGCTGACATGTTATGATTTATTCGGAAATAGGTGTACGTTGTTTCAGAGGATCAAGCACAGCTTTTGTATGTATTTTATTTTAAAGTATAGTTATCCCATATGTGTTATTTAAACAACTTATGTAAATGAGTGAGAGTTAGTTGATTTAATGCCATGTCAGCAACAAAGATGATGTTCAAGTATGTAGCTAAGACCTTAGATGTTGTTAAAGTTGCATAGTCCGATGAAAACATCAAATTTTCAAAACCAAAACGCTTACCCAGATTTGATTCTACATATTCAACTTAGACACTGGTGCACTTATTAAGCATTTGTTGCTGCATAGAAGGGCATAATAAGTCAATTAATAGAACCCGTTACTACTGATGTCTATGGTGGCTGAGTTTTGGCGTGCTTGCCAAAATTATTTTGGCATGTTTTGACGTCAAATATCTCCAAACTTAGCCATTTAAAATTAAAGTTACTTCAAACTAAAGTAAAGTAGATTACAATGATTAGTATAATATATTTATCTCAGAAAATAGCAGAAACTCAAAAGCATCGGACTATCCAACTTTAACTATTAGCTACATTCTATTCGAGGCGAAATTTGATACTTTAACACACCAGATACTGAATTCACATTAGTGTTTTTTTTATAAGCAAAAGCAACAAATTCAGTATTATTTTGGGTCAAACCCACATATTAGATATATTTTTCATTCCATACCTAGAACTTGCACGGTATTTTGAGGTGCTTAAATCTTACCTTTTCCCAATGAGAGCGGTGTATGCATACATTACTACATTACTACACTATGCATGCATTACTACATTACTACAGTGTATGGATACATTACTACAATACTACAGTGTATGGATACATTACTACAATACTACAGTGTATGGATATATTACTACATTATTACAGTGTATGCATAGATTACTACATTACTACACTGTATGCATGCATTACTACATTACTACAGTATATGGATACATTACTACAATACTACAGTGTATGGATACATTGCTACAGTGTATGGATACATTACTACATTATTACAGTGTATGCATACATTACTACATTACTACACCGTATGCATGCATTACTACAGTGTATGGATACATTACTACAATACTACAGTGTATGGATACATTACTACAGTGCATGGATACATTACTACATTATTACAGTGTATGCATACATTACTACAGTGTATGCATACATTACTACATTACTACAGTGTATGCATACATTACTACATTATTACAGTGTATGCATACATTACTACATTATTACAGTGTATGCATACATTACTACATTATTACAGGGTATGGATACATTACTACATTATTACAGTGTATGCATACATTACTACATTACTACAGTGTATGCATGCATTGCTACATTACTACAGTGTATGGATACATTACTACAATACTACAGTGTATGGATACATTACTACAATACTACAGTGTATGGATACATTACTACAGTGTATGGATACATTACTACAGTGTATGGATGCATTGCTACAGTGTATGGATACATTACTACATTACTACAGTGTATGCATACATTACTACAGTGTATGCATACATTTCTACATGACTACGGTGTATGCATACATTACTACAGTGTATGCATACAATACTACATTACTACAGTATATGCATGCATTACTACATTACTACAGTGTATGGATACATTACTACAATACTACAGTGTATGGATGCATTGCTACAGTGTATGGATACATTACTACAGTGTATGCATACATTGCTACAGTGTATTCATACATTACTACATTACTACAGTGCATGCATACATTACTACATTACTACAGTGTATGCATACATTACTACATCACTACAGTGTATGCATACATTACTACATTATTACAGTATAGTCATACATTACTACATTATTACAGTGTATGCATACATTACTACATGACTACAGTGTATGCATACATTGCTACATGACTACAGTGTATGCATACATTACCACAGTGTATGCATACATTACTACATTACTACATGGTATGCATGCATTACTACATTACTACAATGTATGCATACATTACTACAATACTACAGTGTATGGATACATTACTACATTACTACAGTGTATGCATACATTACTACAGTGTATGCATACATTACTACATTACTATAGTGTATGGATACATTGCTACATTATTACAGTGTATGCATACATTACTACAGTGTATGGATACATTACTACATTACTATAGTGTATGGATACATTGCTACAGTGTATGGATACATTACTACATTACTACAGTGTATGCATAGATTACTACATGACTACAGTGTATGTATACATTACTACCGTGTATGCATACATTACTACATTATAATACAAATGCATTGTGTGTGTACTATTTGTGCACAACATGTGTAGTTGTTTGAAGCAAGTACCTCAATCCGGAACTCGGGAGAAAATAATCAATGATATGTTGCCGAGAAGTAAACATAAATAGTTAATGAATTAGCTCACTTCTAAAATAAGGAAAGTACATGTAAATCAATGCGCTGCTTTGATGCATTAGACACAGCCCGTGCTAATTCTCCTTCTCCATATAGACATGTTGACCAGTGACGTCACTGTCACGTAACGCAACCCTGAATAACCCTGGTTGACAAAGCAATGTATATTTATGCTGAGTTGCATATAAACCAATATAGCAATACTTCAAGTGAATTTATCACTGTTATAATCTAGGGGGGGGGGGGGGGGAACTGTCAAATGCACAGCATTTCTCAGCTCATTGTATTTTTGTAAATGAGTGCGCCTTCCCAATGTTTCCAGAGCATTACTTAGCTATTAGCACCATGGTTACCAGTTACTTCTTCCAACCAGCCCAGGTACCTAGGTTGATATTTTCAGGTGGTAGGCCTATGCAGATGGAATAAAACGCTATCGGAATAAAAAAAATATTAACTTGTAATATAAGGTGCGTATCTGTATATTTGGAAGCTAGGTCCCTGCAGCCGATATGCATGTGCAGGAACTCTATAAATGTAAACAACAGCACTCAACGTGTCTATGTTATCTCAGTGCGTCCGGCGCGCCGAAACGTACGAATATTATCACGCAGTCGTGTTCAGTCACGCTCTGTTGGGCAAGGCGATTCAGGTGGTGTTGGAAGCGTGTGTCGTTGAAACCAGCTTTCTCATGAGTTGGTTGGATGGTTGTTGGAGTTTTACGTCCTCGCAACACCTAAGGTCATATTAGGACAGGTACCGACTTTTGACAGTGCGCACTCATGGTGACTTTATAGGCCTAGTGCTGACCACTGGGGGACCAGATCGCCAGCACCATGATCTGGTATCCCACTCAGTCACATTGGTCGTAATGCTTGCATTGCGTTTGATTCGCGGCAGGGAAGGAGACCCCTCCACCCCCCCCCCCCCCCTGCCTTGACGGTTACCCACTTAAGGCCCTGTCACATTAGGGCGTATGGCCATCGCCACCAACATTGGCCGACCTACATTATCGCTGGTCCATCCATGCTACCTTGGCCTTGCTCCTAGTGGCCCTTCTCCCTCACCGCGCCCCTGCACGCCTCTACACGCCGTCGGCCGATCTGCACTGTCCTGCACATGGCCTTTCTCACCACGCCTCTACACGCGGCTCAGGAGGCGTGGTGGCTGGAGGAGGCAGGGTGGCCTGTAATAAGGCCGAAGGAAGGCAGTTTCTTACTCTCTCGGCGGCGAGACCCCCACCCGGGCGTGGCCCCTCTCCCGGGCGTGGCCCCTGCGGCCCGGGGGAGCCCTGGCCGATCTGCACTATCCTTGGCCCATCTGCACTATCCTGGCCGATCTACACTCTCATCGGCCATCTACACTATCGCCGGCCGATTTAGTGTCCTGCATGCCAGTCTACACTGTCGCTGGCCCACCAACCCCATCCCGGCCGATCTACACTGTCGTTGGCCCATCCGCACTATCCTAGGCCGATCCGCACTATCCTGCATGACGGCCTCTCTCACCACGCCTTTACACGGCTCTACACGCAGCCCCTGCCTTCCCTGGCATATCCTTACCACCCCTGGCCGATCTGCACTATCTTTGGCCCATCCACACTACCGTGGCCGATCTACACTGTCGTTGGCCATCTACACTATCTTTGGCCGACCTACAGTGTCCTGTATGCCGGTATGACCAGCCCATACACAGTGTTACAACATAACGGCCTTCAACACAGTGACCCCCGCGGCTGCCTCAACGGCCCTGCACACACAGGATTACGCCATAGGCCTGTGATCTCGGGTGCCCCGGGTGTTATCCCAGGCACTAACCCGGTGTCAGCGTCTCATTTCCCACAAGTCTCATTTCCCAAATATCGCTTCTGCGCATGCGCGGATTCGAGTGACGAATGCAGACTGCAGATTGTCAGATTCTTATTTCCCACAAGTCTCATTTCCCAGTCAAATGGATAGATGAAATGTTCACCCATACCCACAGTTGGGGGGTGTTTTTACATTATTTTAATTATTAATTCAAATATCTCAGGGGTACGTTTATCTTTTCTTGGCAAGTCTCATTTCCCAAATATCGCTGAGGGGGAGGGGGGTACTTTGGTTGGCTTGCGGAGGGGGGGGGGTTTACTTCTGGTCGGATTTCCGACTCGATATTCGCTATTGTTTCGTAGCGTTTTTATGACTTTAAACCCAAGAATACTGGAGGAAACGTGTACAACAATATTCTCTACGAGTTTGAGAATATTGGTGAATATATTAAAGAAGTTATTGGCGAAAAACCGATTCGGTTGCCGGTACGGTAGAGTTGACATCGCCGTGTTGTTTACTTCTGGTCGGTTGCTCGACCTGATTATCGCTATTTGTTTTTTAGCGGTTATTCTTATGAGTTTAAACCCAAGAATACAGGAGAATACGTATTGCTTGTGGAGAACAATATTCTATGACTTTTAGAATATTGACGCATATATTAAAGAATTTATTGGAGTTAAACAGGAGGATACATATTTCTTGTGGAGAACCAGACTGGCTCATTTTTTACGCATGCGCAGATGACGCTGTTGGATTCTGAAGCATGCGCAGAAGCGATATTTGGGAAATGAGACTTGTGGGAAATGAGACGCTGACACCGGGCTCCTCCCCTGACGCCCCTGTCATCCCTGCCGCCCCGCCGGCCGCCCATCTCCAACCGGAAGCCGCCCGCCCGGGCACACGCAGCAAACCGGAAGCGGCCGCCCCGGCCCACGCAGCACCCCTTTCCACCGCCAGCAGTGTACCACCACCACCACCACACACCCTCACACCCACGCTACCCCGACCGGCGACCCACAACGCCGCGCCAACGCCACCCACAATGCCGCCCAGCCCCCCCCCCCCCCCCCCCCCCCCCCCCCCACTGATCTCAAGCGCTGCCACCTCCAGCGCCCCTGGTGTTTATCCTGGAACTATCTCCAGCCACCGCAGTCACCGGCCGCCCACCAACAACCGGAACTCCCATGCCCGCAACCGGAAGTCGCCCGCCCCGGCCTGTTTCCCCCGCGGGGCGCCCCTCCCCCCTCACGCCGCCCTGCGCACCGCCCGCTGGGCTGTGGCGTGGCCTGCACCACACCGCCGCCCCCCCCCCCCCCCCCAACCGTCATCACGCCCGCGGCCTCTCCGCAGTCATCACTGCAGTCACCCCTCTCATCCCCGCCGTGCCAGTGGCCGCCCCAGTGGCCGCCCGGGGCGCCCAACCGCTGGAAGTCGCCTGCCCGCAACCGGGAGTCATCCGCCCGGCCACGCCCAGCGGCCGCCCCCGGCAGCCGGGACTCCCACTCCCGCTACCGGTCACCCATGTCACCCACGCCACCCCGGTCACCGCCTCAGCCACACACTGTCGCCCCTGTGGCCCCCACCACCCCGGCCACCCCAGTCACCCATGTGACCCATGCCACCCGGCCGATGGAGTCAAGCCTCAGACCCGCCGCCACCCTCACAACCTCCGGAAGTCGCCTGCCCGCAACCGGAAGTCGCCCGCCCCGGCCACGCCCAGCGGCCGCCCCCGGCCGCCGCCACCCTCACAACCGCCGCCCTGGTGACGTCATGCCTCAGACCTCTCGCCCACCTCGCCCCGATCCGGACACTGTCCTGACACTGAGCCAAACCAGTCTTTGCCCTATCCTAATAATGCTGAGTGACAGGCTAGGAAGTGACAAGTATCAATTTTTACATCGTTGGTTTGGGTTCGAATTCCAATATCTACCAAAACGGGAGACAGACGCTCAACTTATTCGGCCATCCCGTCTGGTTTATCATAAGTTATGAGAAGAAAACGATTTGATGTTGTTCCTTTCTTGGGCTTTTACGTCCTAGAAGCATCTAAGATGATATAATGACGGGTAACCAACGTGTGACAGTGCACACTGATTTCGACTTTAACATGCTGCCTCATTGGGAGACCGTACCGCTGGTGCATACATGACCCAGTATCCCACTCAGTCACCATATCCAGATCCTGAGCAAACTATCCTTTGGCCAATGTTATGCTGCGTTCATAGCATGCTGGTGAATATGGTGAACTTCCCACTTACTGCCAGTGAACAGGACCATGTAAACTGAGAGCGTTCATTTGACAATTCACGGTAAACAACGACAATATGGACTCCAGAAGGCTTTTTAGTTTTTTTACTATGGTGTAACCATTATATTAACACATAATCTAAGTTTAGATACATAGATTTAATCAAATATGATTGAAATAATTAATTTTGAGCAAGTTTTTGCAGTCTATGATTAAAAAAATTTAACGTTTCAGGCTGGGCAATAATAGAGGCAAACTACAATACATGTGTAAATAACATGTAAACTGCATGTTTTTGGTAGATAGCATCCACTACCATATTATACACCATATATGATTTGTTTTCAGACCACACATCATGGACAATGGTTTCATTACAAACATATTTTTGTCAATTTATTATGGAACCTTACCATGCAACTTTTCTCCATTCACTGTGGTGAATAACGAGCCGCTTAAAAAATCTCCAGTTCACAGGTGATATTCACCAGTTGTGAAGTCAATTGAACGCAATTCACCAGTTGTGAAGTGGGAAACACCATATTCACCGGTTCGTATGAACGCAGCACTAGTAATGCCCAGAGCCAGGGTGAGTCTGACAAGTATGAATGCTTAAACCCATTGTTTTGACGTCCGTTTTAAACCATTTGGAAGATGTACAATAGACGATGTCCTCCACCAACCCGCCCTCTGGTAGCAGTGACAAGAACTCATGTTCCAGGTAGAACTTCAGAATATGCACTGGATAGTATCTAAGATTGCTGAAGTCAGCACAAAACTACATAGAAATAGAAATACCAAATGTAACAGTTATTTGTTTAGGATTAGATCTATCTAGAATTATTAATTCAGGTACTAGTAATTACCTATGATTACATTTCTCATCAAGACGTCAGGACAATATCAATTTTTTTTAAATTGCTTCTCTGTGATACTATGACAGTTCTTATAACTTAAAGCTGCCTAGTCTGATGAAATATCAAATTTTCAAAACCAAACCAATTATCTATATTTAATTTTACATATCTAACTTAGATACTGATCCACTTATTAAGCATTTGTTTCTGCGTAGAAGGGAATACTGAGTCAATTTAACAGAACCTGTTACTACAGAGATCTATGGTGTCAGGGTTTTGGCAAGCTTGCCAAAACTAATTTTGCATGTTTGCACTCAAAATATCTCAAAAGTTTACCATTTAAAATAAAAGTAACTTTGAACTAATGTAAAGTAGATACTTGTGATCGATCTAATATATTTATCTCAGAAAAAATACAGAAATTCAAAACCATCAGACTAATCAACTTTAATATAGGCTATGTAATTTCTATATGGTCCATCACCTTTATTACTATCCATTATACCCCATGTACTTTTCCAACGTGTAGTTTATCTTGATGTAATCTCTTAAACTTGTTAATTGTTCAGATACTTTTGTTAATTAGCTGTTGTTAGGTTGAGGAGTGCCAAATGCAGAAATAAGTGTGGGTAGTTTGGTTACATTTTGAAACTTTGGTGGTTGGTTTTGACGTACACCCAGGGATAGAATGTCTTACTCTGGACCTAGGGCCTCAACACCCCAACACCAAGACACACAAAGTTGGTATGTGTTGACACGTTATCTGGTGCTAGGCATTACTTGGAGGGTTTGGCTCAGTGTCAGGATAATTCACAACACAACAACCGATATTCAGTGGACCAACAATTTATTAGTTCCAGCCTAATGATTTTACATGACGTGCATAGCATAGACAGCACTAAATGACATAGAACATCTTGGTTGAGTGTATTTACAGCTTAATGTAGTTGCGGTACAGGGTAACCTCTCCCCAGCGCAGCCAGTGATTGGTGCCGTCACGGTATGCATATGGCACAAGGTTACATGGCCTCAGAAATGAGAAAAAACCTAGCAACGTCGCCGCACTAATGGCCCTGTCACACTACGATGTAACGCGCCAGCGTACGTACAACGTGAAAATAAATTTAACACGTCGAAAATCTCGGCGTAATATGCAAATTTAGGACGTCAATGCTGGGTAGTTGACGTGAGCATAACATCGGTATAGCGTCGCGCCAACGCGAGAGGGCAAAGGAACTATTGTTTATGTAAACGTGAGGCTTGCGAAACCCCAGCGCGTGACGTCAGCCTAGCGTGACAGTAGTGGCTGCTTAGCATCGCTTAATATTGTCACGTCCGACACAATCGTTTTCCCCAACCGGAGTCGACATCGACCAACCGAGAGGCTGGCATCAGTCCAACGTCACTGGCGTGAGCCGCAAAGTCCTGTGTGCCACTGTGACGTAATGCACCGTTGATCTAACGTAGCCGACGCATCCCTCCCGTACATCTAACGTCGGCATAACATGAGTGTGACGTCACCCGAACGTCAGCGCATCACGTCAAGCTACGTCAAAAGTTTTCAACATGTCCAAAACCTCGACGTAACCTGACTTAACTCGACGTCAGTCTAACGTAAGCATGACGTAACTCGATGTACCTCAACGTAATGACGAAACGTCACCTATGTCGGCTTACGTTACCTCCTTATGTTGTAGTGTGACAGGGGTATTAGGATATACACAGTTTTTCCTGATGACTGGAAAAACTTCACTATGCCCTGAATATCACGGACGTTGAGAGGTGGTGCATGGTTAGTTATGTGCAGGGATGAAAGTGGTCTCCGGGAAGAAAAGCGGAAATGCTGATATTCTCCCATAGGTTTAAGTCAGGGAATCGCGGAAAATTTCCGGAAGTCGGAAGCATGTATAGTAGTAGTATATGCTGATAGTGCTGTGGTGTTTGGAGCATTTATTAGTGGTATACGCTGATAGTACTGCGGCGTCTGCACTACGTATTAGTATAGATCTACGCTAATGGTGCTGCGGGATTGAAAAATCCCGGAAATCCTCGGAATCGCGGAGATCTTTCATCCCTGTATGTGGCTGGAAGTCTTGTTCACACCACGTAGCATCAGCTCTGTAGGATACGAATCGAATCCAGAAACATCTCCTCCCATCGTGCACAGTCAGGTCTGCGCACCGCTGAAGTAGTTACGTACTGCCCCAGGAGACTTCAACTCCTGCGCCACTGCTGAAATGTATCCCACTACATGGTACTGTGTTGGGTGGAGAGGGTCAAAGTTAGTGTCAGAAGCATAAGTCATATAACGACATACTTGATGTGTTTTGTTGTGCCAAAGACCCTATAACACTAAGACGGCTCAGTGCCTATTTCTCCCATGGTAATGTAATGTCGGGGGCCGTGGGCCCGAGGCTCGATTCCGTCGGCAGGATGACAGGGGGAGGGGGGGGGTGACAGGGGCGGAGGGGCGGGTGTGAGGCGGTGACGAGGGTGGCTTGGGTGACATGGGTGACGGGTGACCGGTTGCAGGAATGGGAGTCCCCGCTGTCGGGGCGGCCGCTGGGCGTGGCCGTGCCGGGCAACTCCCGGTTGCGGGCAGGGGACTTCCGGTGGTTGGGGGGCCGGCCACAGGGGCAGTGGAGATGCGGTGAGGCCGCGGGCGTGATGACGGTTGGCGGGCAGCGGTGTGGTGCAGGTTACGTCACAGCCCAGTGGGCAGTGCGCAGGGCGGCGTGATGTGAGGCGGGCGGGGGGGGGGGCGCCCCGCGGGGGAGCCAGGCCTGGGCGAGCGACTTCCGGTTGCGGGCATGCGAGTTCCGGTTGCTGGTGGGCGGCCGCTGGGCGTGGCCGGGGCGGGCGACTTCCGGTTGCGGGCAGGCGACTTCCGGCGGTTGGGGGCGGTTGGGCAGTGGCCACAGGGGCGGCGGGGATGACAGGGAAGGCAGGGGCGACTGTGGTGATGACTGCGGTGAGGCCGCGGGCGTGATGATGGTTGGCGGGCAGGGGTGTGGTGCAGGTTATGTCATAGCCCAGCAGGCGGTGCGCAGAGCGGGAGCCAGGCCGGGGCGGGCAACTTCCGGTTGCGGGCATGCCAGTTCCAGTTGTTGGTGGGCGGACGCTGGCCATGGCTGGGGCGGGCGACTTCCGGTTGCGGGCAGGCGAGTTCCGGTTTGTAGAGGCATGGTGTATATCGGCAACCGGTAGTGGTGTGAGAGGCCGTCGTGCAGGGCAGTGTAGGTCAGCCAGCGATCGTGTAGATGGGCCGACGACACTGCAGAGCAGTCACGGTAGTGTGGATGGGCCAACGGTAGTGCAGGTTGGCCAATGGCGGTGAAGGTAGCCTCATGCAGGATTGTGCAGGTCGGCCAGCGATAGTGCAGATGGGCCAATGGCAGTGTAGAGCGGCCAGGGTAGTGTGGAGGGGCCAGCGATAGTGTAGGTCGGCCAATGGCGGCGATGATAGTCCGGGGGAGGCAGAGGCCGTGTGCAGAGCCGCACAGAGGTGTGTAGAGGCGTGTAGTGCCGCGGTGAGAGAGAGTGGCCACTATGAATAAGGCCACGGTAGTGTGGATGGGCCAGCGATAGTGTAGGTCGGCCAATGGCGGCGATGATAGTCCGGGGGAGGCAGAGGCCGTGTGCAGAGCCGCACAGAGGTGTGTAGAGGCGTGTAGTGCCGCGGTGAGAGAGAGTGGCCACTATGAATAAGGCCACGGTAGTGTGGATGGGCCAGCGATAGTGTAGGTCGGCCGATGGCGGTGAAGATAGGCCTCGTGCAGGGTAGTGTAGGTCGGCCAGCGATAGTGTAGATGGGCCAAATAGAAAATGAGCAGGGGGAGTGTCAGCGTGGCCGGTCTGGGAGGGAGTGGTGAGAGAGGCCAAAAAAAAGAAAAGGCGTGGAGGCAGGAGAGCGTGTGGCGGGGCTCGGAGAGAGAGTGGCTGGAGGGAGCAGGAGGGCAGGGTTATAACTTATAAGGCAGGGTAGCGCGGGAGATTATATAACAGGATAACCATCGCGAGGGGGGGGGGGGGGTCCCTTCCCCGCCGCGAATCAAACGCAATGCACACATTACGACCAAATTTTGCAGTACCATCTTGTGATGGGTTTGATCAGCCCGGCTGCTGACTGGTGTTTCACATGTAAACACATACAAGGCGAGAGGGTGAGTTTAAAATTAAAAAAGAGAGATTACCTGTCATTTGGATGCTGATGTTGCACCTTCTTCCTGGTCCCCACCTCCCTTTGCCGCACCCTCCTTAATTCCCCCTCCCTCCCTCCACTCCCTCCCTCCTCCCGGCCTCACCGCCCTTTCCCCCTCCCTCCCCCACCCTCACTCCCCTTCCACCCCCTCCACTCCTCCCTCCGTCCCTCCCTCCCCCGGCCTCACCGTCCTACCCCTCCCCTTCCCCCTCCCATTCCCATCCTTCCCTCTCCCTATCTCTGTCCTCATCCACCTTACCCAGGACTCTCACACCACATCTCCCTCTCCTCCCCTTCCCCCCTTCCTATCCCCCTCCCCCTCCCTCCCCCACACTCCCTCTCCTCCTCCCCCTCCTCAAGCACCTCACTCGCCGCTCTCACACCACACCTCCCTCCCCTTCCCTCTCCGCCTCCTCACCCCCTCCCCTCCCCACTTAAAGGGAAGAGGGAGTGTGGGGGAGGAATGCACAACCCATTATAACGCTATCAAAATGATCAAACCCACCACCTGGTGCGCTGGCTGTTCTCTTGATTACACAGTATATGCTGAGTGAGCCGTTGTCAGAGTCTCATTTCCCACCAGTTGAAACTCCCAAATATCGCTTCTGCGCATGCGCGGATTCGAGTGACGAATGCAAACTGCAGATCGTCAGAGTTTCATTTCCCACCAGTTGAAGTTCCCAAATGTCGATTCGACAATATGAATAATGTCACCAATGCGGCAGCAGCGTTAATAACGGTTCGATTTTAGGGTTAATTTGATTAAATTTCACTTATTGCGTATGTAAATCTGTCAAATATGACCACATACTTGACTTTCGACAGTATGGATATCGCCGTCGATGCGGCGGCGGCTATTTGTTTACTTTACATTCGTCGATTCGACAATATGAATAAGGCTGCCAATGCAGAGGCAGCGTTTATATTGGTTCGAATTTAGGGTTAATTTCATCAAATTTCACTTATCGAGTATGTAATTCTGTTAAATATGATAGCATTGAATAGATTTGGGCTCCATCCTGAAGGGGGGGGGGGTCTTTTACATTCTTTTAATAGCTTGGGTTGGGATTTGAAACTGGTTCATTTTTGACGCATGTGCAGACGACGCTGTTGGATTCTGACGCATGCGCAGAAGCGATATTTGGGAGTTTCAACTGGGGCGTAATCGATTAATCGACTCTGGTCACCCGAGCCACTTTTTGGCGCATGCGCACATCCTACAGACTCGGGTCGAATAATCGAATACGCTTCTCCGCGCTCGGGTGGACACTTTTTTTTTTTTTTAATAATCGATAAAACTACAGCAAAATAGGATTTAAAGTATTTTATGATGGCCTAGTTTATCTATATTTCCATTTCATTAATCTAAGTTATTCTTTAAAAAAAACATGTATGACTGGTACTGGTGGCTGTTATCCTGCAGGGCGGTACCAGCGCAAATGTGACGTCATCGCTCATAGCCAACCCCAGCTAGGAGGTGGGTTACTTGGGTCGGATCATTTTGCACACGGCACGTGTATTTGTCGACTCTACTCGCAGTGTTTGATTTGAAATTCTGACGACTCGGGTGACCCGAGTATGGGTGAATTCCCAGATTAAATGCTATCGGTCAGTATATCAGGAGTGAAGTTTACCCTTACTCTTGTCAACTGTAGTTTGTTACACATGCCAGTAGCTAATGCAGAAGCCCCTTCATCAAAACTTTGTCTGCTCAAGGGGTCGGCTAATTTAAGCGATTTGCCCAGCTTGTGCAAGACAGAAAGTGTACAATTATTAAGTGCAGAAAAGTACCAAAGTTCCCTGGCACATGCACATAAAATACCATCTCTACCAACACCAGTGGAAAGGGCCATTTGTGATGCCAGATTATAGCGAATGGTAGACAGGAAGTGTGAACACTTATTTGTCTCTCATTTTTGTTGTAATTTTTTGTTGTTGGTACATTAGTTGTCCCAAGCAGAGGAAATCCCAGTCACAGATGACTGGTCTTCCCCTCTCCACTGCTGGTCGATAGAAAGCCCGAGCCTACACTTTTACCGACCCAAGGGATTTTTAACCTCCCACACCACATAGATATGGTATGAGAGAAACCGGCCTTTGATGACGCTGTAAGTTATACACAGCGGTGGAAATCCAAATTGGCAGAGCTGGGGCCACGGGGAATCGAACCGCCGCCCCTCAGATTAGGAGTCTGACCTAGAAAAAAGTCAGACACTCTAACCACTCCGCCACAGAGAATGCCACTGTGAAGACCGTTATTTTGTATTGCTGTTGGTTCTCCGGCTGTATATTGTGTACCACCTGCACTAAATTCAGAGTCTCCAGTTGTGTAGCTTCCGTCTCTTGCCCGCCTCCACCGCAACAGGCTCGAGCTAATGAATAATGTTAAGTAACGTCAGGATAACGTTATTATTTGATTATGCAACTTATGGTACATTATAACGTCACAGTAACGATAAACTGTCGTATTGGTCATACGGTCACCACACATTTTCCACCTTTGGGCCACTGGTGGTGTAAAATCTTTTCTTTAAAAATCTATTTATTTATTTAATCTTAATCAAAAGGATTTTGCAATGAAAATGGTGTTTAGTGACCACTGGCGGGCATTTATAACTTCTGCCTCTCCACCGACCTGCTTCGAAAGCAACCGAATTACCAAAGATTAAGAAAAGAAATTAAAATTTTTTAAAGAAATTAAAAAAAAAAGAATAGATTTTACACAGTCAGTGCCCAACGTCGGGCCATGGGTGGTGGCCCAATGTGGGGTGGTGACAACCAGTGGCAGGCCACCCGAGATATGGTTGAGAAGGATGTTAAAATGTGCCTAACTAACAAACATAGGTGAGGTGTAATACCATTGCTTTCGGAACAGGTCAGTAGAGAGTCAGAAGTTTCAAATGCCCGCCAGTGCTCATGAAACACCATTTTCATTGCAAAGTGTTTTAGTGAGGAGTGCTGGGTTTTGTACAGCAGGTACTTGCTATCCGGACCGCACTTCGTCCACACCTCTCTCTAGCTACTCTCCGCTGGCATTACTCCTCCTTGATATGTCTGAAAAGAGTTCCAGGAGGGGGAGCCCGCCGGCATTTCACTTTCTACTCTTACTCTGTCCGTGTCTATGGCTCGCTGGTTGCTCACCATAGAGCAAATAGACATGATCCTTTGACTCAACTCTCCTCATTTCTCTTTCCTAGACTCTACCCTTTCTATTTCTCCCAGGGATACTTCTCCCCCTGACCAGGGGAGTTGTCTGCTTGGGTGGGGCCCTGTACCTTTGCATCTTCTCTCGCTTTGTTCTCGTTGCTGGAACCACCGCTGCACCCATCTTTACCCGCCCTTCTTCAAAACCCTTGTTGCTGTCTGCTGGATACAAGTGCTGAACTACCGCCGGACCAAAGAGATTTGGGGCTGCCCCAATGCTTCGCCATTACAATGTTGTAAAGATGTCCCCAGCTTCTACAATAGTTGTTGTTACTGAAGATTAATCTTCAACCAAGGATTGGGCCGATTGATCGGAGCCTCTCTATAATGTTGCAGTTCTGCAACCAGTAACCGTCGTAAGGTTACAAACCACCCCAAGCAAGCAACTACAGCAGGCATGACCTCTTAGTGTAACTTTTTAGGCAAGATTATTGTCTTATCATCTTAATATCTGATATGAGGTGCATGCATCTCTATGATATTAAACTGATTTTTTTTTTAATTGGAGTTTACTCCTCCAGTGTCATCATTTGTGGTAGATGTTAACTTTCAGTTCTTCAAAAGGAGGGTTCTCTAGATACAATTTAGGTCTTGATTTCTCTCCAAAATCTTCATCAAATCACTCAAAGGGGGTTAAAAGAGTTCTTGAATGTTATAAAAAAAATTCCTATTGATGTTAAAAAATGTTAAACGATAACGTTATAAAATAACGTTATATAACATTATTTACTTCATACAAAATAACATTTATATGACTTTTTTATAATGTTATTGTAACATTCAATAACGTTATACTGACGTCAGAGTGTCGTTTTTGTGTTAGCTGGGTCTTTACTTAAATCTGCACTTGTCGACGGCAACGGCACAAAACCTCTCCAGCACAGTAATTATCGACCATTGTCTTCCAGGAAGCTTTGCCAACATCCCCACGAACCTGTTCAGAGCGTTGGTGGAGTTGTTTGGGCGGTGGTCCGCCTCAGCATCGCCGTCGCCGTCATCGTGTGCATCATCTTCACCCTCAGATTGTGCATCTGATTCAGAGTCTGAGGGCTCATCCAGGTTCAGCAGTCTTGCTCGGTTGTGTAGGATGATGCACACCGTGATGACGTTGCAAGCCTTCACTGGCGCAAGCGCAGCCTACAGAGACAGTGCCATTGCCTCTTTAAGATACCGATGGACCTCTCTACTATTGATCTTGCTGACTTGTGGTGGAGATTGTATGCCCTCTGCTTAGCCGAGGTAGGATTGAGGAATGGGGTTAGCAGCCAGTCTCCCAATATATACCCCCTGCCCCCAAACAGCACACCTTTGACGGATTTCTGATGCTCGCTCTCAAAGGCTTCGAATAGATCAGACTCCCATAGAATCCGAGCATCATGAACACTGCCAGGCCATTTCACGATGCAGTCGATGAAGACGAGGTCAGCATCACAGATGACCTGCAATGACAAAGCACATGAAAACAAACTGTAAATAAATACGATTGCTTTTGGTCAATATACAATGTCGGCGTCGCAGGATGTGGGCGTCGACGCCGATTCTTAGAGGAGATTAGGAAATCATTTCTATTACATCCTTTTTGTTTATCTCATATGTGTGCGACGCTGACAAAGTAAGCTAAGCAATTTAAAATATTGTGAAAGTTTAAAACCATCTACTGAATTTTAAAATATTTAAAAGCTAATATAATTTGGTATGGATAAATAGAGAATTTGATACCAATCTTACTATAGTGGCAGTTAGTCCAAGGAGCCACAGACAGAATATTGACACCAACCTGCTTGGGCCTTTGCTGACCATACTAATTTCACAATGGTGTCACCCATGTAGAAAAGACCTATATGACATTGATGTCTATTGAGTTATATCACAAAATATATAATCTAATATTGTTCCAAATTTGATGAAGCTTGATGAAAAAATTAATATTTTTGATTTTGTACACTTTCCTTTTGTATGTGCAATCGAAATGCACATTTTGTATTTCTATATAGAATATTAATAGGATAATGTGTTTTACCACCAGATGATGTGCATTGTCAATTTATAGGATGATACACCAATTGGTAAAGCTATAATCAACATTTAAAGATTTATCAAATTAATATCTTTGGCTTTCTGACAATTTATCTTTATATGTTCAATCAAAAGTCAATATTGTCCATATTTTTGGATATAATATTGATATAAATAATATCTATTCGTCTTAGGGAATGGTTATTGTAATACTCTGCCAAATTTGAGGAAGATTCAAAAGGTTGTTTAGCTGCAATGAACTTTCAAAGATAGGAAAATTGAATAAATTTCACTTACAGATGCTGTTTACATACAGAATATTACACTTTTCACATTTTTGGATGCACATATCTTTTGATTCTCTGCAGATAAAGGTCTGGGGGAAAATAGGCTATTACACTGTTATGAATAGGTTAACTATTTAACAGAACGGTATTTTTGTTACGAATTGAACTTTTTGACTTTCTCTTATTAATAATCTGCTTGACTAACTGATTTAGCAATTGGCATTTTAAATTCCTTTACATATGTACAATGGAAATTGGTTAGCAGAAAACCCCTCACATGGTTCCACCTTTTATTTTACTTGGTAAAAGTTCCACTTTTTTAATACATTTTGATATATTAATTCTTTAAAATTGATTATCTCAAAAATAATAATATATATAGCTTGTTTGTTTGTTGTTTTACGTCCTAGCAACATCTAAGGTCATATCAGGACGGGTACCGACTTGTGACAGTTCGCACTCATGGCGACTTTATAGTGCTGCCCCACTGGAAGACCAGGCCGCCAGCACCATGACCTGATATCCCACTCAGTCACATAACCTGACACTGAGCTAACCAGTCCTTGTTCTATCCTAATAATGCCGCACGCCAGGCTAGGAAGTGACAAGTATCAATTTTTAAGTCATTGGTTTGACTCGACCAGGGTTCGACCCCACGATCTACCAGCACGGGAGATGGGCGCTCTAACTCATTCGGCCATTCCGTCTGGTCAATATATATAGCCTAACTGTTTTTGGATTTGGGTTTGTAAATTCAATGTCTACAAGAAGGAATAACAATATTGCACCCTATGCATATTTTTATATTTCGCTGACGGTACCTAATTACAGTACATTGACGTCAGTAATTAATAAACATAGTTGTGCGACGCCGACAACATAAATTAAAAGATAAATATACCTGGACATTTAGAGAATGAGAATGTTTGCGGTTGACAAACTCATGCTCATACTCGGAGGGGGGCCTCTATCCGAATTTGTGTACCGTCGATGCAGCCAAATACACCCTGGAAGCCATAGGTCGTGAAGATTTTCACCTTGGTCCGGCCACCGGTCTCCTGATTTGGCAACTTGACACCGCGGGAGCTGCCATAGGAGAGCATCCGTGATTCTTGGTATTGTCCGTGAGACAGTAGACTGATCAATCCGTATCAGTTCGCCACACACATCTTGGAAACTTTCAGTGGCATAGAAACATAATGCCACCATCACTTGCAGCAGGGGTGTCAGTGCCCCCCTTCCGATTCGTGAGTTCTACATCATTTCGCACGCTGTTTGTGATGGCAAACATATCGTGCCGGCGAAATCTGAACTTCTTGAAAAGTTCAAGATCATTGAATTTCTCGAACGGATTGGTTCTGTCCCGAAAAATACGGTTCCTCTGCAGTTCTCTTCTGTGGTAGCGCCAATACATAAACATCTCCATCTTGAATGGACTGCTAACCGCTTGGGGTCCATTCTTACCCCTGATATGAAAGTTACGGCTTCATCATGGTCGGCCGCAGGGCGAAGGCGTCATCACCGATTAGGAATTACGGCACATCCTTCTGGCCGTTCACGATTGGTTTGGAGTCCGGAAAAAATGATGGTGCCACCTTCAGCTCCGAGTCGTTGTAGATCTGGGCATCAGATGCGGAGATGATACCCCCAAGATCTGCCCAGATGAACTTGTAGTCCACGTCTACAAGCACCAACAGGACCACGGAGTAAAAGCCCTTGTAATTGTAATACAGTGACCCACTCTTTGGAGGGCACCGGCAGGCGATGTGCTTCCCATCCAGAGCGCCACAGGTATGGGGAAAGTTCCACTTCTCCAGGAATTGGTCGGCGATAGCACGTCATACTTGTGGAGTCGTGAGGCACGTCATGACCTCGTCCAGCTACTATTGATGAGGGCCTGACACACTTCACGCACCTTGAGCGACTGTGTGTTGTGGGAGACCCTCCACCCAAACTTCATCGATGAGTATTTGTTCCCAGACGCTAGGTGCCGCAGAGTAAGTGTGATCTTCAGCCCAGGCTCAAGAGGCACCATGTATGTTGTGTGCTTTTTGGCGATCCTCGGTCCTACTGGCGCCACAATCTCGGCAAACAACTGGGGAGGCATCCGCATAAATTTGACGAACGACGCAGTGTCCTCGCTGCAGAGCTCAACGATAAGCTTGTCGTACAACCCAAACTGTGGCCGCCTCCCGATCCAGGGTCTGACCCACATTCTCCGCTGCTGCCTCCTCCTTCTCCTCTTGAGACGGGCTACCAGAAGAGCCATGAGGTGGAGATCTAGCTTATGCTGGTAAATGGCAACTCGGTAGTGATGCTGGACCTGTAGATGGAGTGCCTGGACATCCACCCTCTCTGAGCAGTCGAGCAGGTCTGCTGGAAGAAGCCAGGTGGTGCCTTGATATACTGACAGCCAACAAGCTGGGCATATGCTCGCGGTACGCTCGCAATACACTAGGGGCACGCTCACATATGTTAACGGAATGTTGTGCATACGTTATGTACATCAGAGACACGCAGGGGGGGGGGGGCATTTGACCATACGGCTAAAGTGTCCCAACGTACCCCGACCTACCCCTAACGTCCACCTAATGTACGCCAAGGTACACCTAGCGTACACATAGCGTATGAGGAGCATGTGAGCCATACGTCGACATACATTGAAAATTTTGAACATGCACAACAATTTTTTAGCACCTCGATGCACGCCGACGTGGTTACACTAGAGATCGGTTGTTGGTGTCGAATTATTCATGTTACGACGTAACACGTAGGCCTACATGGTTCTGACGGAATGGTATACCAGTGGGATATCACTATAAATCCGCCGTAAGTTCTTAGTCACAAGTCGGCACCCGTTTTCTCAATTACCTCAGGTGTTGCTAGGACGCAAAGCCAAACTCAACCAACTTACACATAGCTGTTGACTCGAACACGCCGTAGTTCCTTATACAGTAGGTCACGTGCATGTATTGTGTGTTCACTCAGCGGACAGATCTACTATAGACAACAACGCCAGGTAGGAGTTACAAACATTATCTTCCCGTAAACCATTTCTGCCTTATCTATTCCCTCCCCCCTTCCATTAATTTTTTTTTATTAAAACGTGGCACAAAAAAGTACAACTAACATAACTACTAACAGCTAAGATGACAAGGCTTGAGACTATTGCTATTCACAAACCACGATGCGACTTAACGTTATGGATGGTAAATAAGCCATTGCCAAAAAAGAAGCTATATTTAGTACCCATAATTATCTCAAAATAGTTTTAATGTATTAGTAAGTGTGTTCTAACTTGTAGTAGTGGTTGTGGCATTTAGCAGTAGTTTTTATGCAAAGTCCACATGTTGACCTAGAAACTAAAAAAAGAACGTGACCAGCTGAATAGTACTTGCCGTCTGCATCTATAGCATACATGACCGGGGGCACGTACAGGGAATCCTTACGCTGAAGCTATCCCCCCCCCCCCCCCCCCCCCCCCACACCTGGCCACACCACACACCCTTTCTCCCCCCACTCTCCCCCCCCCCCACACCCCCACCTTCCCACCTCCATGACTAGTTTAGCACTATAAATGCACACCCACCTGTGGAGACAAGCCAAAGCGGCCACAGCCTTAGCTCAACGTCCCAAATCTCTTCTGGGCACATATAGGACACCTGGGAAGGAAACACGGTGCCGGCATAAAGAGGTGTTCAGGACCGTGACCAGCTTTTGTGGTGGCAAAGGTAGGTGTCCGTGTATGTAGATGCTAAAGCTTCTAGTAGAAGGTGGAGTTGGTATCGCTTCTCGTGTGTGTGTAAATATATATATGGTATATATGTATATATATATATATATGTTTGTTGTTGTTTTACATCCTAGCAACATCTAAGGTCATATCAGGATGGGTACCGACTTGTGACAGTGCGCACTCATGGTGACTTCATAGTGCTGCCCCACTGGGAAATCAGGCCGCCGACACCATGACCCGATGTCCCACTCAGTCACATTATCCTGACACTGAGCTAACCAGTCCTTGCCCTATCCTATTAATGCCGAGCACCAGGCTAGGAAGCGACAAGTACCAATTTTAAAGTCATTGGTTTGACTCAACCGGGAACCAAACTCCCGACCTTCCACACATGAGGCCACTGCGCCCGGTATATATATATATATATATATATATATATATATATATTATTATATATTTATATATATATATATATATATATTTTAATATATATATGTATATGTATATGTATATGTATATGTATGTATGTATGTATGTATGTATGTATACATGTGTATTGAGGGAACCTAGCCAAAGGTGGTGTTCAATGGGATAGGTGTATTGCAATTTGTTATGGATCAAACCACTAAATGACTGGACTATTCTCTCGGTGGCAGTTGGCATTTCGCATGGATATATATATATATATATGTATGTAGGTTTGTATTGTATGTATGTATGTATTTATGTATTATATGTATGTATATTATGTATGTATATATGTATATATATTATGTTAATGTTTATATGTGTATATTTATATTGATATTTATGTTTTATATATATATATATGTATATATATTTATGTTATATATATATATGTATGTATATATATAGTATATATTATATATATTATCACCATGCGAGGAATGCAACTATATGCATGGGGTGTATATATATATATATATATATTATATACCATGCGATATATTTATATTATATTTAATTTAATATATATATTTATATATATATTTATATATTATATATTTATATTTATATTTATATATTTATATATATATATTTATTTATTTATTTTTTTATTTATATATATTTATATATATATTTATGTATATTTATATATATTTATATATTTATATATATATTATATTTATATATATTTATATTATATATATATATATTATATATATATATGTAGGTACGCATTAAGCCGAAGGCAGTGTGGTGGATACAGTTTTATTATTAAGTCAATGTAGAAGTATCTGGCTGGGCTACAAATGCCCTACCGGAATATATAGTATAAAAGGATAAAATAGCAATAAATAAGAATAAAAAATAAAAGTAAATAGAACAGGTGTGTATGAGCCTAGTGGCAGCAAGCAAGTGAGCAGCCGGTGGGATCAGTGGTGTATACATATCACAGGTGGGTAGGCTGGTGGAATAGCCAAACCCCTCCCTGGGGTTCGTGGAACCGGAGGGAGGGGGCAGCACCATGTGATTCCTACATCCGCATATACTGTAGTATATACATTGGTGTAGGTACGCATTAAGCCGAAGGCAGTGTGGTGGATACAGTTTTATTATTAAGTCAATGTAGAAGTATCTGGCTGGGCTACAAATGCCAAGTCCCCCAGGACCCTCCAGACAGAACTAACTAACATCCCCGAGGCAAGAAGCTACCCGCATGTCCGAGACTATTCGGTCCGACAGGGGGCGCGCGATATACTTATAAATCGTGTCAGACGACCAATCGCCCCTAAGCCGAATTTCATCGATCGGGGCACCTTGAAGGGCGAGGTAAGTACACACGCCCCGCCGGAGAGAATGGCATGAGAAGTTCTCACTGTCTAAGCCAGCTAGTGCGGCAAAGTACTTTATAGTAGACTGGAGTGTAGCGTAGTCCAGGGGTGAATAGCCACCTGCCCGGGAACCTGGAAGGCAGGCTCGCTGGGAGATACTTTGACTTGCGAGAAATGTTTTCTCACCCAGAATACGGCGCACAAGTCCGTATTGGGCACGTAAGCAACAGGAATAAGCAACTCGCGTTCGGCGAACTGAATGGTCTTAGACCGGCGAACAGTCAGCAACATACCCCAACGGAGTAAAACCGATTCGGAATTAGTTAACTGACATTTTCGCAACAGAGCCTTAAACCCGGTCAGTATGGCTGCACGTGTTGCGGCATGGCCTTCGTTACCAGACATATGCGAGAACATCCTAATCAATTCAGATGGCAGTAAGGGGAGGGCACGCTTGACTGCGCATCCCAACATACGCTTTGCCCCGCCCATTATGGTTCGGATCTGGTGCGAGGCGAAGTCAATAGGCGTGCTGCCCTCGGATTTAAGAAAGAAATTTAGAGCGCTCAAGTAGTTGGTGATCGATGAATATTTCAAAGTGCGGGACAACCAGACCACGTATATCGCAACCTGAGAAGGGGGGCAAGGCAGGGGCGATAAGATTCCCTTAAACTCGTCTATGAAGCTGAAGTACTTTCGTAGCTGCATCGATCTGGTTGAGCGAGAATTTGTAGAATAGTATTGATCGCTCATAGCCTTAGCCGCCCCTCTCAAGAGATCTAGGCCTGCAACGACACAAGGGGAAACCAATTCAGGCAAACAGGGAGGCACAGCACAGTTGAGCGGTACAGTCCACCTCAGCTATGCGGGTCTTGCTAGAGGGTTCCCTCCAGCGGCTAAGTGAATCACAGATTATGTTATCACCGCTGCGGACATATGCGGATTTAATATCGAAATTAAACTGGACAGAGAGCCAGAAGAGCTCTTTGACGTAGACCATGATCTGCTTATTAATACACCTGCCCGTAGAGAGTGATTCGCGCACCGTGTTATTGTCTGTCACAAACACAATGCAGTGGTCCCTCCACAGGTGGCCCTAGCGGCGGGCGGCAGCAACGACCGCCCACATTTCCTTCACGTTAATGTGTGCACCCTTGCATGCCCAGTTGCCTTCAGCATAATGGTGGCCCACCTCAGCGGGGAGGTCAGGCTCCTCAATAAAACTGCCCACAAGCCAATCGCCCGCATGGGCTGCTCCAAACCCCCAGCATGACGCATCACTATAAACCGCAATAGAAGTCGCCTGAACACCCAAAATCTTTGCATAATCGTTAAAGGTTTCAGCGTAGTTCAGCCACCAGTGCAATTCAGAACGGAACTCTGCGTTCAGCCTTAATTTATAGTAGGGGTTCCTTAACTGGCGTATAGCGTCGTATACTCTGGTGGAGAAGGAGCGGCCGCCGCGGATGACCGTAGCGCAATGGGCTAGCAGGCCGCCTAACTTTTCGAGCTCCTTTCGAGTAACCTTCCTGCGGCCCAAGAATTCAAGCAGAATGCGCTTTAGTTTAAGAATTTTGTCAATAGGCAATCTCAGCTGGAGCATAACAGAATCGATCTCTATACCCAGAAACCTTGAGCATTGGGAAGGGGCTAAAAGCTTATGGTAGCTTAGATAGAAGCCTAAGCGGCGGAGAACTTTAATTACAATATATTGGTTACGTAAACATTCATTATAATCATCACCGAGGACGGCGAAGTCGTCCAAGTAATTCACAATATGGGTAACGCCTTCCTTACGGGCGCAGCGAACAACAAAATCAGAAATTCCGCTAAAAATGTAGGGGCTCGAGGAGAGTCCCATACACAAACGGTTATCAAAAAATAATTTGTTCCCGCCACCGAAGTTCCATCTGATTGCCTGGCGGGGGCGGTCGGAAGGGTGAATATTAAGGGCCCTATAGGCATCCTTTATGTCTATACAGGTGATGAAGTCACCCTGTGCCATAACCTTCACCAAGTCTCTGACTCCAAGATATGAAAATTTGTTTGAAACTTCGGAAACATAGTTATTCACAGATCGCCCGACAGGTTTACTGCAGTCGACGATTGTTCGGTAGCCGCCCCCATTTGATTTCGGAACGGCAAAGATGTTATGAACGCACAATGCCTCGCCACTCGCCGGGCTTATATAATCACACGAAAGTTCAGTGCGTAACTTTGAATCAATAAAACTGCTCTGGGTGCTCCTATTACAATTACCTGCGTAAACCACGCAACATGAAGGATTTATAACCTTGAAACCGAAAATCGCCCCATGCAGAACGAATTCAGTGTCAGGGTCAACGTCCCCCCCGGCAAAGCAATCACAGAAACAGCGGCATGGTTTAATCTGAGATAAATGATTTGCTATATAGTGCGTGCACAGGCACGTAGCGACCGAACAAGCGGCAGTGACAGTAAAGGTGACGCTTTCATTAGAGTAAGTGTCAAGGGCGGACACACAAAGGCCTTGCCCAAAGGCCTTAACACTCAACCAGTCAATGTTAGCCGCTTCAAGGGCATAGCGTAACAAGGGGTTGGCTAGTTGGCACGGGGGGCGGAGGCAGACAGCCCCGCCCCCCGCGCCAACACGTGCGGTTATTACCGGCGCTACCAAGGCAACCTGCGCCCGAAGGGCCTGATTTGTCGGCGTCGCGGGGGCGAACAATGTGGCAGTTAACGCCATTAGTGTGGCTCACAATGCCTGTGCTGGTAATGACTTGACTAGGGGCGCCTACCTGGCGACAATTAGAGTTGCTGGGACACATACCCACTCCCATTACATCAAAACAATGCACAAAATCGTCAGTACCGGCTTCAGAAAGATGGGGGGGGTGTAACAACCGGCGTTATGTCGAGGCCTGGGCGGGAGTCTGAGTCTGAGGCGACATAGTCATCAGTAGCAAATACACAATTGCGAACTTTTCTCCGACCCCCCGACCCCGGCCTCTCGGTATTCATTCCTTACGACAATTCTCCCTAATGTGTGACTTGCTCCCGCAGTGGGAGCACCAATGCCCAAAATTGCAGGTTCTCTCGTCTCTGCTACAGCCCTCAGTTTTATTGTAAGAAAAACAGGGCTTCTTCCCGTCTTTACAGAAAAGTTGGCCCGAGCTGCCCTTTACACCCCTGGTTGTTCTCTGACTGTCTCTGGCAGACTGGGTCCGCATAAACTCAAAAGCGTAATATTTAAGCGCTAGTTCGGGGTTTCCATCACAGAAGGCATCGTAGCCCTCGGCGACGGCAAGTTTCCGGTCTGCAAGATCGTACTTAGCATCCGATTGGTCCTGGAACTTCCCCGTTTTCGCTTTCCCGCAAATATACTTCATATGTTTAACGACACGCCTCAGCTCCCGCAAGTCCACATCCTTTTTATCGAGAATCCAACCGCAGCACGCCTCCAGCACTTCGAGGGGGGACAATTTCTTTAAGTCCTTACGGTCCTCCAGTTATCTACGCACAGACCACCTCCTGCGCTTCCTTCGTTCCGGTCTTGTTGTCCCGTCCGAGGTGCTTGAGCTTGATGAATGTCGGCACCGTCGTCGGTGCCGCCGGTCATGAGAGCCGCTCCTCCTCCGACTGGTGCTCCTGCCTCTCTTGTGCCTGGTCGTCAGCTCGGCCGCTTCGTCCGCCAGGCGGCGTTCGCGACGGTCGAGTTCAGCGCAGCGCTGCAGAGCCCGCTCCTTTTCAGCTATCGCGGCCTCCCTCTCGTCCAACTCGCTGTCGCTTGGCGGCGGCTTGGATGTAGTTGGCGGTTGAGTCCCATCCGCCATCGGCGAAGATCTGCCATCGTCGGACATTGTACTCACTTTCTCCGACACTCGTTTGGCGTGCCTAGTCTGCATAGCTGCCGTAAGGCAGCTGTCGTTAACCGGACCCCGGTGAGTACGGCCGCACGGTCCACAGTACATAAGTATCAGCTGTGCCGAGTAGGTTGATGTTGGGCGATGTAAAATGTCGCCAACATTTTAAAATCAACAAGAGTGTCGCAAATCATCCCAATGTATTTTATATAAGAATAAAATGATATTATAAAAGAGTTAGGATAACCTTCACCAGTACGGCCTGGTAACGGCTTGATATGTGCATGGCAGTTGTAGTCGTGTGTCGAAGCTGTAATCGACAACCGACACACGAAATCAAAATACTTTGGTCAAACGTTCCTCAAGTAATCGAATAAAATAAATAAATATAAATGATTGTCGAAATGTAATCGACAACCACAAGGTTCAAAGGAACTGTGCACGTCGAGTCAAGGCCGAAATATGCACTCGACAGTCATGAATCGATGCTGCTTTGGTTAAATACACATCCAAGGTAAAATCACAACGACAAGAGTAACGGCTTTAGTGTCGAGGCCAATAATCGGCAGTGTCGTTGACAATCATGGCGGCTTTCCCGCCGTCCGCCATCTTGGTTTTTCAACCAATATGCAAGTCGACACACAATAAATATGAAAACCCAAGACTATAAAATGAAATAAAATATCGACAAGCTGGACGTCGTTAATTTCAGACCAATATTAGTGCCGCACTACCTGCGATCGGTCCTTAGATTCGACACACTCACGTCGAATTAATATTGATAATCGACGATAAAGTATAATATAAAAAAGGAATGATTTTTAGCTCACGGCACCCAAGCAGGTCGATCGTCCTTTCATTGTGCATTTCAGGTCCAGGTTGGAGATCGCAGACTAAAAGAACACAGGTAGCAAGTAGACTGTGTGTAGGATCATCCTGGTACAAGTAGAGGTGCAGGTATAAGGTAAACAACAGGTGTGTGTATGAGCCAAGTAAATAGAACAGGTGTGTATGAGCCTAGTGGCAGCAAGCAAGTGAGCAGCCGGTGGGATCAGTGGTGTATACATATCACAGGTGGGTAGGCTGGTGGAATAGCCAAACCCCTCCCTGGGGTTCGTGGAACCGGAGGGAGCGGGCAGCACCATGCGATTCCTACATCCGCATATACTGTAGTATATACGTTGGTATATATATATATGTATATGTATATGCATAATGTATATGTTATGTATATATTATATATATATATTATATATATAAATAAAAATAAACATTCAATAAACATATAGATGGGGTGATAATAAAACATTCTATTAGAAAAAATGCTTAGGATTTTTCTATCTTACATGGAAAGCCGATGTGTCATAATCCTGTAAAAATGACAAATGCCCCCATCCCATGTTAAGTGTCTATGTATATATGTATAGATATATGTATATGTATATATATATATACACATCTCTCACTCTTTTCTTTTACTTCATCCACTATATCTTGTAGTCGATTTGACGTTAAGGCTGGCAGTGCTGTATCGTCTGCGTATCTTGTGTTATTGATATTTCCACCTCCAACATTTATTCCTATGATGTCATCTATTTCTCTGAAAATCATTTCCGTATAAATGTTGAAAAGACTAGGTGATAGAACACATCCTTGTCGCACTCCACATTTGATCTTCACTTCTGGTGTCAATGAGTCCAATTGTCAATGAGTCTCCAATTCTTACAGCAGCATACTGTTCCCAGTAGAGGTTGGCCACAAGCCGAACGTCCTTACCATCTAGACTGATTTTTTGTAGAGCTTCTATGAGTTTCTTATGATGTACTTTGTCAAATGCTTTAGCATAGTCTATATAACATATGTATATATCCTTATCTACTTCTAGGTGTCTCTCAATTATTGTTCTCATGTTAAAAATGGCTTCCCTTGTTCCACTGTTTGGTCTGAATCCAAATTGCTCTTCTGATACCTCTCGATTAATTTTGTTTAAAATCCTTTCTAGTAGTATTTTGAGTAAAGCTTTAATAACATGGCTCATGAGGCTTATTGTTCTGAAATCCGAGCATTCCACCGCTTTTGGTTTCTTGATATATATATAGAATATATAGTAGCGTATGAAGCAAGTTAACATATACTATACATGAGGTGGTGTAGGTGAGTGTGGTTGGGGTGTATGTATTATGGTGGTGGGTGGGTGGTGGGGGCGTATGTTTGTGTGGTGGAGGTGTATGGGTGTGGTGAGGATGTTGGTGTGGGTGGTGGGTGTGGGTGGGGATTTAGGGGTGTGTGGTGGGGATGTAGGGGTTTGTGGTTGGTGGGGGTGTAGGGGGGTGGGGTGGCTTAGGGATGTGGTGGGTGTAAGTAGTGGGGGCGTAAGGAATTGGTGTAGGTGTGTGTACTGGGGTTTGAATGAGTGGTTGGGGTGTAGGTGGGTATGGTGGGTGTGTGTGGTGGAGGTGGAGGTGGTTTGTGGTGGAGAAAGTTATGGAGTGGCCCATGCTAAGAGTTAGGATTGTATGGCAAGTGTATAAGTGGTGGTTTCCCAACCGGGAATGTGTTCAACGGGATAGGCCTATAGAAAGTTTCTCACCAGCATTCATCTTATGGCCCTGTCACACTATGATGTAATGACGTCAATGTAGGGAGAACGTGAAGAACGTTGAACTTCTCGGCGTAGTATGCAAATTTGGGCACAAGTTGAACGTGGATGCAGCGTAGTGGACGAGAATGTAACGTCGGTAAAGCGTAGTGATACCGTCATTCAATGAGAGGACAACGTCATTACACTCACAGAACGTTATGAATGTTATTCCATCGCCAGAAGAACATTACATGACATTACATACGTCATGAGACGTTGAATGTACGTTCTCCTGACGTTCTCCTGACGTTCTCCTGACATTCCCATTACGCCGCATGGGCATTTCCACCCAGTTTAATGTGGGTCAACATAGTGGAATATAGTTGAACGTAGTTGAACGTAGTGAGCCGCGTTTGCCTAATGTCTGTTTAACGTCATTGATGTTCACTGAACGTGAACAGAACGTACGGCGAACGTAAACCCTTACGTTCGAGCTACGTCGAAATTTTTGAACATGTCCAAAACCTCGACGTAACTCGACGTAATATGACGTAGCTCGACATAAGTCTAACATCATTATGACGTCATCATAACGTAATCCAATGTACATCAACGTAATGACGAAAAATCACCACGTTAGGCTCACTTTAGCTTGTTACGTCGTAGTGTGACAGGGGTAACATACAAAATTGACATACGTAGATTTGGTAGAAGGGGTCTAATTATGGTAATTTATGTTAATTAGCTTTTACGATCAGGGAACAGGTAAAAGAGTACATTGCAGGGATTACTCTATCAAATCATTATTCTAATAAACTCATACCTCTGTTTTTATGGTCCAAGAACACCAATATATATGCCATTAGTAAAGTGTTAGTCTGTCTGTTACATAATTATCATATGCTGATTCGGACAGAGGAAGACCGAGACGTGCGTGGGAGGAAAGGAAGGGTTTTATTTCTGAGGGAAGGTGTTACAAGAGTGTTCAAGTATCTGAGTCGAGCAATGGTTAGTCAACCTGGTCAATGTCCGATGACGGTGTAAAGGGGGCCTGGGAGCCTGAGGGGGTAGGCCCGGGAGCCGACCCCCACGCAGTGGAGTCATAAAAAAGAGGGTGGGTGGGCGTGGAAGAACCAGCTTGTATCCTCACTGGAACCCGAATGCAGGTCAAGGGAGGAGGGGGGGGGGGTTTCAGGAGGGGGCGTCTCGGGCTTCCCCCGCCGGATCAACCACAATTCGGAATGGTGGGCCGATTCGGACAGAGGAAGACCGAGACGTGCGTGGGAGGAAGGGAAGGGTTTTATTTCTGAGGGAAGGTGTTACAAGAGTGTTCAAGTATCTGAGTCGAGCAATGGTTAGTCAACCTGGTCAATGTCCGATGACGGTGTAAAGGGGGCCTGGGAGCCTGAGGGGGTAGGCCCGGGAGCCGACCCAAAACACAAGGCTATGGCTCTCGGGGCGACCGCCGTCACCTGCCTGGGGACGTAGGCGTGGACGGCGTCAGACTCCCAGGTCCCCTGGGCCATTATGGCCGAAAGGTCCACGCCCCTGGAAGCGCAGGCCTGGGCCGCGCCCCGGCGCAGGCCATGGAGCGTGTATCTTGAGGCGTCCGGGACCCCAACCGCCTCGAGGGCGGCCCGGAGCAGGGGCGTGATGTCATTGGGGGTGAGGGGAGTGTTGTGGCGGGCCATGAAGGCCGGTGCATCTCCGGCAGCCGGGACGAGGGTGACCGCCCGGTCCCAGGCCCGGACCGGACACGGCGGGCACGAACAGGGAGACCGCCTGGGCGGCGGAGCGTATGGTCTTCGAGGAAGCCACCAGCACCCTGAGGCCCCCGGGGGCGAACTGAACATCGTCGCGGTGGAGGGTGTGACGACCGCCCCAGGGGGCGTGGGAGGGCGATAGCAGGTTAGATTGCCTCAGGAATGTGAAGTAGGCGAGGACGACCGCGGCCCAGGGGGCGACCCCGAGGTGGCCGAGGGACCTCATGTGGGTGTGTATGATGGGTAACATGGCAGGAGTGATGGCGAGGGCCCTCCTGACCGGGGCGGCGAAGAGCCTCTCTCCGCCCTGGCGGACGCGGGCCACAAAGGGGGCGTCAAAGGGGGCGGGGTCGCCCCCCGCCTCCCGGAGCCAGGCGCGTGCGCCCGAGATCACATTGGCCACCGAGGCGGGGGAGGGCAGCTCGCGGTGGAGGTGGGCGATGAACTGCCCCACGTCGTACGGGAGGGGGCGGAGGTGATCGACGCCCCGCTCCAGCATGAATTCGAGGCAGCGCCTCGCGTGCCGGGTTCGGTTCTTCCAAGTCCCGGGGGCGAGGGCCGCCGCGTGCAGGGTCATCAGATGATCGTGGTCCCGCGGGTCGTAGTCTGGAGAGAGAGTTACAAGTGGTTAGAAAGCAGCTCCGCGGAGTGCGCTACCCTTATTCGACCCAGACCCAGATCTCAACAGTAATCTCGCACAATCTGTAAGGCGGCCCAGGAGGAGTGGGCCCGGCTGAGTGCGTCCGCCAGGACCAACTCGACGCCTGGCTTGTGGCGCACGACTATCGTGTAAGAGCCCAGGGCCGCGACCATCCAGATCTCTCGGGCGCACGCGCCGAGGGTCGGGTCCGAGGCGCGGCCCGACTCGAGGGCGAGGGCCGAGGCGGCATTGTCCGTGTTGATGAGGACCTCATAACCGCCGGGGTCGGGGGGGCCAAGGGTCTTGACGGCCATGACGAGGTTGACCACCTCCAGCTCATGGATCGTAGGGAAGGCGGCCATCATGTCGTCGGTGTAGGCCTCGGAATAGCAGAAGTCGCGGGAGAAAGCCCCGCCCCCGGTGAGGCAAGAGTCACACTCGATGACCCACCGGGGGGCGGAGGGGGGCGGCAGGAGCCAGATGCCGTTCCCCCTCCTCGCGTAATCGCGAAACCACTGCACGTCGAGCCGGAGGTCGGGGTCGACGTCCGCCTGTCCGGCGATGGGGGATGCGCGTAGGCTTGCGAGAATCCTGCCCATGAACTTCCGGGCCGAAGGAATGCATGTGCTGACGTGGGCCAGACGTCCCACGAGCTGCTGGAGGGCCTCCCGCGTTAGGGTGGGGCGGGCCATCCAGCGCTCGCAATCACTGAGGACCTCGTCGAGCTTGCCTTCCGGGATGCGTAGCACCATGGCCTCCGTGTCGAGGTGGATCCCGAGCCAGACCAGACGCCCGGAGGGTGGGCAGCACTTCTCGGGGGCGAGAGCCAGACCGAGATCGGCACAGATGTCTCGCAGCGCGTCGAAGGTGCGCATGGCGTCGAGGTATGAGGTCTCGCAGCCCACGAAATCGTCGACATAGACGAGGCTGAAGAACCCCCGCTCCTGGAGGATCCAGGAGACGGCCCCGGTGACGCGGACGCATGCCGCCCCCGAGGTCCGGCAGCCGAAGGGGAGGGCTATGTCGAGGTACAGGTTGTCATCGACCGTGATGCCGAACAAGCGGGCGGAGAGGGGGTCGGCCCTCAGCTGCCTGTAGGCCCGGGAGACGTCCGCTGACCAGCAGAACGCCCCCCGGCCCCGGAGCGTCATCTGCCTGCCGATGTCTGAGACGGAGGGGAGGGAGTACTGATGGGGGCGGCCTAGGTACTCCTTCCGGCGTATGCTCGAGTTCACACTCCGACCTGGAGGGAAGGAGAGGTCGACTATTATCCGGTGCTTACCGGGGGTCGACTTGGGACGTGTCATGATCGGGCTGCATTGAGTCCATGGGGAGAACGGGGGGACCTCGAAGGGTCCCAGGAGGGCTCCTAGCCGGAGCTCCTCCTCCGCGTAGGCCGTGACATGGTGGGCGTAGGCCGGATCTTCGCGGTGGTTATGGAATGTGGGCGTAGGCGGCCCCGGCGCAGTGTAGTTTGCCGGGAAGCCGAATTCCAGGTGATCCGCCAGGGTGGTGTCCGGGTGTCGGGTGAGCATCTCGCGCCATGCTTCAATGTTCAAGTCGGATTTGACCGGGACTCGGGCGGCCGAGAGGACGGGCCAGAAGCCGTCGAGAGTCTGTTTGTATTCGGCTGGGGTGGGGCCGCAGGCGGCCGCGGGGGCCCAGGATTGCTGGAGGGCGTGGTCGAGCACCTGTCCCACCGGCTCGCTCCGATCCGCCGCCCCGGGGGGGGGGGGAGGGGCGGTGGCCTGCCTCGGTCACGTCACAGATGCCGCACGCGGCCGGATTTGTCGTGGTCGGTGTCGAGGTGATCTGGGCGGCGTGGGCGTAATCCGTAAAGGAGCGGTAGCCGGGGGTGTGTGGGGAGGGAGCAGCGTGGGCTCCTGGCCCGTGGGGGCGTGTCTGCGCCGGCGTGTCCCGGCGGGCATCCCCCCTCACGCCGAGCCGACCGGCACCAGCGCGGCCCGTGACGTCACCCGGGGGAGCCGTGGGGGAAACCCCCGGGCGGGGGCGGGCCGGTACCGGCGGGCCCGCGGGCTGGCTGGGTAGGCGGCCGGGCCGGCCACCAGCGGCAGCGGTGACGTCAGAGGGAGTTCCCGGGGGAGCCCCGAGGCCGGCGAATCCGGGGCAGCCGCCGCGGTCCGTGACGTCATTCCGGGGGCGCCCCAGGGGCCGGGCGGCGCGGGGGAGCCCGGGAGGGAAGCCGAGTGGCTTCAGTAGAATATCAACAAAGAGGTTAGTCCGGGGACAGGCGGGGGGGTCATGTACAGTGCTCCGGCGGGATCGCGGAGGCGTGGGTGCCCGCCGGCGGTCTAAAAATCCGATTGGGGACGCCTACCGGTCTTGTCCCTCGCCTTTTTAGAATAGCAGGACGCCTCGGAATGGTTCATCACTATCTCCCGGACGTAAGCACAGTATCCACAGATGTGCCCGAGTTTTTGTGAGCCGGTCCCGTGGGATTCGCCCTTAGCCGCCTTGTCACAGGTCTGGGGATCCTTGTTCCAAGCCTGGCAAGGGGTACCCACACTGGCGCGATCGTATTGGGTACGGGCGTTTTGTCCGGGCTTTTGTTGGTGGGTTTTTCCCGGCTGGGGATCACCCGAGGCAGCCGGGGCGGAGGTGAGGTGGCTCGCCATGGCGATTATCTCCACTCTCGCGGCACTGATCGCCGCCGAGCCCCGCCAGCCATCCGGGAGGCGGCCGTCGGCGATTCTGGTGAAGATCTCCTCGGAATATCGGCGTACCACCGCCCATGGCAGCGAGCAGTTGTCCTGGGCCACCATCTCCTGGTGGTGTGACAGGGCTTCCAGGGCCGAAGCCGGGAAGGCGCGTTGATATTGGAGGCGCTTCAGGCCCAGGGTATACTCCTCCCGGGTCGCCTCCCCCTTTTTGATTGTTTTTCCCTCATCCCCCCTCTCTACGAGATCGTAAGGAAAGATATATTTTGAGGAAATACCTTTCTTCCTGCTGGTCGCCTTACCGTCCGCCGCCGCGACTATGAGGCGCACCGCCTCCTCGGCCGATGACCGGGCGCCCCTTCCGTACGCATCCTGGTCGTGTAGTCGGGGAGGCGGGGGCGGCGGGCTGGCCCGCCGTCGCGGTGCTGCCGGCTGCGGGGGCGCCGGGGCGGGGAGGGCGAGGACCAGTCGCTCGCCGGGCTCCTGTACCGGCCGTCCCATCCCGGAGCGAGGGCCCGCTCTCGTCTAGTCGCTGGGGCGGGGCTCGGAGAAGCCGGGGAGAGGGTCCGGGGCCTGCTATGGCGGATGCTTGGGGTCGAGTCAGTCCTGTGGCGGCGTGGGGAGGGGCGGGCACGAGGAGGTGACGGGGCATCTGCCCCTCGGCTCGCCTTCATGGTGGCCGCGGTGAGGGCGGCTGTGGCTTCCGCGAGCACCCGAGAGTGCGCCGCCATTTCCTGCCTTTGTGCCGCCAGCTCTTGGCTCTGAGTCGACGCGTGCCGCTCCAACTCGGTCCATTTCTTTTCGATTGCATCAATCGACGCTTGCATCCGGACTAGGCCGTCCGCCTGCTTCGCCTTCGCTGAGGGCCTTTTGGGGCGGACGGACTGCCTCGCTGGCGGGGTGGGCGGCGTGGGGGGCCACCTTGCAGCGCCGCCATCTTGGGAGCCGTCCGAGATGCTCCGGTCAGCTCGTGGTGAAGTTGGCGGTCTCCGCGTCGATCGCTTCGCGGGCCTACCTCTCTGGGTCGTGGCTCGTCGTGCTCGCTGCATGTTACTTTTTTACGTGGTTGCCTTTTAACTTTAACTCTCCTGCGATTCTATAGATAGATCCAGAAGTACGTGGGTGGAGACGGGTGCGCTTATTAAAGAACCAGCTTGTATCCTCACTGGAACCCGAATGCAGGTCAAGGGAGGAGGGGGGGGGGTTTCAGGAGGGGGCGTCTCGGGCTTCCCCCACCGGATCAACCACAATTCGGAATGGTGGGCCAATTAGAGACCACCATTACCAGAAAACCCTTTTTTGACTATAACTTTGTCACTAATGCACCAAATGTCACAAATTATAGGTCTACACCTAGGTTTTCATGGTCAACGAAATTGATTAGCATGTGTTTTAGCTGAAATTACAGAAAAATATTGCTCTGCCAATAGTTTAGTTATTACTGACCATTATCACCTTCATGTTCACTTGAATTTGAGCAGTTATTACCTATGTCAAATTCACTAGAACTTTTGCTGCTGAGCCCCTTGCACTCCCCACGGGTCTACTTGCACTTCAGTCCGTGCTTTCAGCATATATGCACTGTGAAGAGGATAGTGCTGTGGTTGATCTGTTAAAATTGGCAACATTTCACATGCCAGTCCCATTCTGTGGAATCAAAGATATCTCCTTCCAGTCAAGTACTTGATAGAACATGCACAGTATATGGTATTTTGCAGCTGCTAAATTGCTGGTAAACTCTGTCACTTTTTCCTTGAATTGGTTATATCGTAGGACATCAAGACTGTCCTTTCTGATCCACTGTAAAAACATAGGACAGCTTATTCACCTGCATTGATTATGTCCTCCCGTGAAATGTCTGAATTACTAGAAAACAGTTTGTAGAAATGGGAACTTTTCATGGCTTTTTCAACGAGACAAATTTCCCAATGCCAAATGGTATGGTGTTTTTGGTTGGCATCCATCCCTCAATGGGGTAACCTTCCTGCCTGTACACCTAAATGCATATCTCTGAACTAACAATATGTAACTAGCAAAGTATCTAAACAATTTGAGAGTTTAGCAATACCATCAAAATATACAACAAGTTGGGAATGATTCCTTATAAAGATACAAGAGTTACAAAGATTATGGCATGCTACGGATATATAAAAATACCTACACGTGAATAGGGTATTATAATATTACTGGATGCCCGGCCACATGAACACTAGATAATACTACAAAACTCTCCCCTTCATATCACTTATCTATCAGCTCATTAACCAATACTAAGGAAGAATGAAGACAAGTCACACTGATAAACAGTGGGGAAGTTGTGCTTTAATAACATCAACTCCTGCCCACCTACCAGTGACCTATCACCCCTTACCTTCTAGCCACACAAGATATCATTACCTCTTTAGCCTGTATAGAAAGCAGTGTCTACAGCCCATCGGACAGGAGTCCTGTGGATAAAGTTGTGCTTTAATAACATCAACTCCTGCCCACCTACCAGTGACCTATCATCCACACCCCTTACCTTCTAGCCACACAAGATATCATTACCTCTTTAGCCTGTATAGAAAGCAGTGTCTACAGCCCATGGGACAGGAGTCCTATGGATGTGTTCACACTCAATTGGAATATATGAATTTTGCTAGCATCAGACTCCTACTGAGTGGGGGTTCCTACTCAAGAGTAGGTGTGTCTCCCTCAAGAGCCAGGAGTAGAGTCATCACTCTCCAGTGTGCCTGAAGCAGTGCCTTGAATAATTAATTGATCTCAAAGTGAGGCTAGTGTGGTCAGAAGGCCAATGTAGTGTAGGTGACTGGGCATTCCCACAGCCAGCCAATCAGCCACCCCCACAGACTGGGAGTGTGACAACCCCCAGTAGTGGTGGCTGTCACTCAACCCAGCTGCAGGTGGTGTTCTGTGTGTGTGTATGCAGATTACGCTGGTGTGCTGGCCCAGTGGTCATGTAAGGACAGGTAGCTGCAAACAGTTACAATAGATCTCTGTTAAAATGACCCTTTCTCCAATCGCACTCTTTTATGGATGCATAGAGAAACATTTCAACAATCATGTACTGTCTCTTATATAGGAACATCTCTCCATTAATCTTAGGCAACATGTATGAACATATATTTCACATAGCTTATATCATTTCATAATGGGAGTGGGATATTATTACTTTTAGTTTACATAACATTGTCCCCACTCCGTCGCCCAAGAATAATAATGCTCTCTGCCAATATATAATTCTAAACCGAAAATCCGTATATTTTTACAGTATGATGCATAATACAGTAGTAATTGAGACTTAATGCCCTGGGGCCATATGCAGGACGAGGTGTTAGCGAGCCAAAATGCGTTTAGAAGGGATTTCTGGTTTAGCGCCGAAAAGTTGGTATGCATGGAGCAGTGTTAGGCCTAACACCACGCGTTTAAGGTCTGCGACACTAACCCCCTTTCATATGACATTTACGGGCGGTGTTAGCGTAAGGTTGTCGCCAAATCTATTGAATGCTATCATATTTAACAGAATTAAATACGCAATAAGTGAAATTTGATCAATTTAACCATAAAAGCGAACCCAGATTAACGCTACCGCCGCATTGGCGGCGATTTTAATAGTGTCGAATCGACGAATGTAAAGTAAACAAATCGCCGCCATCGCAACCGCCGTGTCGACGTCGACATCCATACTGGCCGACGTCTACGCATTGGTGGCAATGTATTAGCGATTTGTTTACTTTACGCTCGTCGATTCGAAAATATAAATATTAATATCACCGCCGTTACAGAGGCAGCGTTAATATTGCTTCGAATTTAGGATTAATTTCCTCAAAGTTCACTTATTGCGTATTTAATTCTGTTAAATATGATAGCATTTAATAGATTTAAGCCTAATATATGGGTACAGACGCAGAGGGATTTCCCAAATCTATAAATAAATTCAGGTTTAGCTATAATGAAAGTGTTACCCGCTCCTGCATACGACTTGACACAGTTCCCGACATCGGTGATAGCTAAATGGTAAAAGGCTCTAACACCAAACCCCGCTAACACTGACTCCTGCATATGGCCCCTGGTCTGGGACACTTGAGTGGAGTTGAGGTGGGGAATAGTGGTTGAGATGCCTATGAAATGCTGTTTTTGATACATGTTTTAACAATTCTTTCCCTTTCAGTTCCTCAGTTGGATCTATAGGGTCAAACAGGATTAATTCCACATTTTCAGGATCTACAGCTGGAGTTAAAGTGGCCCGGTATACCTCGTGGCCACGGGAACGTACTCCAACAAATGCTCTCCAAGCACAACTCTGCTTAGTTTTTATGTTTATATAACCAGATATATGGGAAGGAGAGTTGTAGACTCACTGCACCTGAACTGGGCCAGGGAGAGTGCTGAGGTCAGTGGAGTGGGGGTGGGGTGGGGGTGCTGAGGCTGAGTGAGAAGTGGGTCAGTGCTGAGGTCAGGGTGGGGGTGGGGGGTCTGAGGTTTGGCCTGTAGCTGGCAGCTGTTGTTTTGAAAATGGATGGGTGAGTGGAGAGAAGGGAGAGTAAAACTGATGTATTTTCAATTTTCTTTGGAGTAGTTCAAACAGGAAATATATTTGCTTTAATGTGAAATATATGTTAGTACAATTTTTTTTTTTTTTGGTCCATTAGTTGTTTAAGCAGGGGAAATTTCAGTCATAGACAACTGGTCTTCTTCAATCCACTGCTGGTCGATAGAAAGCCTGAGCCTACACTTTTACCGACCCAAGGGATTTTTAACCTCCCACACCACATAGACATGGTATGAGAGCAACCTGCCTTTGATGACGCTGTAAGTTATACACAGTGGTGGAAATCCAAATTGGCAGAGCTGGGGGCATGGGGAAATCGAACTGCCGACCCTCAGATTAGGAGTCTGACCTAGAAAAAAGTCAGACACTCTAACCACTCCGCCACAGAGAACGCCACATGCATAATTCAATCAGAAACACATATAGATGGAAAAACGTTTTTTGTTGTTGAATGTAAAAAGCAGTGAACTACATGGGGTTTGAACCCACAACACCAAACAACTTCAGATTACAAGTTCAACACCTTAACCACTAGGCCACAGATACCACGCATAGCTACTTGTCTCAGTTCAGGCTATTTGTATATACGACATCATATATACAAGGTGTGATTGTGTATGTGGGTGTGTGTGTATATATATATACCATGAGTATATCATATGTATGATGTATATACTAGTCATATATCAAATGTATGTGTCACAAGGGCATCATACGATGCCCATGCAGTAAATACATTTGATATATGTAATAGTATATATGTCATATAGATACAACGTATATACAAGGTATATATATATATATATATATATATGGGCCCCAACAAAATATATCTATATTGATCTGCCAATACTAATATATATATATGCCCGAGGTAGTAGAACCATATCAGTTTCTACACTCACCTATGACAAACTGAACATTCTATGATTCAGCCGGGCCTGAGCATTAATGGTTTGACGGGATCCACCGCAATTGCACAGGTTTTGGGGTTTAATGCTATGTTTAACGCTCAGGTCCGGATGGATCATAAAATACGGCTGCCATCATAGCATTAAAACCAGAAACCTGTGTATTTGCGGCAGATCCCCTCGAATTATTAATGCTCAGGGCCGGCTGATGTGGTCAGCATGGAATGGCTGCTGCATTAGTTAATAGTAATACAAAAGATCTGAAAGTCAAAAACTTTCAAATGCACATATCTCACTCCATATGGTTCACTCCTTTTTATATTCAATAACAACAACAGTTTTGTTTTTATATACAGTGTAACTGACAAATTTCAAAGGATGCGCGCAAAACATACATACATGAACAGATACACACACACAGATACACCTTGTATATATGATGTACTATACACAAATAGCCTGAACTGAGACAAGTATATATGTGTGGTCTCTGTGGCCTAGTGGTTAAGGTGTTGAACTTGTAATCTGAAGTTGTTTGGTCTACAGTCATACAGTCCAAAACCTTCAGTGCTAAGCATGCACCACCCTGTGGCACAAATTAGAACTATTTCGAATTCATTTGTTTTCCCGGCAAGGTATACCGGCCGACTTTAATGACATAGCAATGTGGTATTTGAGGACTTCATGGAAGTTGCAGCTATGAAGTCTTGAGGATATGTTAGTGAGTAGCTCATTCCATTGTTGTGCTCATTGATAAAAGAAGGAACTTCTGTACATATGGAGCTTCTATGCATATGGTGGTTTGGTCTAAGGGAAATAGGTGAAAAGCTTCTCTGTTTGAATGAAATTCTGCATGGTATAAAAGAAGCATCAGCAAGTCTGTGCTATCACCAACAAGCATAGGGTACTGCAGTCATCACAATTTGGATATCTGTGTCTCCCTTTGCCTGAATTGTGGAACAGCCTTCCATCTCTATAACTTGGCACTCAGCAAATTGATAAAGCCCTGGTTGTGTTTTATATTTGCAAGACAATTCTTCTTCAGGGCGAGGATGGTCTTGCCCATGAAGTGAGTAGCCTGCATGATGGCCTGATTCAATGATCATAGCTTGAAGTCAATTTGTTTCCCAGTGAATAATATTTTCGAAAATAAAGTAACGGCAACAATTCCATGGTTTCTTCAGAATTTCCAAGTAGCTAGATTTTCTGGAGTTCACATGAATAATTAAGAGGTTAATTTCTTTTGTTTGAACTGCTTAATTCACACGACCCTAGCTGGCAGTACTAAAATCTATGGGTGCCAATTCACTTGCCAGGTGAGCAAATTTCTGTAGTACTTTTTACTAAAAATATGTTCAATGAAAAATATGACAATGCATTTTAGTAATCTCAAAAGACGAAATGAGGGATAGTACTACAGTGAAATAGTTCCATGTCAATTGCAGAAGGTAGCCATTTATGCATCTAGTAGTGTTCAAAACAAATGATAATCATTTTCCTTGAAAACCTAGTTGTAGACCCACCATTTGTGACATTTGGTGCATTAGTGACAAAATTATATTAAAAAAATGGTTTTCTGGTAATGGCGGCCTCTAATTAACATATTATAATTATGTAACAGACAAACTAACACTACAAATGACATATTAGTGTTCCTGGACTATACAAACAGAAGTATGAGCTTATTAGGACAAGGATTTGATAGGATAATCCCTGTACTTTACTCTCATACCTCCTTTCAGTGATGCCAAAGGCTAATTAACATGAGGTGGTGGCTCAACTTTGTGGAACCTTTCAATGGTTATGCTAAAATTCTGGGTTCTCGTGCTGCTGCCGTCTTGGTGTACAATGAAGTGTCGGATTGAGGCTTTGGAGCGACCTACTCGGACGACTGGGCTGGTTGGCTCTTTTGATTCGGACGAACCTGACCATGGCCGCGTTCAAGGTCCGTCTCGGAGGCGGCGCGGAGACGTCTCGGCGATGCTTTTTGGCCTAATACCGTTCAGAGTGTGTCTCGGCGACGTCTCGGAGACGCCTCTCTTTTCAGACTGGAGATGAAAAGCGCCTCGAAAATGGCCGCCGCATTCAGTGCTTTCAACCAATTACAGCGCAGCTTGTCCATTGCAAATGGCCGCCGCCTATGGGGGCGGCCATTTTCGAGGCGACCAACTGCTTTTGTCGTTCAGACTGGCGTGATGTCATGCCCGTCACCGAGGCGCCTCCGAGACGGAGCCTGAACGCGGCCCTGGTGTTGGAGGCCTTGCCGACCCGGGGGGGGGGGGGGAGGGGGGTGCGCCGAGGTCCATATAAACTTAAAAGAAATGTGGGTGGTGGTTGCCGCTTCCCGCCGATGGGGTCACCAGTGGCAAAATAAGTGTGTTGTCTTCGTCACCGACAAAAATACGGTGCGGGCTGCGTTGACCACGGGTCATTATGTTAACAAACAGATAATGAAGTGGGTTAAGGAGCTTTTTTGGTTCTCTGTTAATTTTAATTTTGAGGACAAATCTGTGTACATAATGAGCGCAGAGAACATTACTTGCGACGGCTTAAAGTTGCATAGTCCGATGGTTTTGAGTTTATGGCATTTTTCTGAGATAAATATACTAAATTGATCATTATAATCTACTGTACTTTAGCCTGAAGTAACTTTTATTTTAAATGGCTAACTTCTGAGATATTTGAAGTGCAAACATGTAAGATTAGTTTTGGCAAGCATGCCAAAACTCTGACTGGATAGGCTTCTGCAGTAACAGGTTCTATTGAATTGGCTTGGTATTCCCTTCTATGTGGCAACAAAGGCTTAATAAGTGGACCAGTATCTATATTAGATATGTAGAATCAATTCTAGATGATTGTTTTGTTTTTGAAAATTGGATGCTTGATAGGACTATGCAGCTTTAAGTAAGTGGCGCGGTGGCCGAATCGGTAGAGCACATGCCTTGCGTGTGGAAGATCGGGAGTTCGCGAGTTTGGTTCCCGGTCGGGTCAAACCAATGACTCCCGGTCGAGTCAAACCAATGACTTAAAAATTGATACTTGTCGCTTCCTAGCCTGGTGCTCGGCATTATTAGGATAGGGCAAGGGCTGGTTAGCTCGGTGTCAGAATAATGTCACTCAGTGGGATATCTGGTCATGGTGCCGGCATCCTGATTTCCCAGTGGGGCAGCACTATAAAATCGCAATGAGTGCGTACTGTCACAAGTCGGTACCCATCCTGATATGACCTTAGATGTTGTTAGGATGTAAAACAACAACAAACAAACGTCATGTCTAGTAGAAACCGCTTTAACTGCGCCAACCCTTCAGGTCAGATGTGTTGTGCTCACTGTCGAGGGGCACGTCCCACTACTTGACGTGGTGCCCTCCTTCTCTCACCTCTATTGACATTAGCATTGGCGGGCAGTGCTGGTGCAGTCTGCACCACCACTCTTTATGGTGGGGCTGGTGCTACAGCCAACTGGGCAGCCTGTACTGGCCGCTCAGTGCACTCTGCCATCATTTATCTGAGACTTTTAATCTCACCCTGGAGCGTCTTAAAGGCCGCCCTATCTGCACCCCCACTTGCTTCTACCCTTGCATGCCCTTCCATAGCTCCTATCTCCATGGGTTCCTCCTGTCTATGGGCCCCAGTCAGCCTGCCTTCTGGGCCTGCCAGGCCTTCCTCATTTTTACTGGCTACAGACATGGCTGCCTCTAGGCTAACTGCCCTGGCCAGGCGTACATTCAGCCTGACCACTGGCTCAATTAAAGAGTCCTCAAACTTCTTAATTACCATGCCATGGACTGCACCCAGCTTGACCAGCCCTTTCTCTGGCCATGCCCTCTGTACCACCGTACTGTATCGCATACAGTACGCTGACATCAGCTCCCCTTTCTCTTGCTTGAGTGAGAATACTATGTCAATTAGGGCAGTGGCTTCCCTGGCTGTTAAGAACAGCCCAACCAGGCGTTCCCGGACCGCCTCCCATGAGCTGTTAGCATCATCTTCATATACTGAATATATGACCTCATGGAGGTTGCCCCTAGAATGGCTGAGTGCAAACTTCACTACATCTGCCCCCCCTTGCTTCTGACACTCTACCTGCCCGGCCTACTTGCTCTACCCAAGTCCTCAGTGTTCCCAGGTCTGACCCATCCACAGTGGCTATCTGTCTTCCCTGGTCCTTAAGATCCCTTACAGCCCTCTCTTCTACTTTAACCCGATCTCTCCCTGCACTCCTCCCTCATCATTCTCTCTTCTAAGATCTGTGCCCGCTCTTGGTTGGACCCGTTCCCCTGTCCCCTGTTTTCTCTGAGTACTCTGGCCTGGGCCTCCAACTGTCCAGCTGCATATTTGGTTAAATATACTAGCCGATCCCCATCTGTGGGTATCTCCCCTGAGGCCACCCCAAGTGTGAACCAGTCGGCAAACCCCCTATTTAATTCTGCTTCTGCCATTGTGATAGCTGTCCTGTTATCTGGCACAATGCCCCTCCTTCTATCTATCTAGTTATATAACTGTTATTCACTTACTTTAATAGTTCAGTAAGAACTACAGCTCCACCTGTGTGTGCATATATTTCCATAGACATCCCATTTATCTGTGGATATATATCAAAAACACAATATATATCAACATCATTTAACACACCCGACACACAATTCCAGTTTTTACTCCCCTACACACACACAGTGCTCTTGTTTACACTCCCCTACACACACACACAGACCCCTGCCTGCCTGCTATACAGTCTTATGCTAGGTACACACCTACTGTATACGATTCGCACACTAAAACTCACGACCCGACCCGACCCGCTTAAAACTGAAAACGGGCCGATTCATTTTTCGAATCGCGAATCACAATCGTAAGGAAGCAGTTTTAGCCCTAAAACTGAGTTTTAAGTCGCGAATCGCAATCGGTAGGTGTGCTAGGGGAGCGCACACCTCACGACTTTTGTATATAATTCTGCTAATATATGCAGCAGAATAAGGATTATTATGGTAAGAAAGAGGCCACAAGGGGCCAGTGGCTACTGGATGTCGCGTCGGTCGAGCTCTCGTCATTTTTTGTGGTTTCAATTCCCGTATACCAGTTGTGTAGGGTGGCTGTATTTTACCATTTTTAGGGTGGGCCGCTGGCCCCTTGTGGCCTCTTTCTTACCATAATAATCCTTATTCTGCTGCATATATTAGCAGAATTATATATTATGATGGTAATCAGGCCACAAGGGCCAGCCGCTACTTTGTATTGCGACTGGTAACTGGAATTGGTTGTTGTTAGTTGTAATTGGTAGTGCATTTGCTACGTAAAAAGGCTATTGTCAACACATTTATTTGTTGCTTATTGCTTTTTATTCAACTTTTTTAGTAACTAACAGGTGACTCTTAAGTCTGATACATGTAAGTTTGTTCTTGGATATGTAAGTAAGTAAGTCCGTAAATTCTTTAACAGACAGGTTTGTTACCGTGTGACTGTTCACGACTGGTCGGTTGTAGAACCTCCTGAATGTACCTTCCCCCGACCAGCCCGCTGATAGGAGGATCATGGCTAGTGGTACCTGCCTCCTGGCCGCAGCGCTGGTCGTCGCGTGCCTGCATGAATAGGGGGTGTAGTCCCCCGTGTTTATTCCTGCTTCCCTCATCGTGCACTTTACATATCTTGTTAGGGTGTCCTGGGAGGCCCTTAGATGGGGGGGCCTGGTGGTTGCGAACACTGCCGGTGCCGCCGTCCTGAGTTCACTCCTCTCCATGTATGTTTTGAGGTGGCTGTACACGCACAGTTCTAACACCTCAAATTCTTTGAAGCTTAATACCAGTGGGTTCCTGCTGGGATCATTGGACTTTAGCTTTGTGGTGTATGTCAGCGTGCACATTCCTTGATCCCACCTAAAGTCCTCCCGTTTCATTAACCCCAGTGCTTGTAATCTTTGGGCCGTCGCCAACAAGAATAAACACAGTGTTCTCCTGTTAAGTCTGTCCACATTTAGCTCCTCTGTCGGTCCCCACCCCCGTAAGTACTCCAATAGGGGTTGTGGATCCCAGATCGCTGTGTATTTCAGGTTAGCTGGCTTCAGGTTGCCTATCCCTTTGAGTAGTCGGCTTACTAGTGGGTGTTCCCCGAACGGCACGCCCCCTACCGTTACGAAAGTGGACAGCAGTGACCTCACCGTGTTGATGGTGTTACGTGCTGCCCCGCCCGAGAATAGCGTCTGTAGGTATGCTATGCCCTGTTGTATTGTTGGCCTCCTGGGGTTGATCCTCTCCAGATCACAATGTGCTACCCATCTCCTCAGAACCAACGTGTATTGTTTCTGGGTGGCTGCTGCCCAAGAGGCCGTGAGCGTGTGGGCGGCTGCCCTGTTCATACCCATGGCCTCGAACATGCCACCTAGAGTGGTGTGACTCTCAGTCTCATGCTGTTCGTCAGTGGGAATCGCTTCCCCACATTCCCCTTCAGTGATAGCGTGCCTGGCTTCACCGGGGGGGGGGGGGGGGGGGGGGGGGGGGGGGGGGGGGGGGGGGGGGGGGGGCGGGCTTCACCGGGATCGTCCAAGATGTTGTGTACCCTCTCAGTTTGCGCAGCAACGGGTACCAGGGCTGAGTGGGCCACTCCGGTGTCACCAGGATGCCTCTCGGTTGCTCCTGTATAATCTTGTTGATTACTCTCGACGGGCAGCTGAAAGGTGGAAATACGTAAGCATTAGTGTTCTTCCAGCTCAGTGAAAGTGCGTCTGGGCCCCTTGCCTGTCTATCGTACTCCCGTGTGACATATTGTTCTAATTTTTTATTGTCCCTGGACGCAAAGAGGTCCACTGTGGGCTTTCCCAGTGTCTCGAAGATATCTTTGATAGTGTGGTCGTCTAACGTCCACTCCCCCGCATCTGTGAATACCCTGGATGCCCAATCAGCTTCAATGTTGTCCACCCCTGGGCAGAACCTGACAGATATGGTAATGTTTTTCTTTTCTGTGATTTCCCATATCTCTTCTGTCTCCTGCTGGCATGTCTTGGATCTCGCAGATCCCCCTTTCCCTATGCAGGCTACCGTTGTGGTATTATCTGCGAATACCCTCACGTGTTTCCCTTCTAGTATTTCGCCCAGGTGTTCTAGTGTGCGTCTCACTGCTCTTAGTTCTAGTACGTTAATGTGTGTGTTTTCCTTGACTGTCTCGTCCCATTGCTCCCCGTAGTGTGTTTGATGTGTCTGGCTGTAGTAACCCCAGCCATGTGATGATGCATCTGTATATAGACACACATCCACTGGTGTCGGTTTGTATGCTCTCATGGCTTGTTCTAAATTGTCAATCCAAAATTGGATGCATTCCCTCACCCTTCGTGTGAGTGTGCATGCTTTATCGTAGTTCCCTCTGGTTTCTCGTAGGTTCCAATTGAGTGCCCGTACCATTGATTTGGATTTTATTCTAGCCCACTTGTTGCCCTGGTCTGTGGCTACTAGTTTACCAATTAATGCTGCTAGCGTTTTGATTTTTAGGTTTCCCTCCTGTAGTACTTCCTTTGCGAAGTTTATCAGCTCCCCGCATTTTTTCCTTGGTAAGTCTACCCTCATTAAGTTTGTGTTTATTCGGAAACCCAGGAATTGTAGCTCCCACCTAGGCTGCAGCGCAGATTTTTCTCTGTTTATCGTGAATCCTAGTCTAGTTAGCAGTTCTAACGTTAAGCTTACGGCCTCTGTTACCTCGGCCTCAGTGTTCCCTATCAGTATCGTGTCGTCTATGTAGAAACATAGTAATATACAGTGTTGTGACCTTAGGTAGCTCATTACTGCTTTCATGATTTTGGTAAATATTCTGGGCCCCGAGCTTAGCCCGTTAGGTAGAACTCTGAACCGGTACCTGTTCCCCCCCATGTAAGAATTGTAGCAGATCTCGGTCTGCCTCCCTGATTTCTAGACTGTGGTAGGCTTGTGAAATGTCTTTCCTGTCCAGCCAGGCACCCTGTGTTATTAACTGCATTACCGTGGCTAACTGTTCCATTTTAAAATGTCGGTAGACTATGAATTCGTTTAGTTTAGATAGGTTGAGGATAGGGCGGAAATCTCCGTCCTTCTTAGGTCGTAAGAATAGGTGGGACACGGAGGAGCGTTTGGTGCTCATGGCCATTTCTATTATCCCTTGTTCATGCATTTCAATTACTTTGGCATTTAATATTTCGTTGTTTCCTTTACTGTCTGACACCGGCTCTACTGCCTGTCCAGGTAAATTGGTGATTTCAATTTTTATGCCATTCACCATGAGTTTCACCCATGCATTATCAGTGATACTCTCCCATTCTCTCGCTCTCCCCGTCACGCCCCCTGCTTTGAAAGTGCTAGTAATATTACTCACTTTGTCTATTGCCTTGCCGGTCACGCTCTGCCCGTTCCTCGGCCCCACCCCCCCCCCTGTGGGGGCGTGTATGTCCTCTGCCGCTTTGGCGGTGGTGGTCCTCTCTGTGGCGTGCTGAGTACTGCTGGTTGTTTTGGGAAGCGTAGTAGGTTGGGCGGCCCCTCCCCTGGCCGCCTCTGTAGTTTCCCTGCTTTCTGTCAGGTCTTGTGTACTGCCTACCGTTGCCCCTTACTATGGAGTTGGATGTCTTCTGGTTCGCCTCCAGCGTGGTCACTTGTGCCGCCAAGTCCTCCCCTAGGAGGTACTTAAAGCCCCTGCTTCCCTCCTTTTTTGCCAATGTTTTTATCTGTGTTTGCAGAGTCGGTCTCACATTGTCCCGTCTCAGTCCCAGGATCGTGTTGCTGGTGTGTGCGAGTAACTTTAGGGTAGTGACCAGTGCCTCCGCCATCTCGTTCTTAGACAGTGGTCTATTGGTCTCTATGCCGTCCAGTGCTTTTGCCAACGGTCTAGCAGCATACTGCACGCCCCACTGGGCTGCCGCTAGAGCCGAGTCATTGTCCGTTAGTCGCTGTTGTAGGGTGGGTTCTATCTCCGGGTTCATACGTGTTTTGTGGAGCACTTCCACATTCCCTGGTCTTGGAAACTCTGCGTAAAGTTCCGTGACCTCAGTCTTGGTCATCGGGTTGTTCCATAGCGCGGTTAGTAGCTTGGCCGTATTATCCGCCAAGTTTCCGCACTCCGCGTCCAACGGCGCTTTTTCCGCTGGTATAAACTGTTCCAGGTATGATGTTTCCTCCCTTGCCACGGCTTCCTGTGGCCGTGGAGCGGTCTGGGTGGGCATGGCCGCGCGCGTTTGTGGTACCGCCACCGGGGTTGATGTCCTAACACTGTAGGGTGGTGGTGGTGAGGCCATCGGTGTAGCCGGTCTTGCCTGCTGCACGTCCCGTCTGGGCAAGCTGAAGGCCGATGGTCTCGGCCTCTGCACTTGCTCGCCCCGAGGTGGTTCGCCTCTTGCCGCCAGTTTTGGGTGGGATGGTCCCTGCGTATCCCCCTGTGACCAGTTTATTGAGTAACCTGCCCTTCTGTTACGTATCTCGTCCTGTAGTTCAAGCTTCCGCGCCTCCAGGCGTTCTAGCTCTGCGATCGGGGTGGGTACGTAATCGGGTCCCCTCCACTGGTCTCCACACGCTGGGTCCGGTGGCGGGCTGAACGTGTTAGATAGATCCACTACCACCATCCTCAGTCCTCTGTGCAGACCTCCCACTGGAGGTGGCGTGTACGTGGGTGAGGTGGCTGCTAGTACCAGCCTCCTCCCGCTACTGTCCGTTTGTATCACAGTGTCCGGCGAGGGCGGTTCCTTGCGTGTCGTCGGGTAGCTATGTTCATCCTGCATGGGCGTCCCCGCCCCGTATTCCATGGTATCCATGACCGCTTCCGAGTTAGTGTCCGACTCGTGGGGTAGCGGTACAAACAGTTCTTCCGGCGAAGAGTCTACCCTTCTTCTTTCTGCCTTCTCAATAAATTCGGACAGAATGCTTGCCGCTCGCTCGCCTTTGGCATTGCAGGGGAAACCCGTAGAGGTTGAGGGTGAGGGCGTGCATGATATGTGGTGTGCCATGTTGAAGTGAGCCGTTAGAGGTGGTCGTGGTTTTGACCGTGAGTCCCGCCATCAGTGTCCAGCTCATATCCGGTTCGTAATTTAATTACGCCCCTGCTGCTGATTATGGCCTCAACGGCGACACCTTCTGAGGTGGCCCACCTGTTGGTCCCCGTCCCCGTGGCCTCGCCCTGACCCCATGGTCAGCATCCACGGTTTGGCGCCTCCCCCCCCCCAGCCGCACTCAGAATAGTGTGTGGTGGGTGTATGGAGGTGGGGTGGGGTGGGGTGGAAAGGATTCCAACGATCCTGTCTGCTCTGCTTTGTGCTGCTGCCCTCCGCAGGGAAAGCAGAAGTCCTTAGACTTACAACAGCAGACAAGCGACTCCGGTACAGGCAAGCCTGACCGCGCGCAACGCAGAGGTATAGAACGGACCCGTAGGTCTGGCCAAAGGCCATGCCGCCGTGGTGGTGGTACCCAGTGGGTGCCATACTTACCAGGATAATATCAGCTCCCGTGATATTATCCTAGCCTCCGGTACAGTTTACACTGTCCGCGCGCAACGCAGAGGCTGGGTGCCCAGAGGCAACCCTCTGATACCTTATCAGAACGCTGTCGCACACAGGGGTCGAGGCCTCCTGCCGCGCAGCGCGTCGCATGACGTCCTGCTCTCTCGATAGCTAGTCCAAAAGTGACGAGAGCTCGACCGACGCGACATCCAGTAGCGGCTGGCCCTTGTGGCCTGATTACCATCATAACCAGGGTGGGTCGCTTTACTGCTGGGTGCCCTCCTACACACACAGAGACCGGGTGGGTCGCTTTGCTCAGCTACAACCCCCACCTTCTTTTTAAAGCTGCACACTCCTGCAACAAAACATACAATCCTGAAAACCAACACACTGTCCTTACTATGTATGTTTGATACCTGGGCACTTACCACCGTTTGTCATCAACTGAAATCCCTATCACTTCAATTTACAGGATCCGCTTCTCTGCGATATCAACATTCCAAATTTACAGGGTCTGCTTCTCTGAAATATCAAGGCTCCAACCCTTGGACTATGCCTCTTTAACTTACTTGACCCAGTATCACTGTAGGCTGGATACAAACCGTGTGCTGGGCGACTAATGGTTGCAGCCCCCCCCCCCACACACACACACACAGTCGACTTGAGTCCTGCCGGCTGAATACAAGGGGTGGGTGGTGTGCTTGCTGTGTATATTTATCAAACATTTGTTGTCACAGTATTCTATGCAGTCGGTTTGTCCTAGTAAAATATCCTAGCCAAAGAAGTGCGACTACCAATATTCCATTGGTCACTGCCCGCTCGCCACTCCTACTGACTAGCTAATTTTTAAATGACTCACGTTATTTCCACAGTAAATACGTTATTTCCGATATCCCAGCATCAAGTACGATATTTCAGCATCAAAATACATTATTTTAATCGAAAACCGGACGAGAAACGGACAAGAACCGACTGAGCGCCGAATTTAATAATATATAAATTTCGACTAGCCTCGTACACTGATGTGGTTCTGGCGGCGTCGCGCGCACACTCCTAACTTCAACTATATAGGGCATTCACGTGACGACACAAACCGGATGCGCGGCCATTGTGGCGATATCACCCAGTAAACATCCCATAGAGTTTGCCTGTACGCGCAGTGGAAAACGTCTATTTCATTCAAAATTAATAGAATTCCGGAACCCTAACCTTATAAATTTTCTATATGTTTTCTATATGTGTACCAAGCGATTTGTTTCTAGGTGGTGTGGTTTTAGAGATATTTCACTTTTTCTGTATGAAGATTGCTCACGACCATTGACAATGCCTTGAGTTTGCCGGTATGCGCAGTACAAAACGTCTATTTCATTCAAAATTAATAGAAATCCAGAACCCTAACCTTATTAATTTAATATAATCTATTCGTTGAATATGTTTTCTATATGTGTACCAAGCGATTTGTTTTTAGGTGGTGTGGTTTTAGAGATATTTCACTTTTTCTGTGTGAAGATTGCTCAAGACCATTGACAATGCCTTGGTTGGCTTGAGTTCGCCGGTACGCGGAGTGCAAAACATTAGTTTTATTCAAAATTAATAGAAATCCAGAACCCTAACCTTATCAATTTAATATAATCTTATTGGTAAACATGTTTTCTATATGTTTACCAACCGATTTGTTTCTAGGTGGATTAGTTTTATAGATATTTCACTTTTTTTGTATGAAGATTGCTCATAGCCATTGAGTTTGCAGTGTGACAGTGTGTTATTATTGTGGTTACTATCGCCACAATGGCCGCACTTCCGCTTAGCGTGACATCAGTGCATATCCCATATATATCAATTTATATTATTCTTTATGCCGGCCAGAAGCGGATTGAGCTATCGTGTGGTTTTGGCGGCGACGCGCGCACACCACGGCCTTCCCGAATTTCAAATTATATAATTTCAATACCTATACGAATCACACCGGGCCAGAACCTGCTAAGAAAAGCGGACACAGCACATCCTAGCACTCTATCATGTTCTTCCGTATTTTCAGTATTTCTTCCCTCCTTGCTGCTCTACTCTCATGCCTCTTCTTCATCATTTCTTCCCTCCTTGCTGCTCTGATCCTGTGCCTCCTTTCCCTTCTCCTTTCCTCTACCTGATCTGCCCTGATCCGTGCCAGTACCCTGTCAAACTCTTCATCCAACAATCGTACCCTTTCTTCCCTCACACTTATCTTAGTCAATGCCTCCTGGTCACCTTGGTGTTCCATTGTTACATACATACATATATCAACAATAGTATCAACACATATATATTAACGTTCACACATCCTTATTCGTTTCATGTATTGTGTGAGTGCAGGCGGTGTGTATGCCATGTGGTTGTGTTTCCTTGGTTACGGGTCCATGGCCTATATGTATGAGCCAATTTTTAACCGGACCGGGGTTAAAGGCAGGTGCCGGGTTAGCTAACACCGGAGTTCCAAATGTGTCAAGGGGGATGTATGTGACCAAAGCGTGCACGGGTTAGTTAACTTTTCAGTTATTTATAGATTTGGGGAACCCCTGTGTACCTGTTTACATTCGTCGATTGGACAATATGAATAACGCCGCCGATGTAGTTGCTACATTAATATGGCTTCGAATTTAGGGTTAATTTAATGAAATTTCACTATTTGAGTATGTAACTTTGTTAAATATGATCGCATTGAATAGATTTGGGCCTAATATATTGCCGTCGATTCGGGGGCGACGGCGGTGGCCATTTTTATTTTACATTAGACAGTATGGATATCGAGGTCGCTGCGGAGGCGGCGATTTGTTTACTTTACATTCGTCGATTCGAAAATATTAATATCGCCGCCGTTGCGGCGGCAGCATTAATCTCGCTTCAATTTTAGGGTTAATTTAATAAAATTTCACTATTTGACTATGTAATTTTGGTAAATATGATCGCATTGAATAGATTTGGCCATAATCGGCGCCTAACCCCACCTTTAACCCTGCTTTCGCTTGTAGTTAGTGCAGGCAACTTTATGCTCGCCGAGTTAGTTTAACCCGGACACATACATACGCAGTTTTCCCCGCTAACCCGGGAAATCCGCACGACGCAGGGTTACGACCGCTAACCCGGGCTCATACATATAGGCCCTGGCGTGTGCCGATAAGCGGGCAGCCCGTTTGTTACCCAGGGAGCTAACTATGATGTTTGACCATATGTCGTACTGCGAGGCCCATGTATGTGCCCGAGTGGCTAATCTCACAGGTTTTAGAGTACTACTCCGTAAGTGCCAGCTTACTGAGTCTGAGTCGGTACTCAGACGCTCCGACTTTCAGTTTTTTAAATGGGGGATGATGCTCTCGGTTCGGCGTTCTAAGACTATCCAGTTCACCGAGAGTGAGTTGCTAATATAGGTGGCCAGGGTGTCGAACTTGGCGTTATGTGCAGTGTTCTGGGTGGAGAAACACTTCGAGCAGGTTAAGATCGGGCCGGACGCTCCTGCTTTCCAGATTCCTTCTGTGGGGGGGGGGGGGGGGGGGGGGGTATATGCCCCTAGATTACGGACGTTGCAGGCCACAATTAAGATTTTCTCTGCAGAGGCTGGCTTGGACGCCGCTACTTTCTCTTGCCACCCTCTGCACAGGGGGGGGGGGTGTACATTTCTCGCCCTGCAGGGGGCGACTATTGACGAGATCAAGGTCCGGGGTGATTGGTCCTCTGACTGTGTCTACAAGTACAACGGCCGTCCCCTAGCGGAGACGATTGTTGCCGACATCAGGGTTGCATCGGCCCTCTCTAATGCCATAGACCATAGTAACGCTTTATTATTTGGTTTTCTGTCTGGGTGTGTCTCTGACTTTGGCATTTAGGGCCCAGCCAGGTGCATTATCCAAGTTGTATCAACTGAGAGGTAATACATTATGTACCCACCATTTGCGTGTTAATGTTGTGCTATTCTTACACCCACGTATATACAACGTATATGCGGATGTAACCGAATACGCACCGTGCTGCCCCAGGCCCAGGGGGCTACCGGGGGAATTGGCAGGATAATTTGCGGCCGTCCCGCTGGGTGGCGCCCAGTCTGCTATCTGCTCAGCAGGCGCCGGCTGGCCGCGTCAGTTTGTCTCAACCGGGCAGTGTAGCCTATAGATTTCGCATTTCAAATCTTTATTTTTCCTTATTGTACTTCCTTTCTTCTTGATTACTGACGGTAGGGCATTTGGGGCCCAGCGGGTGTATTATCCAAGTTGTATCAACCGAGATGTAATAAATGATGTACCCACCATCTGCGTGTTAATGTTGTGCTATTCTTACATATATGTATAGGAACCCACAAAATCCAGTCAGAAGGGACGCCCTGATACATGACTGGCCCTCAGAATTAGTCATAAATGAAAACATATCTACCAGATCACGTGGCAACAGAGGAGTGGCCCGCTTCGCCAAACACCCTAATACACGCAAGACTGCCCAGACTCGGTGTCATGAATAAGCTATTGGTTCGTCCCCCTCCAACTTTAGAAAAAAATTCAACACACTGGGATAATTTCTTATAGAACTAAATTTATGGTTCCGAGACAGCCAAGTCACATAGAGGGCCACCTGGTCCGAGGGACAAGGAATGGGGAATAACAACCCATCAAAACAGTCACTAAATTAAAAATAATACATGATCTGCATTGACCGTGTCAGTTTTGAGCTTGGTGCGTAGTACTGGGCACTCAGTACACTGGCCACTGCCTTCAATGCAGCGAGACCTGGAATGAGCAAATAATTAAGTGGTCACAACACAGAGCACCAACCTGATCTGCACCCGCAATGCGTTCCCTGCTACCCTCAGAACCCCACCTGCTAAGCGCGTCACATAAGACATTGTCCCTGCTGCGGAAGCTTCAGCATGGAGCAAATTGTGTCAGGTGCGCGACCCGATTTATGAATAGGATTTTGGCAGCTCTTAGAGGTTCCCCCCCCCCCCCCCTGCAGGCCAGCACCCCTTCCCCCAAGAAATCCTGAAACACTTGAGTTGGTTCATCCTCTTCACTTCAGCGTTCAATAAGGTAATCCTCCTCCCAGAAGCCCCACCCCCGGAGTGGCTTATTGAGTGTAACTCAACACTCCAGGGCGTGGGCGCTTTCTCCATCTCCTCCTATTATGTGCTACAGTACCCAGACACCATTACAGCCTCTTTCCCTCTTTCACTCAGTTAGAAGCCTTTAATCTAGTCCTTGCAGTTACCCATCTTCTCCCCTCAGACCCCCACAACTACGCAATAGTATTTAACACAGATAAACTTACCTCTCAACAGGTCCTCTCCTCCGGCTCAGGGAAAGAACCCTTCCTCTGTGCCTGCGCAAGACAATTATGGCTGATAGCACCAACCTCCAGTACCACACTCTCCATTAGAACAAACCAGGGACTGAATTGATTCTCGCCGATGCCCTCAGTAGGGCTTTCACTAATGACAAGCTTAAACTCCACGCCCTCAATGAATGGACTAACGAGTCCATGCCCTATCCTGGTAATACCGAGCACCAGGCTAGGTAATGACAAGTATCAATTTTGTAAGTAGTTGGTTTGAAAAGGAAGCATGCCCTCTACCGTTTGGTCCACAGCATCCGATTATGTATTTTGTATAATATTTATAAATATAGTACACATGTAATATGTTATATAAAATCCATGCATTTGTTTGGACATTTATTGGAAAGTCGAAGGCTTTTATATAATATGTATAATATATATTTATAACGTATATATATTAAAAATAATGATTTGTGTTGTTGGAGAGTTTGATTGTAAGGCTTGAAGGTGGGAGAGGTCAAACCTGGAGTACATCTCCTGATTAAAGTTGCATAGTCGATGGTTTTGAGTTTCTGCCATTTTTCTGAGATAAATATATTAAATTGGTTGTTATAACCTACCTTTCTTTAGTTTGAAGTAACTTTGATTTAAAATGGTTAACTTTTGAGATATTTTAAGTGCAAAAATGTCAAATTAGTTTTGGTGACACGATAGGCTTCAGCAGTAACAGCTTCTATTAAACTGACTCGGTATTCCCTTGTATGTGCAACAGCTGTTTAAGAAGTGCATCATTATCTAAGTTAGATATGTAGAATCAATTTGAGATAATTGTTTTGGTTTATAAAATGTGATGCTTCACGGACTATGCAGCTTTAAAGTCACGTAGCAGACCAACACAGAGGCGATCCAAAGTTTTTAACAATTTCACAATCAAGCAAAGAAAAGTAATGTACAACTTTTCTGGTTTATTAAAGTTGCATAGTCCGATGAAAACATCAAATTTTCAAAACCAAAACATTTATTTAGATTTGATTCTACATATTCAACTTAGACACTGGTGCACTTATTAAGCATTTGTTGCTGCATAGAAGGGGCATAATAAGTCAATTAATAGAAACCGTTACTACTGAAGTCTATGGTGTCAGAGTTTTGGCGCGTTTGCCTAAATTATTTTGGCATGTTTTAACATCAAATATCTCCAAACTTAGCCATTTAAAATTAAGTTACTTCAAACTAAACTAAAGTAGATTATAATGATTAGTATAATATATTTATCTCAGAAAATACCAAAAACTCAAAAGCATCGGACTATGCAACTTTAAAGCTGTGTTTACCCGGGGAATTGTGAAGCGAATTAGGCAAAGCGATTTATATGAAGCGAAGTAGTGGCGCGTTTACACTAGTGAGTTTGAAAGTGTGTCGGCGACCGGGAACCAGCAGCCTTAGTGGTTCGCCTGTAGACAGCGAGCACTGCTATTGGTTTAGTTTACACTCATCGATTCAATGCCGATCTAGCTGCTACGTTAATATCGCTTGGAATTTAAGGTTAATTTAATAAAATTTCATTATTTGAGTATGTAATTCTGTTAAATATGATCGCATTTAATAGATTTCGGCCTAATTGGTCCCTAACACTGCCGGGCACCAGCGATAGTTACAGCTGAGCTTGTAGCCGGCAAGCACTGCTATTTTACACTATCGCCGCCCGGGAACCAGGGGCCGTATGCACGAATCGGGGTTAGGGCCGTAACCGCGGCTAGGCTAGCTCCACAGGCTAAATGTCAGTAATTGCATACCGATTTCTCACATTTAGCCGTGTGGAGCTAGCCTAGCCGCGGTTACGGCCCTAACCCCGATTCGTGCATACGGCCCCAGGTGAATCGCTTCACATAAACCACCTCGCGACGCGGTATACATGAAGCGAATCAGCCCTAAACCGCTTCAGTGGCGCGTTTACATGGCGAATGTGAGGCGAACTAGGCAAGGCGATTTAAATGAAGCGTGTGTGTGTGGGGGGGGGGGGAAATAGGACTCTTTGCACGACTATGAAACTGTTGATGATTTTGGATGACCCTGGTGCCACTTCGCATTTGCATGACAACCACGTTTGGAATAACGACCACGAATGATTGTGTGCCCCTTCAGAATTGCATGGAATGACCAGTGAACAGTGCCAGTTCTCTCTCCTTTAAATGACACCACAAGCACATGAAGTACTAAACAGCACTTTGATGTTGCAGGTGCAGGTAACGTCAGTTATCGCCAGGGCAGCAGCGTAGTCAACCAACACGGCAACGTAGTTCCATTTCACGGCAGCGACGATGACCTTGTGGTGTTCCGACCTCGTCATGACCTTCACCTTGCTGTGCGTAACCCTAACCATTCTCCTGGAGCTCACCTTGCCGTTGAAAGCCGGGGCCGAGGTATTCAGTTCCATGGCAACGCTCCGGGCCCTCCTTGACAACCAGGATGCCTTGCTGGATGGTGTTGAGAAGTACATAGTTAAAGAGGAGGAGCGACTGGCGCAACTAAGAAGGTGAGAACAGTTTTTGTTCGGAGGGAGGGGATGGGGTGGATACAGCTCCAAAATTCACCCCACCGATTTCCTTTTTTGGATTGCTGCTACAAGGTCGCCTGCTGGCGAGGTAAAAATAAAATTGAGGTTTCTATGGTTTGGATATTTCGCTTGGGTGAAATGGATATCTGTGTTGAATAATTGATGCCCTCGGGATGGCCGAATGAATTGAGCGTCCGTCTCCCGTTTTGGTAGATTGTGGGATTCGAACCCATGGGTTCAAATCCTGGTCGAGTCAAACCAAAGACTTAACAATTTCAAAGACTTGTGGGTAGATTACAATTTATTTCGGAACTCTAGATTTATTAACAGAATCTTGGATTTTGTTATGGGCTACCCCATTTATAGGGAAAACTTTAGTTAGTCAGGATTTATTTAGGGATATAACTTGGTTTTTGCGGTTCGCGGAAGAGTATAGGGGATTAATTTTATTAAGACCATTTCCAAAGAAAAAATGGGTGATTGAGTATGACTGTTCTTTGCTAGCACAATTAGAATCAATTAATTTGGTAGTGACACTTAAAACTCTTCCCCCTCAGCATCCAGAAGAATTTGTAATTATCATTAATACTGATAATGAAGCATCTCAAAAGGTGGTATCCTCTGGTGCTGGTAAAGACCCAGTCTTGTGTTTCTTGTGCCCGAGAGATCTGGAGGTTCGCTGCTGAAAGATCGTGTGAGGTACAAGTCATACATAAGGTAAGGAAAAAGCTAGTATTAGCAGATGCACTAAGTGGGATATTTGTTGATAATAAGTCAAAATTAATAGCAAATAAGCTATGCAGGGGACTTAAGTTAGAAAAAGTAAGTGCTTCTCATGATAATAATGTTTTTGATTTATTTTTGTAAGCTCCTCACTCAAATTCTTTATCTGGCTTTTTCCCTCACAGCTTACAATTATGCCTTAGGTAGGAACCTACGCCTCTATTTTAAGGCAGGATTATCCAAAGGTACATGGAGGAATAAAAGGGTGCATTTTGAAGAATATGTTTGGTTTTGTAAAGACGGTAATGTTATACACTTTATATTTAAATGATAAATTAAAAAAGGAAGGGGCTATACAAAAATATTTGAGTGGAGCTAAGTCATGGGTAAAGCTAGGATTCCTTACACGTGGTATGCGGCATGCGGTATGCGGCATGCCGCATGTGGTATACGAACGGTTTGGGTCTTTTCACCCACACCAACACCCATACACACACATAGTGTCAGGTTTCTCTAACACTGTTGTCTATGGGCATTCGCATTCGCATGCCGCACTGATCGCTACATGGACCGATTCAGTATTCGCATGCCACATGCCGCATACCACGTGTAAGGAATCACCCCCATTGACTTAGATGCTTTTCGATTTTTTGCCGCATTCGCATTCGCATTCACATTCGCATACCGCATACCGCATGTAATGAATGCGCCCTTTAAGCTTGTACGTGGTAGATCTGAAGTATTTGATAGTTATGCATTAATAGTACTTGGAAAAGGAGCGTTTAAATTCAAAAATAATATTGTTAACAGAGCTTAACCATTACAAATAAAACATGTCAAATTAATTATATTAAAATTGATTAAAATGGGTAAACCTGGTCTTGTATTTGTTGTTGCGATGCTGATCCGGACAGAGGAAGCCCGAGGCGGATGTGGGAGTGGAAGGGAAGGGTTTATTCAGGAGACATGTACAAAATCAACAAGAAATAAAGGGGGTAGTACAGGTTATGCAAATGTTCTTGCGCAGGTCAGTCGACCTCGTCCAAGTCCGCAGAGGGGCCCGGAAGGACCTGGGAGTAGGTAGGCCCAGGAGCCGACCCCCACGCAGTGGCCTACAACAAGAGGGTGGGTGGGTGCGGTAAATCCATTGACGTGAGGATATGAGGCCCGAATGCAGGTCACAGGAAAAGGCGGGAAGGAGGGGAGGGTCCGAGAAGTCTGGATGGGGGCACCTCGGGCTTCCCGCCGGATCAACCACAATTCGGAATTATGGGCCGATCCGGACAGAGGAAGCCCGAGGCGGATGTGGGAGTGGAAGGGAAGGGTTTATTCAGGAGACGGGTACAAAATCAACAAGAAATAAAGGGGGTAGTACAGGTTATGCAAATGTTCTTGCGCAGGTCAGTCGACCTCGTCCAAGTCCGCAGAGGTGCCCGGAAGGACCTGGGAGGAGGTAGGCCCGGGAGCCGACCCAAAGCACAAAGCCAAGGCTCTCGGGGCGTCCGCGGTCACCGACGGGGCACGTACGTGTGCACCGCGTCGGACTCCCATGTCCCCTGGGCCATGATGGCGGAAAGGTCCACCCCCCTCGAGGCGCAAGCCTGCGCGGCGCCTCGGCGGAGACCGTGCAGGGTGAACTCCTCCTCGGCGCGAGGCACGTGGGCCATGCGCAGGGCGGCCCGGAGGAGGGGGGTGACGTCCCGCGGAGTGAGGGGGATGCCGGCTCGGGCGAGGAAGGCCGGGGCGTCTCCCGGCGCAGGGGCCAGGTCGAGGGCGTGCCGCCAAGCCCGGACTGGGCACAGAGGCGATCTGGCAAGGGCGGGCACGAAGATCGAGACGGCCTGCGCCGGGGCGCGGATGGTCTTGGAGGAGGTGATCCGGAGGCGCAGGCCCCCGGGAACCGGCTGGACGTCATCCCTGCGCAGAGTGTGAGGCCCCCCCCCCACGGGGCGTGGGTGGGGGAGAGGATGTTCGATTGCCGTCGTATAGAAGCCGCGGCGGCCCATGATCCAGGCCACCGTGGCGGTGACCCTGATGCAGGCCGCGCCCGAGGTCCTGCATCCGAAGGGCAGGGCTATGTCGAGGTAGGCGCGGCCGTCGACCGTGATGCCGAAGAGGGGCATGGAGAGGGGGTCGGCACGGAGCTGGCGGTATGCGCGGGAGACGTCGGCCGACCAGCAGAAAGCGCCCCGACCCTCGACAATGATGCGGCGGCCGAGGTCGGCTGCGGAGGGAAGCTTGTAGGCGTGCAGCCGCCCGAGGTACTCCCGCCTCGGGATGCCGGCGTTGACGCTGCGGCCCGAGGGGAAGGACAAGTCGACAATGACTCGCCGCTTCCCGGGGGTGGATTTGGGCCGCGTCATGATGGGGCTACACTGCACCCAAGGGGTGAAGGGCGGCACCGCGAAGGGACTGAGGAGGGCGCCTCGTCGGAGCTCCTCTGCCGCGTAGTCGGTGATGTGGTGGGCGAAGTCGGGGTCCTCGCGGTGGTTCTTGTAGGTGGGAGACGGGGGCCCGGCCGCGGTGTAGTTGGCCGGGAACCCGAACTCCAGGTGGTCGAGGAGGAGGTCATCGTCATGGCCGCGAAGCAGGCGACGCCATGTAGGAATGTTCAAATCCGAGGGGACCGGGACTCGGGCGGCCAAATAGTTCGGGAGTCTCGAGGCGCGGGCGGCGGCGCAGGCCGCCAGCGTAGGCAGGGTAGGCGGCCCAGCCCTCACCCGAGAGCACTGGCCAGAAGCTGTCGAGGGTGGCCCTGTACTTGGCGGGGGAGGGACCGCAGGCAGGAGCCGCCGGGAGGGAGTTTTGGATGACAGTGTCGATCACTTCCTCGACCGGCTCGTTGGTAGTCGAGCCGGGGGCGGGGGCGCCACGGGTCGTGTCGCAGAGCCCACATGAGGCGACGGGGTCCGGAGCCGACGGGATGGAGCATCTGTCGGGCAGGATCTCCGCGAAGCTGTCATAGGATGGCGCGTGTGCGGCGTGGTGGGGGCTTCCGGGACCGGCGGGGCGATCATGGGTCGGGGTGGCGTGGCCCTGTGTGTAATGAATGTGTTAACACCGTGAGTTCTTGTAACGTAACTAACTTTATTGGTTCTCCTTCGTAGTGACGTCATACGTTGTAGCGACGTCATACAATATTATGGCAGGGCGTTTGTACAGTACATATATTACATCTTCCCCTTTCAATGATATATATATATATATATATATCTCTGCCCGACTCTTAAGATTTATTACATGTTATTTGATGGGCATATTGGTGTGATATGCGTAACCTACTTAATACTTATCTTTTATTTACTTAAGGCTTATTTTCTTCACAGACGCGATAATGTTACAAACATCAATGTAACTTGATTATATTTACTTATTATACCACTATTGTGGATGGTCATAACATTAAACATATTATTTCATTCTCCTGTGCCTCTTTAGTGTATTTAAACCATTGATTCTTGTGTTTTATTTGATTTTTATATTCGTGGCCGCTTATTCCTGTCTGCGTCTGTTTCGTTACTCTCTTATACAATCTAAGAACACCTTGACTATACAATATCCCTTAACTTGTTGTAATACCTTGTGTATTTTGTTCTAGTATATGTATATACAGAGATATGTCATAGACGCTACCAGAGTACTAAATTCTATGTTTCGACACCCGACTTGTATTTTTTACTCCCTCCCGAAACGGATTGGAGGACGAACTACCCTACCATATCTGGTAGTTTGTGTCAAAGATTTATGTGGGTCGTTACCTTTTTTCCTGTGATATTCCCCCGGTGTTTTTCTTGTTTCACCGGTATTATCACTTGGACATTTATATATAAATTTCCTGTTACGTCGTAATTTCGTTTTATGTTCGTTTAGTATTTGGTAGTCACGTCGTGCACTGTTACTGGTGCCTACAATTCTACCTTGTTTCCATTCATATCGATAATTCTTATACCGGACTGTGTCCCCTATCTTTAATAAAGGGTGATCTTTGCCGGCATGAGCGTCAAAATATGATTTTTGTATGATTTGCTTATCTTTCATTTGATTCAATTTAGATGGTTGGGCAGTCGCCCTGAGTGTGGATTCTAATATAGGAAGTCTTGTCCTTAACTTTCTAGACATTAATAATTGCGCCGGAGACGCACCAATCCCATCCAGTGTTGTGTTACGATTATTTAGCAGAGCTAAATTTACATCTTGATTACCTTTAATACATTTTTTTATCATCTGCTTCATGGTTTGAACATAACGTTCGACTTGCCCATTGCTTTGGGCATGAATGGGGTTTGTGAACAGGCATTTAAAACCATATTCGGAAGAAAATGTCTTAAATTCTGTACTTGAAAATTGTGGACCATTGTCCGAGACGACAAACCGGGGTATACCATACCGTGCAAAAGTTTGCTTCAATGCAACAATAACTGCCTTACTCGTAGTTGACATTAGTTCCATAACTTCAGGAAATTTGGAATAGTAATCTATAATTACAATATAATTTAAACCATTCACATGGAATAAGTCAATACCTACTTTATAGAATGGTATGTCAATTAGAGAATGACTCAACAATGGTTCCTTAGCTTGTTCATTTCTAAAAACTTGACAAACATGGCACCTGGATACCTGCTCTTCAATTTGCTTGTTTACACCAGGCCAAAACACTGTGTCCCGCGCCAACTGCTTACATTTGATAATCCCTAAGTGGGATTCATGCAATTTATTTAATATTTCGTGCTGCATCGACTTTGGTATTATTATCTGTTCTCCCTTTAATAATACATTATCAAACCATGTGATATCATGTCGGAACGTAAAGTACGGTTTAACAGAAGGGTCGAGATTGTTGTTGTTTGATGGCCACCCATGCAATGTTAATTCTTTTACACCCTGTAACGTTTTATCCAAATTTGTATTTGTTTGTATCCTTTGGAAAATATCTGTGCTTAGACCGATCGAAGCCACCGAGAAGTCTTGGTCGTAGAGGTCGTTTGGGGTTATGTCTGCAGTGTGAGCTCGTGAAAGTGTATCTGCAAAGAATAAGTTTGACCCCTTTAAATATGTTACGTGTATGTTGTAATTTTGTAATCTCATTCTCTGCATTCTGGCAGATAACTGATGAATGGGTTTCATCATTATGGATACTAGTGGTTTGTGATCTGTGTGTACAATAACTTCATTACCATAAATGTAATCATGAAATTTTCGGCAACCGAAACATATGGCTAGTAGTTCCTTTTCGATTACTGCATAACTGATCTGGGCTTTATCCAGTGCTTTTGATGCCATGGCTACAGGCTTATCACCTTGGAATAATGTTGCGCCCAACCCATATTTCGATGCATCCACTTGGATAACAATTTGTTCATGTTTATTAAAATACTGCAATACAGGTGCAGTAGTTAATAGGTCCTTCAATTTCATAAAAGCTTTATCGTGTTCCGAATCCCAGTGCCACGCAATATTCTTTTGAATAACAGTTCTCAACGGTTAACTAATATGTGCCATATTCGGAATGAACTTGCTGACATAACCGACCATCCCTAAAAACCGCTGGATCGCAGCTTTATCTGTCGGTACTGGCATGTCAATGATAGCTTGTATTCTGTCTGTGTTTGGTTGAAGCCCTTTTGAAGTTATTACATGTCCTACGTAATTTACGCTTGTTTTACAAATTTTTGATTTTTTAGGGTTTAACTTCACGAGCACGTTTTAAGAGAGACTCCAGACGCATATTATGCTCATGTACTGTGACTCCATGTACCAAAATGTCATCCGAAATTACGTGAACACCAGGTAACCCGGATAATATAGTATTCATTTCCTGAATGAATATATCGCCAGCCGTTTTGATGCCGAATGGTAGACGTGTGTATCTAAATCGTCCCCACGGTGTGTTAAATGTACATAATAGTGAACTGGGGTCGTCTAACTGGATTTGCCAATACCCGCTATTTGCGTCCAAAACAGAAAAGTAATTGGCACCGTGTATGTTTGCGACAACTTCCTCAACTGTTCGTACTGGGTATGGTCCCCTCAAAATAGCTTGATTTAGTTTGGTCGGATCTAGGCAAATTCTGATTTTACCCGGTTTTCGTACAATGGTTATAGAACTGACCCAAGGAGTTGGGTCCTCTTGTTTTACTATTATACCTAAAGTTACCATACGGTCTAATTCTGTTTTTACTTCCTCAGTTATTGCTAATGGTACTCTGCGAGGTGGGTCAATAATCGGTTGTATATTTTCATTAACATATATTTTTGCATTAGACTTAATTAAACCCAAACCCTCAAATACATCAGAATATTTCTTTACCATGTTATTTGCGTCTTCAACTTCAGGATCAGTGTTTATTGTGTCAATTCGTGCTAGCAGTCCTAATTTGACACAAGGCTGTTTTCCTAGTATCCCACATCCAACATCGGTGACTTGAAATTTCGTCTTGATGTTGTTGATACTTAGTGTTGTCGTTCCAACAGGCTTGATTTTGTGGCCCTCGTATGTAATTAGTTGACATTTTGACGTTTCCAAGGCAGCACCCTGGATTGATTCGTATACATCGAGAGGCAAAATATTTGCCTCCGACCCAGTGTCTAGTTTAAAAGACACATTGTGGCCATCGACGACGACTGTCTCATACCATAGATCATTGTGACGCGCGTCATTTTCGTAGATGGTACCCACAAATAAATCGTACTCCCCTACATCCATCTGTTGTTGCACATGCCGATCCTCACTGTCAAATGTACGATCCGGAGTAACGTTAATTCCATACACTGGTACATTTTGCTGTTGTCTCTTTTGTTGACGGCATACTTTGATGAAGTGGCCGATTCTGTGACATCCTGCGAATTCTTTGCCTTTTGCAGGACAGCTCCCTCTTGTATGATGATAATCACAACGATCACATCTTGTAGTGGGCTGTTGTGACCGCTGGGGATGTTGTTGATACCGAGTTGTCGTCCGCGGTACACATGGCGACGTTCGTTGCACTGGTCCCTCACGCTTGACGTAATGATGATCAACAGCGTCTATTTGACTATCGATATTATTCGTCACTTGCGCCGCTGTATTCTCACTTAATCGACATAATTGAATGAATGTTTCCAATGATAATTTAGGCGATTGTAACAGTTTGTTCCTCAGGTTATTGTCTTTAACTCCGCACACGAGACGATCGCACAAGAGAGAAGCTTCTAGGGTCTCATAACAGCAGAACTGTATTCGGTGCTTTAAATCTCGTATATATGTGTCCATATTTTCACTTGTTTGGTTAAATGTGTTGAATTCGTATCTTACGACTGTTATATTCGTTTTATCTTCACAGTAGTGTGAGAATGCGGCGATTAACGGTGTTATTTTGTCTTTATCCGCATCTACAATTTCGAATGTTTGTTGTATTTTCTGAGCGTCCAGTCCAGCGACATGTAAAAAGACACAACATTGTATCTTCTCCGTTTTTGATGATATTCCGGCAGCTGTGGCGTATATCTCGTAGGAGTGAAGCCACGATCTCCAACTTATTGCCATGTGTTCATCTAAAATTAATGGTCCTGGGGGTTTTAATCCATGGAGGGCCATTATGGTCAAATACCCGTAATATCTGACACCATGTAATGAACGTGTTAACACCGTGAGTTCTTGTAACGTAACTAACTTTATTGGTTCTCCTTCATAGTGACGTCATACGTTGTAGCGACGTCATACAATATTATGGCAGGCCGTTTGTACAGTACATATATTACACCGTGTGCCGGGGTGCGTGTTTATGGTGTTAGTTGGCGGTGTCTCCTCCAGGCGGTGCCAGCGAGCCGGCGTGACGTCATTAGGCGGGGGAATCCCCCACGGCTGGGGCGTACCCCCATCGCTGTTGGTAGTAGCGGGGGAATCCTCCAGGTGGCGGCAGGGGCGCGAGGCCGGCGTGACGTCATTGGGGGAACCCCCCTCCACTTGTCGGGGGTCGTCGGCGGGTGCGGCGAAGGGGGGTCCGGCCGGGCGGGCACCAGCAGCCGTGACGTCATGATGGGAACTCCCACCGGGCCGGGGGGCGGCCGGGCTGAAGACACAGGCGGCCGGGGCAATGTTATTGTTTATAATGGCCATGCGGCGAGCCGCTACACGGGTAGTCCGGGGGCGGTGCGGGGGTCGGCGTCGAGTTGTCCGTAGTGGCGGGGCTGTGTTCTCCCGCCGGCCTCCTAAAAATCCCGGTGCGAAGCTTTCCCGGGGCGCTCTCTGGCCTTCTTCGAATAACAGCTCGCCTCGGTGTGGCCCATGACGATGCGGCGCACGTTCGCGCAGTAACCGCACACATGCGCAACTTTCTGGGCGCCCGCCCTGTGCGAGGCTCCCTTCGCGGCCTTGGTGTAGGAGGCTGGGTCATTATTACATGCCTGGCAGGGCGTGCCCATCGCTGCCTTGTCGTAGTGTTTGCGGTTGTTGGTGCCGGACTTGGTTGTTGGTGCCGTAGTCATCCCCGTCGTGTTGTCGGCGGCGTGTGGCGTGTTGCCCGGCGTGGGGGGCGTCCCGGAGCCGGGGGCGGTGTCGGGGCGGCGTGGGTGAGGGCGAGGACCATGTGCTGAGCGAGCTCTGGTCGGCGCCGAGGGCGGGATGGGAGCCGGTGCAGGTCCTGGTGTGGCGGCCACCCGCGGCCGATGGCGATATCGGGGAGAATGATCATGCCCGGCTGCTGTGGAACCGCCCGGTTACTGCGTGGTGCCTGGCCGGCGGATTGCGTGGCGTGGACGGGGGAGTCGAGGGGGCCCGGCGACGTACCGTCGCGGGGGCCGCCGCGGCAGCTGCGGTGGCTTCGGTCTCCCGGCGGTGCGTGCCTGGAGTGGCAGCGGCCAGCGCGGCGGTGGCTTCCGTGAGCACCTTGGACTGAGCCGCGAGCTGAGTCCGCTGCTCAGCCGCTTCCTTCCTGTGTGCGGCGGCTTCCCTCTCCATGGCGGTCCAGCGCTTCTCCATGGCGTTAATGGTGAGTTGCATCCTTGCCATGCCGTCGGCCTGCTTCGCCTTTAGGGTGGGCTACCGGACCCGCTTCGACTGGCGAGTCGGGGCCGGGCCTGCGGGACGGCCTGTCTCGGGGAAGCGCCGCCATCTTGCGAGTCGGTTGATACGCTCAAGACGGCCGTGGGTGTAGGGGATCTTTTCTTGGAGGCCCGTTTAGCGGGGCGTCCTCTGGGAGCTGCAGCTCTGCGGGTTCGCTGCATGGTTCCTTTTAACGTGACCTTTTAATAGCGTTACCGCTTTGTGACGTGGGTGGAGACGGAGCCGTAGAATCTAAATCCATTGACGTGAAGATATGAGGCCCGAATGCAGGTCACAGGAAAAGGCGGGAAGGAGGGGAGGGTCCGAGAAGCCCAGATGGGGGTGCCTCGGGCTTCCCGCCGGATCAACCACAATTCGGAATTATGGGCCAATTGGTTATACATGTCTGTTAAGGCAATTCGATTTATTTTATTCCGAGATGCTGGGTGATGGTGGTCATACGTTGCTGGGTGGAGACATACAGGCACACAAGACGCATCTGTTGGTGCGTATTCGTAGCACAAAGACTATCGGCAGATCAGAGGACAGCTACCACGTCAAACTACCTAGGGTACAAAATTTGACCTTCTGTCCTGTGCGTGCATGGCAAAACTACTGTCGATACCCAGTCCTGCCTGAGGGCGCCCCAGCATTCGTACTCTCGAACGGGGACCCATTGACAAACCAAACGACACCCCCGAGGTCACGCGGCCGTCGACGGTCATACACAAGAGAGGGGTTGACAGAGTGTCGGCCCGGAGCTATCGGTAGGCCCGGGACACGTCCGCGGACCAGCAGAAGGCTCCCCGCCCCTCCGGCGCGATGCGGCGGCACGATATCGAAGGCCGCCGGGAGCTTGTATGTGTGCGGGCGCCCCAGGTATACCCTTCTCCGGATGCCCGAGTTGACGCTGCTCCCCGGCCGGTAGGACAGGTCGACAATGATGCATCTCTTCCCGGGGGTGGCCTTGGGGCGCATCATTATGGGGCTACACTGCGCCCAGGGGGAGAAGGGGGGAACCAGGAAGGGCTCAAGAGGGCGCCCTTGCGTAGCTCTTCTTCCGCGTAGGCCGTGATGTGGTGGGGATGCCCGGCGGGAAGCCACATGGCCGCTCGAGAATGTCAACAAACAATGGGTGGGTGCCGGGAGTGCCGTATGCTGTTCGGGTAATCGGGGGACAGGCAGGTGAATTGTCTCTACTTGCTCGGCGGGGTGGGGGGGGGGTGTTTGAGCATCCGGCCAGGGCGCTAAAAATCCAGGTGGGATTTCTTACCGGGCCTGTCCCTGGACTTCTTGGAGTAACAGCTGGCCTCGGTGTGGTTTGTTACAATCCTCCTGACGTTGGCGCAGTAGCTGCACACATGCTTTTGGGCGCCCGAGCCGTGCGACTCTCCTTTCGCTGCTTTGTCGCACGCTCCGGCATCCTTATTCCATGCGGGGCAGGGCGCGCCCATCACCGCCTTGTAGTGGTTGCGGGGGTCGGCACCCGCCTTCTGCTGCTTGCCATGCTGCGAGTCTGTCATTATCGTGGATATGGAGCAGGTGTGGCCGGCCATAGCTATTATTTTGATGTGTACGGCGTTCACTGATGCCGTGTCTCTCCAGCCGTCGGGCAGTCGTCCGTTGGCTATCCTTGTAAATATTTCCTCAGAGTAGCGCCTCACGACCGGCCAGGACAGGGTGCAGTTGTCCTGGGCCACCATCTCCTGGTGGGAGAGGGCCTCCAGGGCACTAGCTGGGAAGGCGAGTTGGTACTCTAGGCGTTTCAGGCCCAGCGTATACTCCTCTTGACTCGCCTCCCCCTTTTTGATTGATTTCCCTTCATCCCCCTCTCGACCAGATCGTAGGGGAAGAGATACTTAGTGGAATACCTTTTTTGCGGCTGTTGGCCTTGCTGTCCGTCGATGCCACGATCAGCCGAACCGCTTCACCGCCCGCGGGCTCCCCGGCCGTACGCGTCGGCGTTGGCGCGGTGTTGTCGGCGTCGGCGCGGTGTTGTCGGCGTCGTGCCGCGTCGTGCCGCATCGTGCCCGGGGGAATGATTGCAGCCCTCCCGGGTTCCCCGGTGCGTCCGCTGCTGGTAGGCGGTGCGGGGCTGGGGGGAAGGAGACAGGGAAGACCACAGACTAACCTCGCTCGAGTGGCGGGCATCTCAGCTTTCGTGTGAGTATGTGGGGCCTCTAGGGCCAGTATCCCCGCTGTCGCCAGCGGGGATACTGGCGACAGCGTCCTGGCACGGTGGTGGCGGTGCCTGTCAGCTGATGGGGCCCGGTGTCGCGGTTTCAGTTCTCAACCAGTTTCAGTTCTCAACTGTCGCTTCTGCGCATGTGTCTAAATCCAACAGCGCCGTCGTAGCAGCTCTCACAGGCTAAGTACAACTTTTTTATGGTATATTAGCACTCATATACTTTGCTTTTGCTGTTGATGTGTGTGTGTGGTGATTTCTAATGTGTAAATCACTCTAAAACTGCTGTTGAGTTTAGTAGTTCATTTTTAACGCATGCGCAGATGGCACTGTTGGATTTAGACGCATGCGCAGAAGCGATGTTGAGAACTGAAACCGCGACGCCAGCGCCGTGTCAGTAGCGTGGGCGGTGTGGAGGGGGAGCGGGTGGCTTCCTGGTGGCGCATTTTGTCATCGCGGCCGCCAGGGCAGCAGTGGCTTCTGCAAGCACCTTCTGCTGCTCAGCCATGGCCTTATGTTGTTGTGTCGCGTGTAGCTCCAGTGCATCCCATTGCTTCTTAATCGCGTCGATCAAAGCGTGCATTTTTACCATGCCGTTGGCCTGTTTCGCCTTCGCAAATGGTTTCTTCGGACGGGTGGATTCTCTGGGCGGAGGGGTGGCTACCGGTGTGTGGCCCCGCCCCACCATCTTGCGATGCCATCGAGTTGCTTGGGTCAGCTTCGGGTGTTGCTTGTGTTCGTTTTGTGGCGCACTTCACCGGTCGTCCACGCATGTGGGTAGCCCTGTGTGTTCTTTGCATCTTCCTTGTGATGTGAGTGCCTTTTTTAGTTGTTTTGTAGCTTTGTGACGTGGGTATATCTTAGGTGGAGACAGAGGTGCCAGTGGGTAAAACTATACGCTTTGAAATCCGACCCGGAGGGGAGGAGGAGGTGGGGGAGCATGCATGCGCCGCTTGGTGATGTGAGCGTCTCAGGCTTCCTGTGCCGGTGTAGTAAGTTCAAAACACTACCCCACAAAAACACTACGGTAGTGTTTTGAACCTAGGTTCAAAACACTACCGTAGTGTTTTGAACCTAGTTGAAGGTAGGTTCAAAACACTACTGTGGCCACGCTCAAAACACTATGATTAAGTTCAAAACACTACCCTTAAGTTCAAAACACTACTCTAAAAAATATGTTATAATAGCTGCATATTCAGTTTCATTTGTAGTAGCGTGATGCAGTATGCAGTAAGGTGGGATAGAATTCAGTAAGGTGGGGCAGTAGGGGTTGTTGTTGTTGTTGATTGTTGTTTTATGTCCTAGCAACATCTAAGGTCATATTAGGGTGGGCACCGACTTGTGACAGTGCACACTCATGGGCGAATTTATAGTAGGTATGTGTGAACATTTTGAGAATGCATTTGATCTCAATGAAACATATACCAATGGAAAGAGCTTGACAGGAACTTAATCATGGTAACCATATTATTTTTCTAAAGTAAATATCAAGAAAATTATGTTGATTTGAAGTTGGGAAAATCAGCACCTTTTTGGCCCCTTTGTTCTATAGTAAAACTGCTTAAAGCTGTGAGTTTGCCGTACGTGCAGTGCAAAACTTTTATTTTATTCAAAATTAATAGAAATCCAGAACTGTAACCTTATAAATTTAATATAATCCTTTCGGTAAACATGTTTTCTCTATGTGTACCATGCGATTTGCTTCTAGGTGGTGTGGTTTTAGAGATATTTCACTTTTTCTGTAGCAAGATTGCACATGACCATTGGCCAGTATGAGAGTTGTCCCTCTCATCTATATACTCTCTCTGGTAACATGTTCAACTGCAAACTCCTCGCCGCAACCATAGTAACCTGAAGTGAAATGCCGTTCATCATATTCAACCATCACTTGTGGTTCAGTTAAATGTTTCCACTGATCATTTAATATATGAATTTCAAAATACATCAAGAAATAGTAATTACTCATAGTTTTCACTGATTTGAACCCATAAACAATATCGGCATGTTTATTACACAAATTGTACAATAAATATAATTTGGTTGTATACTTTATGCTCCTGCCATGTCATGAGTGTTTTGAACTTGGGTAGTGTTTTCAACGTATGTATGGGTAGTGTTTTGAACTTAACAGTAGTGTTTTGAACCTAAGTTCAGAACACTACGGTAGTGTTTTGAACTTAGGTTCAAAACACTACCGTAGTGTTCTGAACGGGGTAGTGTTTTGAACGTCCTACACCGGATCAACCACAATTCGGAATTATGGGCCAATTTACGGTCACAAAGTTGCTGAGATCGCATCGTGTGTGTGCTTTTATATGTTCAAGACGCTCACTCAACCATGGAGAAAGTGTTGCTAGGACGTAAGACAAGAAATACTCTTTTAAATGGATTTTAAATATAGAAAATAAAAGGGGAGTAGTGGATCACGGAAGCTTTTGTGATGAGCAACATGAGCCGATATAGGCGCTCTGTTAAGTTTATTTGTACATATCTTATTGTTGACTCATGTGGTGGATGTAAGTCAATCAACATTTGCATTGTGAACGCTGTGCGTTTACTACACACGTGGGCCCACATGACATGTGCACAATGCGATTGCCATCGGGGATTGATAAAAATGGGAAATGTTGTGCTTACTACAGGAATCGAACACTTCTTGCCTCTTCCAGGGCTAGTGTGCTAAGCATTACACTACATAGGCTCCCTGATGCAATCACTGTATCCACGCGCATCTGTCGCGTTGTCTTAGAGGTCAGTGCGGACTAATGCCCTTTCTACATTCCCAGACGTACACACACCATAAGCTGTGTTTACACGGGCAATTGTAAGCCGACTTAGACAAAGTGAAATAAATGAAGCGAATTAGTGTCGCGTCTACACATGCAGTACTTTTAGCCGGAAATCAATATCTGCGAATGAGCAAGTCCATACTAACCAGCGCCAGTTTCGGTTAGTCGACGTCGCCACAAGAGAGTGTGGGTTCGACCTAGATATGTATGGACTGAATCGTATTGGTTTGGAACGGTCAAAACTTCTGCTGGGCAGTGAAAACCTAAAAATAAATGATGAAAAAAATATCTGTGCACAGCTAGCAGGTTCATACAGCAAATTTACCGGAAAGTCAACAAACTCAGGTCTCGACTGTGACATCCTTAATCCGCCTCATCTAATCCGATACCGTCCACACAGGCAATATGGGCCGACTTAAGTTAGATCACTTCATATAACCTACCTCGCGACGCGGTTTAGTAGAGGTTAACTAGTTGATGCGATTCAGCCCTAATCCGCCTCAGAGTCGCATCCACACGGCGAATGTAAACCGAACTAGACAAGGCGATTTATATGACGCGGCTTAACTCGCCCATCTAAACACAGCTATACATGTGGATACACACACATGCAGACATGTATGCACATACATCCACATGACTAGGCACGGTGGGAAAATCGGTAAGAGTGCAGGCTTCAGGTGCAGAAGGTGAGGAGTTACAAACCCAGCCCAAGTGAAACGAATGACTTACAAAATTGATACTTGTCGTTACCTAGCCTGGCTCTCGGCATTACTAGCATAGGGCAGGGACTGGTTATCTCAGCATTTGGATAATGTGACTGAGTGGGAAATCGGGTCGTGATGCCAGCGGCCTAGCGGTCTCCCAGTGGGGCAGCACTATCGCTATGAGTGCACACTGTCGCAAGTCGGTACCCATCGTGATGTGACCTTAGATGTTGCCAGGATGTAAAACCCCAACAAACAAGCAAACAGCATACTGTATCCTCAGATATTCAGGTCCTTTCTCTGTTGACCGTTAACAGAAACTAATGTAATTAAATTATTGATTTATGCAATGGGAATACACCCCTCCGTCGTTTATTCTCCAACCCTAATGGTAAAGTCAAGAGGGTATCCGATCTCGGGATATTTCTATGTTCTCAAAGTTCACTCGTGCGTTTGATAATTTATGTTAAATATTTTGTAAACATTACTGTGCACATGCCCTTATTCGGTGTAGACAATTTTCTGAGAATCCAAATACTTCCGTAAGCCTCACACATACAGACATACACAAGCATAACAAAACAGACTGATATGACCTTAGATGTTGCCAGGACATACAACTCCAACAACCAACCAACAAAACAGACATGCAAGAACATAGCAAACGGCAGGCATGCGCATGTGCAGGTGTGCGCATGTGCAGGCAGGCACAGACATGCATAATCACAGACAGGTACACCCATGCATTGGAAAAGCCCTAAACTACCCTGTGTCTGCTTCTTTCTTCATCCCCTCCTCCACAACCTTTGCATTCCTCTTTCTATTTCAGCCTAATTAAAAAGAAGCGGCAGGATGTTTCCGGTGTCACCCACGACAGTCCGATTCACCATGCGCAACACCCGACCACCGCCTACATACTCGTTCGCGACTGGTCTTTTATCTCCGACAAGGTTTATGACACCTCATCCGCCGACCGTGAGCCATTCATTGAATTACACTTTATTTTAAGGGCTCACAATGCATGGTTTTAAAGTTGCAATGGGTTTTTTTAATGGTTAAATATGTGTCAAATAACAGCAAAATGTAGCTAATGAAACATGACTAAAATTACAAAAGGTGAAACAGTCCAGTTGTTTTTAGGAATGTTACCATATGTCAAAGTAACTTTTATGACAATTGTTTATAGCGATATAGCGAATGGTAGACAGGAAGTGTGAACACTTATTTGTCTCTCTTTTTTTTTTTTTTGTACATTAGTTGTCCCAAGCAGGGGAAATCCCAGTCACAGACGACTGGTCTTCCCCACTCCGCTGCTGGTCGATAGAAAGCCCGAGCCTACACTTTTACCGACCCAAGGGATTTTTAACCTCCCACACCACATAGACATGGTATGAGAGCAACCGGCCTTTGATGACGCTGTAAGTTATACACAGCGGTGGAAATCCAAATTGGCAGGGATGGGGGCACGGGGAATCGAACCGCCGACCCTCAGATTAGGAGTCTGACCTAGAAAAAAGTCAGACACTCTAACCACTCCGCCACAGAGAATCTTTGGAGATATTTTGGAGTGCAAGCACGCGCATATAATCATGCAAAATAACTTGTGCATGCCCTATCAGTTTAAATCTAGTCCAACATGTTATTGCTATCTTAGCCAGTGAGTTTAAACATTATTAAGGAGGAAAACCCCCAAAGAAATGAATGAGTACACAGTATTTAAGTTGGATATGCAGGATTAAATTTAGGTATAGAGGTTTTTGTCTTGAAAATATGATTTAATGGGATTATGCAAGACTCAGGGTTATGGTAGTTACATAATTTGGTTACATTATTCAAAAAGAATCACTGGTTACCTTAGCATATTCCCTTATAGATCTGAAGGTGCTGCCTGAACCTGGTTCAGCCTCGCTCCCGCCTCTGCCCGACAACATGGACCGCGCAGGCGCACAGAGGGCGATCATTCGGCTCCAGCGCGTCTATAATCTGTCGCTAGATGACCTTGCCCTTGGCAAAGTACGCGGCCACCCCTCACACATGGCACTCGATGGAAGGTAGGTGTTCCTCTCCGAATGAACCCGGACAGGGTGGGCGACTCATGGATTCAGTTTGTTTGTTTGTTGTTATTTTACGTCCTAGCAAAATCTAAGGTTATATCAGGACGGGTACCGACTTGTCACAGTGCGCACTCATAGCGCCCTTACAGTGCTGCCCCACTGGGAAATCAGGCCGCCGGCATGCATGACCCGATATCTCATGGCGTTCTCTGTGATGGAGTGGTTAGAGTGTCGGACTTTTTTCTAGGTCAGACTCCTAATCTGAGGGTCGGCGGTTCGATTCCCCATGCCCCCAGCTCTGCCAATTTGGATTTCCACCGCTGTGTATAACTTACAGCGTCATCAAAGGCCGGTTGCTCTCATACCATGTCTATGTGGTGTGGGAGGTTAAAAATCCCTTGGGTCGGTAAAAGTGTAGGCTTGGGCTTTCTATCGAGCAGCAGTATGAGTGGGGAAGACCAGTCGTCTGTGACTGCGATTTCCCCTGCTTGGGACAACTAATGTACCAAAAAAAAAAAAAAAGAGACAAATAAGTGTTCACACTTCCTGTCTACTATTCACTATATTACTATATCTCACTAGGTCATATTATCCTGACACTGAGCCAACCAGTCTCGTTGATTCAAATTCCGGCTGAGTAAAACCAATGATTTACCAAAATTGATACTTGTCACTACTTAGCCTGGCGCTTGGCATTATTAGGATAAGACCAGGACTGGTTAGCTCAGTGTCAGGATAAAGTGACTGAGTGGGATATTGAATCGTGCATGGTGCCGGTGGCAGTCTCCCAGTGACACAGCACTATAAAGTCGGTACCAATCCCGATATGAACTTGTGTTACTAGAATGTAAATCCCCTCCAACAACCAATAACTGTAAATGAAAGAAAAGAAGCCATGTCTTTCTCCTTAGCACTATTTTTGCTGCACTGAAATTCCCATGTAAGACAACGTGAGCTGACTGCATGCATTTCTGTAACACCTATGGCATTTCTATGTTATTGTAGGTAGCTGATTTCTGCAACTTATTTCACTTATCCAGGGATTTCTATGACATTGGACTGGCTGCTTATTACATGAGGTATTACTCTACGGCCATCATGTGGCTAGAAAAAGCGATGAGTCATCATTCTTCTGTGGACCTGGACAAGCGCAACGCCCTCTATTGGCTAGCACAGTCCTACAACATGGTTTGTTGGCATTCAATTCAATCATTTTAATTCTATAATATTACATACATTAAAAAAAAAGAATATTTCACCAATGATAACATAATGGTAATGCACATAATGTCGCATTATTCATACTAAATTGTAATAATGCATTTCCCAATTTAGCATTATTCCATTATAGGAAAAGCATTATTGCAATTTAGTTATACATATAAAACCCTGTGAGATATCTAGACAGATTACTATCACTACAATTCTTTGGTTCGTTGCACAATAATCTAAATATGTTATTGCATGGTATGCATTATTCCACTCTCACTTGTTAAAGTGGTACTGATATGACCTTATATGTTGCCAATACATAAAACTCCAACAACCAACCAAAGTGCTACTAAATGAAGAATGAAGCCCCTTCTGGAGCATATTGTCCAAAACTTTGGTGTGTTTTAGTTCTGAAAATATTATGCTTTCACGGGATTATGCAATTTTAATATATCAAATCTGAAACCATTTCAGCTAGGCTCTAAACACACAGTTAATAGATGCTATGAATATTTCTGGATTTGTTTATCCATCTTTCTGTCACTTTGCGAATTGGGAATCTAGAAATATTTAGAATTATGCTACAATTTTCAGATGTTTCTGAATCTGTACAGGTGAGTCTATAAGCACTTTGAATAGTTCAGTTGTGGAGTTTGAATTAATGTTTATTGAATGAGTTTCGGTGCTTTGTGTACAAGCCTGGATAAACATTGCTTTTGATTAAGTTTATACTGGAATAACATTAGGCGACGCTCCTGCTGTATCCGATTTGTTCCAAAACTGTTAGATATATTGTAGTTATGTTATGAACCCCACTATCACAGGGCAGCCATCTTCACTATACTAACAACCCCACCGGGCGTGGTGGCCCAGTCGGTAGAGCGCGAGCCTCGCGTGTTGGAGATCGGGAGTTTGGTTCCCAGTTGAGTCAAACCAATGACTTATCAAATTAATACTTGTCGCTTCCTAGCCAGGCACTCTGCATTAATAGGATAGGGCAAGGACTGGTTAGCTCAGTGTCTGGATAATGTGACTGAGTGGGATATCGGGTCATGGTGCCAGCAGCTTGATTTCCCAGTGTGGCAGCACTATAAAATCATCATGAGTGTATACTGTTACAAATCGGTACCTGTTCTGATATGACCTTAGATGTTGCAAGGATGTAAAACTCCACAACCAACCAACTAACAACCCCTGCCATGTCAGAAGGACCGGCAGGTGGCAGCACGCTAATTGAGCAGTCCTGATTGTGGACCTACCCAACCCCCCCCTTGCTAGCGGCCATACCCCACTTGCTAGCGGCCATACCCCACTAAGGGTTGTGTGTTACTGTTACCCAACTGTGCAGTGGTAGGTCTCTATTCATATTCTACCTTGGGGGAATAGACCTAGAAATGACCCTGAGGACCGATATGAAGCAAGTTACGATGTTTCATTCAATATTCCATGCCCCATAGGAGGATAGTTTCTGGTTCACATTTGCATAATATATATGATATATGTTATATATAATGATTACTGAGTTTAAATCATCAGATGTAGTGGCCCAATCAGTAGAGTGCAGGTTTCCTGTGGGAGTTCGAATCCCAGCCGAGCCAAGCCAATAACTTACAAAAATTGATATGTGTCGCTACCCAGGGTGGTGCTCGACATTACTAGGATATGGCAAGGACTGGTTAGCTCAGTGTAAGGGTAATATGACTGAGTGGGATGTCGGGTCATGGTGCCAGCGGCCTGATCTTCCAGTGGAGCAGCACTATAAAGCCACCAGGAGTGCGCAGTGTCACAAGTATTTACCAATCACTTACTCCCCTTTCCTTGAATGCAGACGCACGAGATGTCGAAGGCCATTATGTCTTTTAAGATAGCTTCCGAAATTGGTTAGTATGTTTCCATCTTCTTTTTTGGGGGGGGGGGGGGGAGGAGGTTAACTATTATGTATGTTATTCCTCTAATCATCCTCGTCAACACAAAAATGGATCCCTAAGGTTGCATAATCCGATGGTTTTGAGTGTATGCCATATTTATTTAAATAAATATATTAGCATCATTTTTGTAAGTAGCAAGATATCCTAGGAAGGAGAGACCATCCAATATATATGGGCATGGTTCTCTTCACAATACTTTTAATTTTTACGCCAAATGTATTTATCCTCCACTTTTAATAATATTTTCTAATTGGATGTTCGCCTTTAGTAATTCACTAAATTAAAAGAAGAAAAAGTGTTCAGAGTAGTTTTCATTTATTTAATATAATTCAAGATCAATACAGCTAATATAGAACTTCTGAATGTATAACTAAGTTGAAATATTTGTGTTATTTTACAGACCCTTCCAATGAGACTTTAAGTTCACAGTTTAAGAACATGAATTATTCTGCAACACTGGATGATGAGAAAAGCTCTAACTACACCTACATAGAACAGTATCCTAGCTGGAAGATCGGATATGAAGCACAGTGCAGACAACAGGTAGTTAAAGTCCTTAAAGTATTACGTCACCCAGTCCACGATTGAAAGTTCCCCTGCTTAAAACTAATGATATAATAATAATAATAATAAAATATTTATTTCCACATACCATTGTACATACAAGTTGATATTTATATCAGTAATATTTCACATGAAAAGGGAGAAAGCAGAAATACAATAGTTATGAGGTGCTTTCCCCAGTCAAAAATAACACATATATATTACTAATACTATAAGAATAATATATTTTAAATAAATAAAATTAATAAAGTAAAAAGTATATTAACATTACCTTTAATTCAGAACGAGACAGGTGTGGTATAATTTGCATTTATTCAGGACAGTCGGACAGTTACATACTCAAGATCAGACAACAGGAACCTTGGCAATCTCAACCCTACTGCCTCGACCGCTGCGAACTACTGTCCCTTTGTAGTTGAGGGGTGGGCGGCGGCTGAATCAGTCTGGTTGTAGTGGGCGGGTTCGTATCCAATCGGCGACTGATGGTTGGTCGTGTGCGAGCGGTCAGCGTGGTTTCGTGTGATGCGCTTTTGAGGCGATAGGTGGCAGCAGGGTCGGGCGCTGGTGTACGGTGGAGTTGCGCTAGGGCAATCCGAGCGGGGTTAGTTTGTCCGTAAATCGGCAGGTGGCGGTTCGGTGGTTGTGAAGCTTGAGAGGTCTACCACCCCATGTCCCGCTGCGAATTACCCATGTTAGCGCTAACATGGACAATATCGTAAATGACATCTCATTGTTTACGTACTAGGCTACTATTTATTTTCACTCTGGTGAAAATCTCATATATTGATATAGGGCCTACTTTGAGATTTTAAGGTCGTTCTTGCAAATACTTGTCTTAGGTTGTTACGTAATGTACCACACACAAAACCCACCCAATCAGGCGACCAGATCTTTAAAGCCGCCCTTCCACTGGATAGACTTGCTACATAACTCCAAGTTATTCTAAATTGGTTTGTGTCAGATAGAGATCTGTGTGTATGTGTGGTGGTGGTGGTGGTGGGGGGTGGGTGGTTGTGTCATCGTTTCGAGTAACACTCTTATTAGGCGTGTCATCCTTTCCGTTCACTTAACTATTGGTGCTAACTTGACAACGTTATTCTACTGCCAAATATGTCACGCACGTAGTCAATGCAGGCATGTGTGTGGGTGGGGGAGTTGTTTAGCGATAACAAACTGTCTTGTATTTACAGGTTGTATCTCGGCGCAATGACATGTGGTGCGAGTATCAGACACACAGCATTCAATATTCCCGTTATAAGGTATGCTTGACTAAATTATATCAATGTCTACAAACTGCAGAATTCACTCAATCTTGAAAATGCCTTGAATCTGAAGGTGTCTCTTGAAGAGGCCTTGAATTTGAAGGTGTCTCTAGAAAAGGCCTTGGATTTGACACCTTCAAATTCAAGGCCTTTTCAAAACTATCGGACTACGCAACTTTAACTTGTGTGTGGCTGGCGCTTCATTTTCCGAAACGCGACGGACACACAATTGTGTTCTCCTCTAGGTCACGGCACCAGTGTAATACTAATAAGCCACCGCATATGGCCTGGTTCCTCCCTGGTCTCTCTTGTTGTATCGCATAGGCGGAATAACCATGAAGACACAAATGTATGCTTCCAACGTTTAATCTTCTCCTCCGCCCACCGTGGCATCACAAGACCAAGTGAGCCGTCCCTTGACCAGCCAGGTCCCATGTAATCTCTCGCGGTAGGGGGAGCTGCTATCCGGATGCAGTAGGGGCAGTCCACCCAGGGCCCTGCCCATTGGCTAGCGTGCCGCCACCCGGTGTGGCGGTTTCAGCGTGTTCCCGTGCTCAGACGTGTACCTCGCTTCTGCGCATGCGTCAGAATCTAATAAACATGGCCGTAATCGATTAACATTACCCGGGCGACTCGGGTCATCCCAGTCGTCAGAATTTCAAATAGAACACGGCGAGTGGAGTCGACAAATACACGTGCCGTGTGCAAAAAAAGAATAACTTAGATTAATTAAATGGAAATATAGGTAAACTAGGCCATCATAAAATACTTTAAATCATATTTTGCTGTATTTTTTATCGGTTATTAAAAAAAAAAAAAGAATTGGCCACCCAAGCGCGGAGAAGCGCATTCGATTATTCGACCCGAGTTTGTAGGATGTGCGCATGCGCCAATAAGTGTCTCGGGTGATCCGAGTTGATGCGAAATCCGCGCATGCGCAGAAGCAACGGGAGACGGCTGAGCACGGGAACACGCTGAAACCGCCTGTGGCAATAGACTACATCATCGTTCCAGCGGCGCGGTGCATTGTGAGATGCGTCAGAGCAAAAAAAAAACGCGAGAATCACATGGCACATGTTAATACACTGGGTGCAGCTATGAAATGTGCTAGTTTCAGCTCATCTCAGCACTTGTGTGAAACATAGAATACCAACTAAAAAAATATATATAATAAATTAAGGTATTAATCTTTTATCCAGCATTGCATTTACATCAATATAATATGCACATCTTATGCCATGTGCATTTAGATTTAGACAAATCTGGGCGCTCAGACTAGTGTTAGAGCCATATATATAGCCAGAGTCAGTTTTACTTATTTTATTAATGTTTTTATTTACATCATATGGCTAATGACATATGTAGAACTAGAAAATTAGTAGGGTTAATCAGATATTGGTTATATATTTCTCTGAAACAAGTGTATGTTGACACATTTGGCATTTTAAGAATATTTAGAACAAGAATTTATAATGGTGATGTGGATATCACTGATTGTTTGGTGTGGAATTGTATGTTTCTTGGCTCAAAATGTTTAACTATGGCTAGTTTTGTCTTAGCTATATTCATCAGATCATTATATTGCATGTGTGCATACATGTTTATGCCAAATTGTTATGTATAATTTCTATTCATTTTGAATAAAATCAAAGTTTTTCCCTATGCGTATCGACAAACTCAATGGCCATTCGCATTTGCTTTGCTGTCAATGGCGTTTTCAGCGCATGCGCAGTCGGAACCGTGATCCCGTCTATCGACAGCATAGTCCCTGCCACCACTGCATGGTGGTGGAGCTCATATACGGACTACTACACTTGTATACAACGATAAGTGTACCCTGATTTTCCCCTAATTAGATTCACTGCTAGATGTGTTACTACATTGTTGTATAGACAGATCATGAACAAGAACTTATCTGGGGGTGAATTCAATAGGTCTTTTTGGAACTGTTGCTTAATTCATTCATTATATTCCCACTTTCCCTGCCAGGTGGAGGTGTTGAATCTAGATCCGTGGGTAATCATATACCATAACATCACCTGGGACTCGGAAGTGGAGCTTATCAAGAGTATTTCCACACCACACGTGAGTTGCAATACCTAAACAAATATTTGAGCAGGGAATAGTGGTATTCTTTGTGGCGAAGTGGTTAGAGTGTCTGACTTTTTTCGAGGTCGGACTCCTAATCTGAAGGTCGGCGGTTCGATTCCCCGTGCCCCCAGCTCTGCCAATTTGGATTTCCACCGCTGTGTATAACTTACAGCGTCATCAAAGGCTGGTTGCTCTCATACCATGTCTATGTTGTGTGGCAGGTTAAAAATCCCTTGGGTCGGTAAAAGTGTAGGCTCGGGCTTTCTATCGACCAGCAGTGGAATGAGGAAGACCAGTCATCTATGACTGAAATTTCCCCTGCTTAAACAATTAATTGACCAAACAAAAAAAAACAAAAAAAAGATAGTTTTTCCTGCGATAGTTTGATGCAAATATATAATATGAAAGTATATCACACATGGAATAAACAATGACTTAAAAGTTATCTTAGCCATTCCTAATTGTGCATGTTGGCCCGAGGCTAACATGGGTAATTTGCTCACGAGGCTGGTCTATTCTTAGCTTTCCTCACTTGCCTCTCTCCACCTGTCGTCACTCTGCACTCGACACTGCTACAGTGCACTTCGCTTTCCCTTTCTCAAGTCAGTCCACCTCGGTGACTCTGGCTGTCACTTCCCTTCCAAGAGCTTCGGAGTTTTATACAGAATTTGCTGTCAGCAATGACTCGTCCTAAGTACCAGAATTTCACCTGAAGTAGTGCAAGTATTATTTCTTTGACTTTATTTAGGCTTGCTCGTGGTTCCTTATCGTGGGGCTGGGCCGCGTTCAGAGTCCGTCTCGGCGGCGCCTCGGCGATGGGCATGACGTCACGCCAGTCTGAACAGCAAAAGCAGTTGGTTGTCTCGAAAATGGCCACCCCCATAGGCGGTGGCCATTTGCAATGGGAAAGCTGTGCTGTGATAGGCTGAAACCACTGGATACGGCGGCCATTTTCGAGGCGCTTTTTGTCTCCTAAATGAAAAGGGAGGCGTCGCCGAGACGTCGCCGCGATGCACCCTGAACGCAAATAGGCCAAAAAGCATCGCCGTGACAAAGCACACCAGTTATGTCATTCACGTAATCTTAACGAGATAGTAGTTCATTTCGCACTGACTCTGCTAGATTTCAGTCGTTAAATGTCGAGCTTGTTCCTACCCTGGAAGATAGTACATTGTTTGCCTCTATCTTCCAGGTTACTCGGTAAACCACCACCGAAGACTGCTTAAGATCTACCAAGCTGGCCTAGCTCCCCACACATGGATCAATAAGGGCGCCCATCTCAGGTGTTACTTACGGTTCGCTGCTGCCCATGCCTTCCCTCCACGACTGCCCCGCCTCTATGACCTGATGTCCTTCCTCCTACATTTGGCTTCTGTCCTCCGCTCCCCTGGAGCCACTCTGAATTACTATGGTTCGTGAAGATCTGGGTCTCTGATACCCCGGGGGATCATTCAGTTTTTGAGTCCTATGAGCTAGCCGTTATGAAACGAGCGATAGTTCGCTCCTTCCGTCATGTCGTTTCCCCAAGCCCCTCCCGTTACTCCAGCCGCATTTCGTTTAACTATCTCCTTGCTCATGTCTCGATCCCCAGTGCCAGCTGTCCATATTGCAGCATTGCTAATTGCCTACTTGTGTCTGTTACGACAAAGTAATCTTGTAGTTTCATCACTTTTGAGCCCCCACGTCTTGAAATTCAAAAATGTTTGTATTACATGACATGGTCTGAAGGTCCTTGTAACCTCAACCAAAACGCGCCCAGCCTCCTCCTGTCCGGTCCAGTTCCTCCTTCCGGCTATCCCTTCCTCCCCCTGCTGTCTAGTACAAGCATGGCGGCGGTATAACCGCACAGTCTTGCCGTACCCTGATGACCCTGCATTCCTGCTCCCTTCAGGCAAGCCCCTGGCTGCTAAGCTCCTACTCAAGACCCTACGTGAAGTATCGCCAAACTCTCATGCCTGCAAATGCCTAGTCACTCTACATAGCCTTCGTAGAGGCGCAGCTAAGACCTGTGCCTCTCCCAGCACTCATGTCAGCCGGGACCTGGAAGAGTCGAGCTCTCCATGCATACCTCTCGCACCTTGAAGTAATCGATGCTCCATCAGCGCTCGCTCATTTGTTGGGTGAGCGCTGATCTTCACTTACCTGATTCATCACCTGATTCATGAACTGATACCTGGTAGCGCATTCCAGTCAGCGCTTGATTCTGGCCCTAGTCGCCCACGATACTGCTTTGATAGACCTCCATTGGTCCCCGACTTGTTTTATTAAATTCTGCTGAAATCAATATTCCTCTATGTCTTTCTTTCCGCTTTCTTTTCGCAGCCGAGTGTGGCGAATTATATCTATTTTACTCGTGTGTGTGTGTGTGTGTGTGTGGAAACGAAGGGAAATGTCATTTCTTGAGTGCGACTCGAACCCTCACTGCTGCCATTCCAGGATTACTGTCACAACCATTAAACTATTTTAGCTCTCTGGTGTAATCATCCTACCCACGTCTATCTGTGTATGTGGCATTTTCAGAATATAAACTCACTTTGACCTTGCTGCTTCAGCTTAAACGGGCGTCAGTGGGAGACCCAGCGAAGACCTACGTAACAGACGAACGCATTGGCAAAGTGTAAGTCTATAGACTGGAGATCACCAATTTGATTTTGAAGTCGAGACATACTAAAGGGGCTGTCACACTACGACGTATGGCCTTAGCATATGCCGACGTATGCGATTTTCGACCAACACGTCGGCATACGGCGTCATACGTTACGTATACGTTGGGCATACATCGAATACGTTCGGGATACCGCGTCATAGGTCGGCATAGGTCGAGCCGGTAAAAAATGTTTGTGCATGTTCAAAATTTTCAACGTATGTCAACATATGGCTCATACATTTCTCATGCGCTCGGTGTACGCTTGGCATATGTCGGTGTACATTATGCACACGTTACGGGTAGGTCGGGATAGGTTGGAACATGTTAGCCATACGTTCAGCCTGTTGGGAATGTGCAGTCCGCGTACAGCCAACGGATGCATAACGTACTCCAAACGTACTTCGAACGTATGCCTGCAGTATCTCCAGCGTACTTAACATATGCGCTGTACTTCTAGCGATGGGGTAACATACGTAACATTGGTCAGCGTACCATCAGCGTATGCAAACATTTTGTGAATGTTTTGTGAGACACATGAACATTCTCAATAGGTCAAAGATACGTTCTGCACATGTTACGTATGTTGTGTGTATGTTGTGTGTACGCCCATTTTTATCCCTCGCACCGCGAAAAGTTTGGCGTATGCCGACCTATTTTGATTTGAAATTTATTTCAACACGTTACGCACATGCCGGCGCCATACATCATAGTGTGACAGGACCTTTAAGGCCCGTTTATACTTTTGACGGCGTGTGACGGTGTAGTAAGTTGAAAACACTACCCCACAAAAACACTACGGTAGTGTTTTGAACCTAGGTTCAAAACACTACCGTAGTGTTTTGAACCTAGTTGAAGGTAGGTTCAAAACACACTGTGGCCACGCTCAAAACACTATCATTAAGTTCAAAACACTACCCCTAAGTTCAAAACACTACTCTAAAAAAATTGTTATAAATGCTGCATATTCAGTTTCATTTGTAGTAGCGTGATGCAGTATGCAGTAAGGTGGGGCAGTAGGGGTTGTTGTTGTTGTTGATTGTTGTTTTATGTCCTAGCAACATCTAAGGTCATATTACTATTTATTAGGGCAGGCACCGACTTGTGACAGTGCACACTCATGGATATGTTAGGCTACTTTATGGTGCAGTCACACTCGGACGTTTCTCTCCAACACGCGTCGACGTGTGTCACTTTTTAGCGAGACGTCTTGAAGCGTTACGCGCGGATTCCAATATTATGGCTACGTCAGAAGCACGTCGACATCGCTGGAATAACGTTATGCGAATGCTAGGCAAACGGTTGCTTTGTTGTTTTACACCCTAGCTACATCTAAGGTCATATGATGCCATGCCAAACTTTTACTACGACATCATGCTACTGCCGTGTCATGAGTGTTTTGAACTTGGGTAGTGATTTCAACGTACGTAGGGGTAGTGTTTTGAACTTAACAGTAGTGTTTTGAACCTAAGCTCAAAACACTACGGTAGTGTTTTGAACCTAGGTTCAAAACACTACCGTAGTGTTCTGAACGGGGTAGTGTTTTGAACGTCCTACAACGGCGCCAGACGCAAACCAACGCTCCCATTCAGACTTTACGTCGACGCTTGACGGCGCAACACGGTGTAAAATATTCCGATATTCGGCATAGGGGGGAATGCACATGTTCTCTTGCTGATTGGTGTATGTAACCAGGCACATGTATGTATATATATATGTATTGGTTGGTGGTGCCTGAGTGGGATGTAAATAGACATAGTGGTGCTGGCAGGTCTGGGTGTGATTGCACTCAGGGCCTACCCCCTCTGCTGGGATAGGGATCACTACACTCAAAAGGTCAAGGTTTTGCCCCCAGGCCATAGGGGCATACAGCTTGTGGTGGTGGGCAGACCACTGGTATCTATGGGGACCAGGAATGCTGGATCCTTATTGGTAGGGCCAAGGATGCTTGATTCCCATTGGGGGAAAGGGGTGGGGTGATACTCTACAATGAACCCATGTAACTATATAAGCAATAAACCAGAGGGCTGGACTCTCTCTTCTTCTTTACACTTTATACTCTTCCTTTCTCTTGTCTGTATTGTTTTCACCATAGCCTGCCTACACAGCCACATATTCGAGCATTAGACTCTACAACGACACTAGCATTGACCAGAGTTCAACTATGTTGAACTTTCAAGGTCAGCGCTTCCACACATCGCGCACTTCCCACCGTTTTGCGGCGTCAGACGGCACTAATGGCCCTGTCACACTACGCCGTAGCGTGTTAGTGTAAGCCGACCTAGGTGATGCAGCCCGCGCTGACAATGTGGTGTTAACGTATCTCGACGTAGGTCTAACGTGTCTTTGATGTGTGTCTAACGTTAGTCTAACTTTTTTTTTATTTTTTTTTTTTTATTGAGGCTGTATTTATACCGTCCATAGCATGTAAGCCCGGGTAACCAGGCTTGTTTTCAATGCTGGCCAGCTGTAGTGTTGGTGTTGTCTTACCAAGCAGTAGCTGCTGATAAGTTATTTGATTGTCTACATTTCAGTAGCAGATAGATCTGTTGGTACGCTTAGTAGCCTATGTTAGTTTTTTTTGGGCCCTCTTGGCATTGAGTTTTTGTTCTATTCTTATTACTATGTTAGTTGTTTTCTTAGGGTTCTATGTTAGTGTTTGGGGGTTTTCTTGGGAAGAGTTTTCCGCTTTTTACTACTTAATTCTATACTACTACTAGCCTATTTTATTTACATGTCCATAGGCCTGTACGTAATAGGTGGTTGAGTTATGTTTGTTTGAATTTGATTTGATTTATATTGTTGTTGGATAGGTTATCTGGCTTTTATATTTCCGGTTATCCCGCCCTGGGTTGTCCAGTTGGTGGGCCGTGACATATCACCTGCCCCCTTGTGGTGCAGTTCAGTTGGGGTTCCCAGTTTTTATTTTGCACAGATATTTTTTGTACGTTTTTAGGTCAGGGATTTGTCTTTCTTTCACCGTTTGCGCATTCCATGCCTTGGCGGCCATTTCCAGTGTGCTCCTTTCATGGGCTTTAATCTGGCTTCTGGTCTGCCTTAGTAGTGGTGCCTTGCTTGCTCTGGTGTCCCTTAGTGGTTGGGTTAGACGCTTAATGTCTTGGCTATATCCATATGCTAATGTTTTTAGGTGGATTATCCTTCTGTTTTCTAGTAGCTTTACTTTAGTTCTTTTGTGTAAGTCATAAGTGGGGTGTAGTTTGTCTACTTTCAGGCAGATTTTCAAGGCAGATTCGACATAGTTGACGGACGGCTGGTGTGCGCGTAACGTATGTAACGTGTGCCAACATTCTTCGAACATAAGCAAACGTGCTGTGAACATGGTCTGAACGTTTTGCCTCGCTGTCCTTACGCTGAGCATGCTGGACTGTCGTTAGACTGATGGTGCTCACTCTTGGGCCTGACGTCGACTCGCGTTACGAATTACGCCAAAGTCACACATAGCTACATTAGGGCGGGCGTAATTATGCGAGTCCTATGCTAAGCCGTCGCTAGGGTTTCGCTAGGCTGACGCCATGCGCCCTGGAGGCTCATTAGTCTTATGTTGGGCCTTTTTTTTTTTTTACGTTCTAACTCGTTGAGACGCGTTACAACTACGTTGGACCAATGTTTCACCTACATCCACTACCTTGCACTGATGTCCAATTTGGCCCTGAAACACCGAGAATTTCTACGTATCTCAACATAAAAAAGTGATTTTTACATTGCCCACTCGCTGACCTGTTATGTCGTAGTGTGACAGGGGTATAACCGACATAAAGTTGATGGTGTCACACGCCGTCCAAAGTATAAACAGGCCTTAAAGCTCTACAAAAATGTTATTTGTCGCTATCCTTCATGGCGCTTGGCATTACTAAGATAAAGCAAGGAGTAGCGGAATTGGGAAGATCGATTGTCTTTATGCCTTGTATTAGGGCGAAAAACGATTTTGGTTAATAAACGAGTTTAGCTTTCAAACCGTAACACTATTAATAGAAGCTGAAACTTCAACCTATTTTTAACTAATTTAAAAATGTTATCCTACTAAGTAGTTATGTCAAGATAATAACAAGAATAAGATACCGAACCTGCGCATAATTCTGCAATAAATAACATTACAGGAGAATGTGTTCTTCACACTAGTTATTCATTTAATAAATACATTTCCTCATTCGTGCACCGGGAGTGATTGATACGTGTTGCTTCCTAACCAGGCACTCGGCATTATTAGGATATGCAAGGACTGGTTGGTTCAGTGTCAGGATAATGTGACTGAGTAGGATATCAGGTCATGGTGCTGATGGCATAGTCTCTCAGTGGGGCATCACTATAAAGTTACCATGACTGCACACTGTCAGAAGTCGCTACCCGTCCTGATATGACCAGGACGTAAAACCCCAACAAACAGGCAACCAGCCTGACTCACCCTCTCACTCATTTTGTTACAGTGCGTGGCTGTGGGACGACCTGGGGAACCCATTCATCCGAGAGCTGAGCATGCGCGTGGAACAGGCCACCGGCCTCGTCACCAACTTCTACGAGGAATACTCAAACGCGGAACCATTCCAGGTAGGCGACTGACTGTCCAACACGCACTGCCCGACCTTGGACAAGTGCTCTCCAGTACAGCGATGAAAGATCTCCGCGTTTTCAGCGATTTTCTTCTATGAACTTAGATGTTGCTGGAACATAAAACACTGGAAGATTCACATCTGTCTTTAGAAATCGGGCTGCGAGAGTAGCTAATGTAATGCAAACAAGAAAAAGTTAGGCATGGGTGATAATATAGTCACAAGGAGAGTTGAAACTTGACTTCCGACATTTTTCTGTGAATCACGGACAGTGTTAATCCTATGGGCGAAAATCCGTGTTTTCGCGGAAATTCGCCATTGGTCCACGATCTGATTTCCGCGAAGACCACTTTCATCCCTGCCAATATAAGGAGTTTCCCATAAGTTCTGTTTGTGAATATGGTGTTAGGATGTAAAACCACAAACAAACACTAAATATGTCCACACCCATATGTACTCCTAGTTTAATATATTGTTGATGTTAGATACATAATAAATAATTTCACGAAAACGATATCTAAGGTCAATGTTTTTAATGAGCCGAGGTAACTGACATTTGAATTTGACCATTTTAGGTTGTTTTTATATTTGCAGGTTGTAAACTACGGGATGGGTGGCCAGTATGAGCCTCACCTTGATACCCATGTTGTAAGTTAATAGTTTTTTTTGTGGTAAATATTTGTTATTCATCTGAATACATATTTTGTCAGCGCCGAGGCACTGGTCTTCCAGCTGTTGGAGCGATCACATTTGATTTGTACATAGTGGAAGTGGAATGTGTTGATTGTGTGCAGCACAACCCATTCTGAACATAAAAAGTTATATTCATATATTATAATAATATACATTATCTCTTAGGATATCCAAAGATCTACGCATAATAGTTAACAAATATATTGTCCACGTCTTGTATCTAAGATGTTAGCAAAAAAGGTGATTTTATAAGTAATACATTTAATCATTCATTTTACCAGAATGATACCTGTTGTATCATATAATATGAGTGCCACAACAATCACACTAACTCATGCGGGTGTGAAAATGCATATTAATATTATTATCAATATTAATACTGTTATTGTCATTGTTATCATCACCATTATCTAAATACACATACATGATCTCACTCTTTCACAGAATAAAGAGTATCTCGCCAACCTACCACAGTTTCTGATGGGTACTGGTGACCGGATTGCTACGTTTATGTTTTATGTAAGTATACAGGCTCTTTTCTTACCATCAAGGGGAAACAAATCTTTATTTGAAAAATACACTACTAGTATAATAATGCTAGTGACCAGAGTGGCTCAGTCATGCAGTGGATGGTGCTAAAGTGGGACTGGTGCTAAATGCTTCACTGATTCCATTTCTCAGCGAAATCGCTGAGTTCAGCGAAAATTGAGATTCCAAATCAGCGGGGATGGGGGGGGGGGGGGGGGGGGCAATCCTGCCCATGAAAAAAACAAACTTACTTTTAATTATTTGTTAGACTTGAAGTCTTAAAACAGTTTGAATTCCAATATGTCAGATTGCAGCTTTTTAATCGTAGGTTTTAAAACCCTTAGTTTTTCAGGGATTTTTTTACTTTCGTCACTGGGACCTTTGAGTGTTTTGTAGTAATCTCCCAGGTTATGTTCTAGATTGGCACTACTTTGGCACAGCGAAAACCTACACACGGAGACACACACACACACACACACACCATATGTCATGATGGGTGTGATTATATATATGTGGCTTGTGCGTTTTTATGCACTCGTACTTACTGCACACCCTCTCCAAACACACACACACAAAAACACACACACATGCGCACGCACGCACACGCACGCGCGCGGGCGCGCGCGCACACACATGTGGTTCTTAGGGTATATTCTACTCCCACATGAGTCAGAACACATTTCAATAGAACTATGTCAAAGCCATTGGTTTCTATGCTGTCTATATGTTCTGTTTCAAAGTACTTCTTCTTTTAAATCTTTAGTTATCGGATGTAGCTGAAGGGGGCGCCACCGTGTTCCCTCTAATAGATGTCTACGTTCCAGCTATTAAGGTAAATGGTGTCGAGTGACTTATAATGTAGAATATCGTGGATGTTCTATATCTAGACAGCATAGGAAACAACCAATGCATGCGAAAGACTATTCTCACGTCTTGAAATATGTGTGACTGTTCAGATCACAAGTCTAACTAATTCAAATTCTCTCCAAAATCCTCTAATAGATGATTTCCACCAACTGGTGGGAGTGAAAAGTACTAACTAGTGCTGTGGGTAAAACTCCAGAACTAATGCATTTGGGGACACGTAGCAATAGAATACAGCACAAAACTCCAATAACACTGATTTGAAATAATTAGTATGATCTGGAAATAATTAGAAATAATCAATCTTATCTATCTGATGGACTGGTTACTTTCTTATTGCAGTTGTATATTACAGTTGAAAAGGGACCAGATATAGGTCGCTTAGACACTTAGACACTACCCATACTCCGACAAATGCTCTCCAAGCATACCTTTGCCAGTTTTCAGTTTATGCAACTACATATGTGGGGGGAGAGTGCTAACATTGGTTGCTTCTGTTGTGTTTTATTTAGTCCAGCAGCACTGACACTTTTAGACAACCATATAAAGAAATTTCTTTTAGAAATTTCAATCTAAAATGATAAATATAAAGTTCAAATGTTTATTTATCATAACCAGCTACTTTTTGTGTGAATAATTGATTAAATCATGTAGATTAATAGACTTTAAAAGTTGAATTGAGAGCTTTCTGTGGCTGCCATCTTGGTGGTTGCCAGGGCTTCCCCTGTGTGTGGGGAACCCCTCTAGGTCATGTGATGAGGGAATCTGTCATGTATCCTTGTCGGGGACTGTGGGATGGACTGTGGGAGTGATCAAAATGGAGACATGGCTGGTTTTCAGATGGAGTAGAAAAAGCCCTTGTTTATATCAGGAACTGTGGTACATGTAAAATACAGTTTCTTAGTAGTAACAACTGAAATGGATATACAACTTTCCTTCCCCTTTAGTTTGGAAGTACACATGGCTACTTTAACTGCTACAAGTCTTATTAATGTTTGCCATAGTCAGTATGATAAGTCTGTAATCCTATATGCTATATATAGACCTCTTTAACTAGATGTTTAATTTGATATAATAATTTTAATTATTAGGCTGAAACACTAGCTAGGGCAACCTTAGGTTACCACCACAATGTGCTGCAGGGATTATTATGCCCTGTGTGATGAGTGCAACGCTCTCACTGACTGTTCCGAAGTACTTATAGGTGTAACTTCTCGGGATGTTTAATCACACGACCTGAACGATGTATCACTTGGGGACTGGTTTCAATTACATGTGGACTTGCATCACTAGGAGCAGCAGCTTTAGTCAGTGTCTCCTCTGGTGGTACCTGTCCACTAGTTGTCACTTTTTCATCAACATGTGTCTCTACTAATGCTGGCATCGGAGCAACACACATTGGTGGTGTTGACTCATGACTTGTCACAACCGGTGCTTGCTCTTTCTCTATGTTGTCATTCTCCTCTGGACGTCTGGTCTTGAGGTGATCTTGATGTTTCCTCCACAGTCTGCCATCTCGTAGTCTGACCAAATACGACACTGGTCCCAGTTGTTGTTCCAGCACTCCTTGCATCCATTTGGGACTACCTTGAAAGTTCATTTTCCAGACTGGATCTCCTGCATAGAACACTCGGTCCTTGGCATGCACCTTGTGCCTTTGCATATCATATCCTTGTTTAATCAGAACTAGTTGATGCAGTGATGGCTGTATTAAGTCCAGTCTGGTTCTTGGCTTATACTTCATCACTAGATCCGCCGGTGCCTGACCTGTTGTGCTCTGAGGTGCTATGCGATACATTGATAAGAAGCGATATAATCGATCTTCCAACTTCCCAGAGCTCTTCTTAAGACCTCTCTTTACTGTCTGTACTGCCCTTTCAGCTAATCCATTGCTTGCTGGATGATAGGGTGAAACAGTAACATGTTTAATACCATTTGCCTTACAAAACTTCTGAAATTCTTCACTAGTGAAACATGAGCCATTGTCTGACATGATGGTTGTTGGAAGGCCCAACATTGCAAATGTCTGTCTGAGTTTTGTAAGAGTTATATTGGTGGTAGCAGTGGATACGACCTGAGCATCAATGAACTTACTGTGTGCATCCACGATCACCAATATCATATGTCCTTCAAATGGTCCTGCATAGTCCACATGCACCCGATGCCATGGTTTTCCTGGCCACTCCCATGGATGCAATGGTGCGCAAGGTGGTATGCTGTTGTGTAGTTGACATACCTGACAATCTCTGATTTTATTTTCAATTTCTTCATTTAATCCTGGCCATCACAGGTAACTGTGTGCCAATCCTTTCATTCGTACTATGCCTGGATGTGTGAAACGTAGTTCATCCAACATAGTATCTCGTGCTTGTGGTGGTTCTGTCCTAATATGCAAACCTTAGAAAAGTGATTTTTCTTATGACACTTGTGACACTCTCTTCCCCACGCTCTACATCCCTTCTTCCTATCATGTGGACTGCCACCACACCCGACACATGTACTGTGATGAGGTTGTGAGTTGTGGTGTTGCGCTGCCCTGTGCTGGGATGTAGTCACTTGGTGGAAACCTCCAAGTCTACCTCTCCCTCTCCAGAGTGGTGGATGGATATTCTGCTGCAACACATGAATTGCAACTTACTCTGAGTTACTGATAACCTTTGATTGCTGTGTTGTTGCTTCCAACGTTCTTCCAAATATGAGTAGTTGCTCAAGTGTAATGTCAATTTGGGACAGTCTTTTCTCTCTCATTTTCTTGAGCTGACATGTTTGCACGATCTGAGACTTGACCTCCCGATCCTTATCATGAAACTCACAGTTCTTTGCTAATCCCTGCAATCTAGCATGGAACTGATCCAAGGTTTCCAATGCCTGTTTCGCCTGTCTGAATGTGAAGACCTCAAATTCAACATTTCTTCTGGGTGCAAAATAAGCTGTTAATTTTGTCTTTGTTTGCAGCAAAGTGTCACCTCCTACAATCCCAATACTTTCACTCAGATCAAAAACAGGTTCACCAGCATAATGTAGCAACATAGCTTTACATCTAGCATCATTGTCAATGTCTTTTGCCACAATGAAATTGTCAAACCATCGCAACCAACATTCCCATCTCACCCTGCACTGTCAAGTGGTTCCAGTGAGAATGGTGTTAAGCTCTCATGCTCCATATTTACCAATTGTGTAATATCTTTTGACCAGTCCAAACTAAGTAATCAGTATTTAAGTGACAGATAGTCTTAAGCATTCAAACAGTTGTAGCTCGCCTTCTATCTGTTGAATCGCCTCGTGGTTCACGGCATCGCGTAGCGAGCGATATTCCGATTCCGACAGTGTTTACTATGTCTTGATATCTCTTCTAAAACCTGAGATATGTTCCAAAACAAACTTGCCTGTCTTTAGTCTTTATTCTTGATCCTCGTTGCCAATTATATCATGTATCCTTGTCGGGGACTGTGGGATGGACATTCTCGATGTCGGCATGACGTCACAACCCCGGAAACTAGCCCGCGAAGGGTAAAATACGCCGTGATGTGTGCTGCGGCAATGCTATGTCTATGGGGAGCATTTATTTTTGTAAAATAAATTAAAAAACTTTCATCGAATCGATTAAAAATATCTCAATGCGCGATTGAAGAGGAAGATCTGAGGTATTTAATTTAACCTAAGAGCAATTTTCTCTGAAAGTATTAAAAACAGAGATAATAGTGAAAGTTGGGATATTCTGAGTGTCAGTGCCAGTGTTAGCCTTACCAGATCATGGCCTCAAAAACTATTTTCGCCAAATAAATTCAAGAACTTCCAATTGGCTGATAAAAAAAAAGCTGAATATGAAATTATAGAGAAAGATCTGAACTATTCAATAGAAACAAGAGAAATTTGCTTTCAAAGCACCAAAAAGCAGAAATCACTGTGATAGATAGGGTAGTTCTAATGTTGTTTCTATGAGAGTGGCATTTGTTTTACCCTTTGCGCGCCGTGAACCCGAAAAGTGCCCGGATGTCCGACATCGAGAATATATTTTGGAGTGATCAAAATGGAGACATGGCGGGTTTTCAGATGGAGTAGAAAAAGCCCTGTGGTACATGTAAAATACAGTTTCTTAGTAGTAGCAACTGAAATGGATATACAACAGAATCCCACCCATGATGTCATTCATACATCACAGACCTCAACTCTCCTCCCACATGTTCAGTGGCATGAACCGAACAAACTAAGCAAAGATATATTTGGAGAGCTTTTGATGCTGGATTCGTTTGTATCTGGGTGAGGTATAGCCGGCGACTTTAAGGAAGAACTGAATTAAAGGCAGTCTTAAGAGCCATCTTTTGCATATATAATTGGTTGGCTGAAAATTACATTATAAGACGAGCTTTTGTTTTGCATCGTATTTCAAAAGCAAATGTGAATATTTTAACAGTGTATGGTTAGTATGGCTGCAACAAAAAGTATCATTTACCCCCAATTCATTGAGTGAATCAAACGCAGAAATGCCCCCAATTCATTGGTAGAATGAAACACAAAAACAAGACTATCATGATGGCACTGCACTCAGGATAAATAACTGCAACAAGATCTTGTAGCCTGGTCCCATGGCCTTTTCCACAGCTAAAGACATGTTGCATTTCCTGTCTCCAGAACGCAGCTGCATTCTGGTACAATATCCACCGGAACGGGACCACGGACATGCGCACTCAGCATGCTGGATGTCCAGTTCTCGTCGGCGAGAAGTGGGGTGAGACACGCATTAAAAACATTTAAATAATAAAAAAGGAAAATACATGTATAAATTCAATCACAGTTTGAGCCCACTAAAACTATGCCCATGACTTTACCAATGTATAAAATTGTTCACTTACCCCACCCCCTCCCCCCACCCCTAACACCAACCCGTCGCTGTTTTTCTAGAGCATACCACACTGGCATCATTAGATGATATTGGCTAAATATGTATTATTAATCTACACATTTACGGTCGTTATCTCTTAAGCTGCGACCTGGTAGCTGTGGTATTTTTGTATGGTCCTCTCAACCCTATTCTTCACTCTAGGCCCTATACTTTGAGCTCACTTTGAATAGGATTCTTTTTATAATTGTTTAATAAAATTAAACAAATTCAAAGACATTTCAATCGTGGACAATTGGTCTTCCTGAATCCACTGTTCCATGCCACACCCTAGTAATGCAGAGTGCCAGGCTGGGCTAGGTAGCGACAAGTTTCAATTATTAAGTCACTAGTTTGACTCGGTCAGGGTTTGAACCCGACGGGTTCAAAACCCACGATCTGCCAGACGGGAAGCGGACGCCTAGGTCATCCGGCCATCCCGTCTAGCTCCGCCCCACTGTGTTAGGACCCTCCTAACGTACGGGTATCTAAATACAGGGGTGTGATTTCATTGTTGAGTGCAGAACTTTGCTGTGTGGAATGTAAATGCTACACCCAGGGCTGGCCGAAGGCAGTCGCACGATAGGGGGCGCCACGTCAGTGTTAAATAACAAACAAAATTGTTAAGCCATTATATTTGTAAGGGCGCTGAAGTTCAGCTCTCCCAGGGAGCCAGCAACATTAGGGCGGGCCCTGCTTAGACTTTCCCTACATTTCTTCTTGATTTTGGTTGCAGTGAAATTATTATAAGAATTGTCATGAATTAAATTAAATGCCACTGTGTGTGTATATGCATGTGTACATGCAAGCACACAGGTATCTATCTATACACGCACGCACCGGGCGCGGTGGCCTAATCGGTAAAGCGTGGGCCTCGCGTGCGGAAGGTCGGGAGTTCGGTTCCCGGTCCAGTCAAACCAATGACTTTAAAATTGATAATTGTCGTGTCATAGCCTGGTGCTTGGCATTAATAGGATAGGACAAGGACTGGTTATCTCAGTGTCGGAATAATGAGACTGAGTGGGATAGCGGGTCATGGTGCCGGCAGCCTGATTTCCCAGTGGGGCAGCACTATAAAGTCACCGTGAGTGCGCACTGTCACAAGTCGGTACCCATGCTGATATGACCTTGGATGTTGCCAGGACGTAAAACTCCGACAACCAACCAACCCACCCTCGATCCCCGCCCCGCCCTGTCATGGCCATGGACCTGCCTGTGGCTGAGGAGCCACCAACTTTGGCTTTGGTACCTCGGTATTGAATCAAGTGTGGTCCTGTTTCAGTGGCTAACAAGTGGGTGCGTGAGTTGGGGCAGGTCTTCCGCCGTCCGTGTGGCCTGACACCCACAGCGACGGAGCTGGAGAGTCGGAATGCCGCCGCCGGACTCTGAGAGCAGACGAACAGCAGCCTAGCAACCCATGGTTCCTTGCATATTGCAACCGCCTGACTCTGATAGCAGACGAACAGCAGCCTAGCAACCCATGGCTTTTTGCATATTGCAACCTAATTACTCACTGATGGATGTTTTATTTGTGAGAGTGAGTCACAACAACAAAAATAAAAAATATGCAGAAGTATATTAATGCTCCATACTCTTAATGCCTATTTAAATAACTAACAGATTCATCAGGTGCATATCGTACCGGTAGGTGGCGGTGTTGCGGATTCCGAGGGACACCAGTTTGCCAGGGACACTTCCATTCAAATGCATTGTCAACGGCCGTGAGCAAATCTTCATACAGAAAAAATCAAATATCTCTAAAATTACACCACCTAGAAACAAATCGCTTCGTACACATATAGAAAACATCTTTACCATTAAGATTATATTAAATTGATAAGGTTAGGGTTCTTGATTTCTATTAATTTTGAATAAAACTAATGTTTTTCACTGCGCGTACCATCCAACTCAAGGCATTGTCAATGGCCGTGAGCAATCTTCATACATAAACTACAGGAAAACACCACCTAGAAACAAATCGTTTGGTACACATATAGAAAATATCTTTACCAAAAACATTATATTAAATTTATAAGGTTAGTGACGATGCTGTTCGATTTTGACGCATGCACAGAAGCAATGTGTCCCTGGGAAACTGGTGTCCCTGGGAAACCGCAACAGCGCCACCACCGAGTTAACAGACAGGATACACATATGTGAAGGACCTTGATCTGATATCTGTGTGTGTAATATATATATGTATATAATTATATACATATATATATATAATTATCTATGTATATACATATACTGACAGCACGAGAAAACAACTGAGAGGTAATCTACATAGATGTCGGCTTGAAGGAGGTGGATGAATGAGAAATACAGTGAAATGGTTGTACTACTGTTGCTATTTATATTCACACAATATATAACATGGTACATAGACTACATTCTGTTCCTACTATTCTACCTCATTACTACCTTTACAGTCTTCCAATTCAATCCTTCCATCACTCATCACATTATTGAATCATTAGTCTTTTTAATATTTCATATGTACTTGATTATATTTAGTTCAAAACAAATGTAATATACATAGTGGTGTATAGTTAACATTTAGTTATCTCTAGAGAATGCTTAGAAATAATTTTCTACGATTGATTAAATGGTTACAACTCTATGTATAATGCGAAATGTTGGCTGATTTTTGACAACTTGGTATGTGATTATTTAATATATATATATGTACAGGAAAACCTCTGTAACCCACCACATCCACAGATCGACCACTCCCCTATATCGATCACTTTATTTGGGTACCAACAATATCATTATAACCATATTCTAACTCCCTAAACCGACCACCTCCCTAAATGGACCACAATAATTCCTGGGTATATAAAGTGCCCTTTTGATCGGGCATAATTGGATTTTGTGTAAATAGATTTCTTCCTCTAGTACACCCATACATATTCATGTACATGTGCTACATAAGACACAACCATGAAATATGGCTCCAGTGGCTGGACTCCTAAAGGATGGTAGGCCTACAGTTTAATTGCTGAAAACTTCTTTTTTTTTAAATCCCAAACCAACTGATAGTGGAAGTTACATTCTCTCATTCAGTACTGTGGACTTATGAATTCTTTCAAAACCATGCGTTTGCCTATAAAGCTAGGGACCTAGAAGTCTGCAAACTTACATAGTTAGGCGCAACATTACAAAGCTAGGCCCCTACCTAACAGTCCATGGTATATGGTTTAGGTTTAGGTTAAGAAAAACAAAAACCTTTCATCCTCATCAGATACGTTGGATATGGCAAAAACAAAACAAAAATCAGTGAAATATTGTAAAGAGAGATAAATCTTCCATTTAATATTAAGCTCCTTAAAGCTTTACGACTACCTAAGACCTAACATTATGCGTACAATCGGGAACTAGTTTAAATGCATCACAGGCGTAAAGGCCAAAAGACATGTATGTACCTAGATGCAACCGGAAGACATTTTGGCAGAAAATATTATATTTGTTGGGAGTGCTTTGATCAGTCTTCATCGCATTTGTTTAGTGTTTCCTATGAGGGAGGTATGAAGTTCAAACCTCGACTGAGTCAAAGCTAAGACTTCAATTATAAAAATAATCTGCACTTGTCACAACCTGTTTCGCTCATGACAATGTGACTAACCCGGATATTTTATCACGGTATCTCACTCAAGTAGCACTATACGAGTTCAGACGTTGCTAGGACATAACAACTCCAAATCACTCAATTCACTACAGTTATATTATTTTGTTAATGCACTAAACTGCAACAATGGTGCAATTATGTCGGTAAAGATGGATTTTTTATTTAGTCAAGACTATTTTAATTTTGTACGTTCTCATAAACCATAGGCACGATCTTATTTGCAATGCGTGTGTAAAGGCCCTGTCACACTACGAAGTACGGCATCACCGTGTGCTCAATGTTCGAAAATTTGCCAGTACGTCAGCATTCATCAAACTTTTCAGCGGCAGGGGATAAAAATGGGTGTATACACAACGTACGAAGCATATGCAGAACTTATCTCTGACGTATTGCTAATGCATGAGAGTGCTCATGTGCCTTGCAAAACGTTCACAAAATGCTTGCGTACGCTCACAGAACATTGACCAACGTTACATATGTTGCTCCATCGTTAGAAGTATGGCATATATGTTAAATATGCTGGACGGCAGGCATACGTTGAAAGTATGTTAGGAGTATATAATGCATCCGTTGGCAGTACACGGACTGCACGTTCCCACTGGCTGAACGAATGGCTAACACACAGCAATGTATACCGACGTATCCCTAACATACTCCCAAAGTACGCCGATGTATGCCGAACGTACACATAGCGTACGTTCAAAGTACGAGCCACACACCGACACACGTTGGAATTTTTTAGCATGCACACAATTTTTTAGGAGCCTTGCTGCACGGCGACATATAATGATGTATCCGGAACATACCCGATGCTTGCCCAACATATATGTAACGTATACCGACGTGTTGGTCGAAAATCACATACGTCGGCATACACTAAGGCTAAACATCGTAGTGTGACAGGCCCTTAAGATAGAATGGCGTATGGCCTAAAACTGATAGTTGAATACATGGAATGTTGTGTGCGAATTCCTTCTAACCTTTTCCTACCAAAGTTGTGTTAATATTTATATGTAACATAGCGCATAATCCCATGAGGGCATCAACATTTGCGAAACCAAAATACATAGATACATACTGATGTACTTGCTAACATTTATTGCTGCACAGTAGGAATACTTAGACAATTTAATAGAACCTGTCATTGTTAAAGCCTGTGATGTTCAGCATTTCGACATGCATGCTGAAATTAATGTTACATAATTTCACTTCCAATACATCCAAAGTTAGCTCAAGATAAATGTTTTGATTGATTGGTGGTTGCTTTACGCCGTATCGGCAGCATATGCCATATTCATGGCGAGAACTTTCGAATTTTATTCAGAACATCGCTTTTACATGTAAAAGCATAAATCAATTAGGTGACAATAGACACTCATTAAATTAAAAAGCTCAACATTTATATTTGTGGCTAAGGGGAAATAAAATTGCTGAGAAAAATATGTTAAGTTTTATTTCTAATTGATAGAATTTATTTGGTAAACTATATGAGGTCGCACAGACCAGCTGCCCTCAAAAAGGCTAAAATGTTTTCTTGTTTTACTTTAGTAAAAAGGTCATGCATACTGTCTGCAGTGCAAGATAAATGTTACTTCAAACTATGTAAATCCAAACTGTGCAAGGGATCCGAACCCTTGGGTAAAAATTGATACTTGTCGCTTCCTAGCCAGGCGTTTGAGATTATTAGGATAGTGTCAGGATAATGTGACTGAGTGGGGGTATCAGGTCATGGTGCTTGCGGCTTGGTCTCCCAGTGGGCAGCACTATAAAGTCGCCATGAGTGCAGTCACAAGCTGGTACCCGTCCTGATGACCTTAGATGTTGCTAGGACGTAAAATAACAAACATCCAAGCTGTGCAACTTTATTGCAATGTACATACTACTGGCTTCATTTGTTTGATGGAATATGTGCTGTTGTAAATGTTCCTTTGTTACTTGTTTACGATTTCGAGTCTCTGGGTCATTTCTGAAAACTGGCCAGAAGTGTCATATGGAAAGTTAAAATCTACTATTTGAATTTTTATCATATTTTGGTTGCAAATGAAATCTGGAAATCTCCCCTTAACATCTATGTAAAATATAAATTGATGAGATAAAAAAAAAGGTGTAGTCCATAGTTAAGTCATATAGAACATGAACATTCAAGAAAACCGATCAAATAGCAATAATCAATATTAAAATAAGAAACAAAGTGTATTTTCCGCTGCCTATAGATGTATAACGTTTTATACGTTCTATAACATGTGTTGCTCAGATGTAACAAATGTTTAGGACACCACACAGTGTGCTTAATAAAAATCTAAGCAGAATTAAATAATTTCATACTCAGAAGCATATTAATCATGGTATAATATACAGAAATGTGTAGTGCTTATATTGATTTTTTTTAAAGTAATTCAAAACGTAATTCCCAGCCACGCTTTATTCACTGAATAATTAGTGTACAATATTTGTGTGGCATCCAGACACCACTGGTTACATCTGTGATGGAAATTTGTAATCTTATTTCTGAAGACATCAATTTAAAAAAAAAAATTTAAGCATGCATACATGTTAATAAATACATCCTTTTTGATTTGGGAACTGTTTTGTTTGATATATCAATGCAATACAAGATGTTAGTGTAGTATTCTGCACTGACCTCTCAGACAAGTAACCACATAGACAGGTAGGCGTGGGTAGTGTGGTGATATCAGGGAGCCTAGGTGGTGTAATGGTTATCACACTGGCCTGGAGTGCAAAGAGATCTGGGTTTGAGTCCCGCTCTAGGCACAATATTTCCCATTTTCATCACCCCCATGACACTGGTTTCTGTGACCATGATCCTGTACAAGCTACGCACTGTATGGTTGTTGAACCTGCCTGTATGTATGTAATTGTAAGCATTAAAAGACTTAAAATTCCAGGGGGACAAGTGTAGTAGTCTGCACTGACCTCTCAGACAAGTAACCACATAGACAGGTAGGCGTGGGTAATGTGGTGATATAATGAAGCCTTGGTGGTGAAATGGTTAGCACACTAGCCCGGAGTGCAAAGAGATATGGGTTCGAGTCCCGCTCTAGGCACAATATTTCCCATTTTCATCACCCCCATGACAGTAGTAAGGATTCAACCATGTCCCATGTCATGTTACAAATGGCTGACTGTAAAATGTTTTTTTTTGGTACAAAAACACTTCATAACTAAAAGGACCAAAGTTGCACACAGTTTATTTTATTTCTCTTATTTCTTACATCAAATCTGAACAGGAATATGAAAAGTATAAGGATAAAAATAAGTAGGAAGTTTTTTTATTGATTGTTTTAAAATCCCATCCCATCCCATCCAGTTTTCAGGAGAGTGACCCATATCTATATAGATATTTTTTTAGCATAAATGGAATATTATCCGGAATAAAACCTGTCATCAATAACGGATAAATTATTTACACAACGTATGTTGAAAAAAATCACAGATAAAATCCTAATAAAATGATATAATAAACAATTTCAAATTGTGTTTTAATGGTTCGTAGTTTGAATTGAATGAACGTGTCCATACTGTGTAGAGCAGAAAAGGCACTGATAACCTTGGCAACAGAGAGAAAGTAGTCACAATCTTGCACAGTAGCAGCTACCCAGAGAAATAATTAAATTATTGGTGAATAGAAATTGCATTTGGATGTTGATGATACTAATAACAATAACCAATTTAATATGAAATATTGTGTACCACTTGATTAAAGCTACATAGTATGATGAAAGCATAATCATTTTAAAACCTAAATATTTAATATTACATATCTAACCCAGATACTGGTGATATCGTGAAACATGTATTGCTGTATAGAAGGAATTACTGTCAATTTTCTTGAATCAGTCACTGCTGAAGCTTATAATCTGCAGCATTTGAAATGTAGAATTAAATCTAGATAATTGGTTTGGTTTTTAAAATTTGATGTTTTCATCGGACTCTGCAACACCACAATAACAATGATTGAACACAATTTCAAACTAGTATAGTTTCAAATCAAACACCGGTTAAATAACCAACACAAACGTACCTGAAGTTCCTCCTCCTCCTCAGCATGAATTGGTTCCAGTCCTGTCGAGTTGCTGAAACTGAGCCGGTTCTTGAATGTGTGAGTTTGTTCCTCTACACTAACTATTCTGGTATCCCGAAGATGAAGTACAGACCGTAATTATCGGTGGATTTATTAGGCACATTCTTATTCTGCCTGAATTCTCTCCCCAAATTTAGCAAACTAGGATTTCGGACACCCGCCCCCACACTTAGCGGGTTGGTTGGTTGTCGGAGTTTTACATCCTGGCAACATTTAAGGTAATATCAGGACAGGTACTGACTTGTGACTATGCACTCATGGTGACTTTATAGTGCTGCCACCAGCACCATGACCTGATATCCCACTCAGTCATTATCCTAACACTGAGCTAACCAGTCCTTGCCCTATCCTAGTAATGACGAGCACCAAGCTAGGAAGCGACAAGTATCAATTTTGTAAGTCATTGGTTTGACTCAACTGGAAATTGAACTACCGATAGGCCTGCGTTCTACCGATTCTGCACTGCACCCGGTCAGACCTAGCGAATAAATAGTGTTTATAATGACAAAGTGCCAAGGGTGTCTCTAATAGTAGCACAAAGCGTTCCTTTTTTCAAGGCTGAATTGGAAGTGCACGTTACAATGCCCACACCCACAATAGGTAGTTGATTCTGAGCTTATTCATATACAGAAATGAGCAATTGATTCTTGGCAGTTTATTTTTGGATTATTCATATAGAGAGATCAGTAGATGATTCTTGACAGTTCACTTTTGGATTATTTATATAGACAAAGGAGTAATTGAATGAGGTAAGCCACTCACTTGAACATTGGTTAGTCAATATGGCGTCACTGTACCATTACACCAATACAATAAATAGGGGCATGTTATAGCTTTGTTACATCTTTTTTCTGTTACTCTATTAGTTAATACACATTTCTTATTGACTGTAAATACTGGTTTTTTATTGACAGCAGGCGACATTCTCTCATAGGAGACGACAATTAGGTAAATCCGCTAGTGTTGGCTGATGACATATATTATAATATTGGCGGTTAAAATGGCCTATAACACAAAGGTGGTTTAATAGTATCAATTGATTCTGGACCGGCTACTAACAAAACGCACATAAAGCATTATGGTAACTATGCAACATATAATCAAAAATGGTTCGATGGATTTTAAGTCAATTCAAGAATTCATTAATCATTTCCTATAATTTAATAACCATGAGTTCACACGGTGAATGTTCCTGAGGAATCAAGTTTGACTACAAAGTATAAATGTTGTCTATCACTACAGTGACAACACATGATGTTTTTGTGTGATGTATAACGCATTATACGAGTATAAATGCATGGGAAACATGTACTATATATATATTCCCCCTTTGGCGCATTGGGGGGAGTTCCCCCCCCCCCAAGTTGTCGGGGTAATTGGTGGGTCCCCCCCCCACCCCTCGCGCTACACACACTTGAGAAATGTATATATCAGTTAAATATACTCGTACAGTGGACATGTTTAAAGAGAAACGCAAAGAAATAAGACAGGATACTGTCATGGAGGTGATGAAAATGGGAAATATTGCGCCTAGAGTGGGACTCGAACCCACATCTCTATGCATTCCGGGTATCACCACACTACCCACGCCTACCTGTCTATGTGGTTACTTGCCTGAGAGGTCAGTGCAGACTACTACATTCGTCCCCCTGGAATTGTAAGTCTTACAATTAAATACATACAGGCAATGCACTAACACATACATACACAGGGTAGGTTCAACAACCATACAGCGCATAGCTTGTACAGGATCATGATCATGGCAACCAGTGTCATGGGGGTGATGAAAATGGGAAATATTGCGCCTAGAGCGGGACTCGAACCCACATCTCTTTGCATTCCGGGCCAGTGTGCTAACCATTACACCACCTAGGCTCCCTAATGTCACCACACTACCCACACCTACCTGTCTATGTGGTTACTTGCCTGAGGTCAGTGGGGACTACTACAATATTTTGGATAATTTTCAGCCAAAATAAATACTTGAATTGCTTCTTTTCTCCTCACCAGACATTTACTCAAAATCAGACGACATTAAAGTTGCATAATCCGATAACACGAGAACATTTTCAAAACTAAAGCACCTGCTTACATTTGCCCGTACATATCCAATTTATATACTCTTACACTTATTAACGATTTTAAAGGAATATTGAGTAAATTTAATATAACTTGTCGCTGCTACTTACTATTCATACAAGTTTGTTAGCATTTTGGTGTGCATATCAGAATTCTTTTGGATTTTTAAACTTCAAATATCTCCATCTTTAATCAAAGTGACTCAAAACTAAACTAACATGATGAACTTATTTATTTTTAAATAATACAAAAATTCTAAACCATCGGATTATGCAACTGTAATAGAGCTATGTACTGATTGTTTTCCTTCTAAACCCCTGCTGACTTACGTCATTCACTAGTCAGTGACATTCCGGATATGACCCTAACATATTGCAGAGTTTAACCATTAAAATGGGTTGAGGAATTGAATAAATGACTACAAATCAGCACGTACATGGTTAGTATATTGATGGTTAAAACAGAATCTATCATTAGTAGGGGTGGAACGGATTAAGAGAGAAAAAAAAGGGGAGAACTAATGAACTAGCATTATCCTCAACAATATTAAAATATACACCGGTTTGTATACATATGTGTAATTCACACACAGATGCTATGTCCGAACAGGCTTATTTCATACATAGGGGTTGATGCTTGCTCTGTAGAGAATCTAGACAGACAAAAAATAGAATGTCCAAATACCAGGTCTTGTACACCTCATGATGTCTCTCTCACCCCACCCCCGCCCTCCTCCCACCTCAGTGGAGAAATCTGAATGCAAATGGCGCACATTTAATTGCCAATGCCAAAAGGGTCAAACTCGATGACAAATTATAACAATGATAAAAACAAGTAGGGTTAAAATGACAACAAAAGCTTAAAACTGCTATGGATTGACTCGGCACGGCTACCCACCTACTCCATATCACCCCACCGGTTTACGACATCCACTTTACAAAGATCTTTACGACATATCATGTCACAATCATCGATTAGATAAACACTTTTTGGTGATTGTCCAGTTGGTGACAACCTTTTATCGAACTAAAAATATTGATTGTACCGTCAAGTTGGAAGTGAAAAAAAAGTGATCTCCGCCCCTCCATCACCGAAGAGCTCCACCAATGGGGAGACTTTCTCCTCCACCATCATTGAGGAGCTTTTAATTGTGGTAGAGCCTATTGACGGTAATATGGTTGTGATGAGGCACTAAATGTCATTTAGAGTACACACTACTCCTTTGTTAAAAGCAAGACTTCCGCTCCCCGTGAAAATTAGCACGCGTGAATTGATTGCACTAATCTCAGACGATATATATTGGCAGCATAAAGCCGTGTTTACACGGGCGAGTTAAGTCGCTTCATATAAATCGCCTTGCCTAGTTCGCCTCACATTCGCCGTGTAAACGCGACTCTGAGGCGGATTAGGGCTGATTCGCTTCATATGATTCACTTTATGTAAACCACCTTGCCAGGTGGTTTATATGAAGCGATTCAGCTGGTTCCCGGTCGCCGATAATGTCAAATAGCGGTGCTCGCCGGCTACAGACTCACCACTAAGGCTGCTGGTTCCCGGTCGCGGAGACAGTTTCAAATTCGTCGTGTAAATATGCCACTACATCGCTTCATATAAATCGATTTGCCTAATTCGCTTCACAATTGCCCGTGTAAACACGGCTTTAGATAATCCTTTGCTGAGACTCAAGAGCTCTAAAAGAGTCAGACGATAGTCTACGCTACAGAACTTCTCAGACGAACAGAATTGATACCACCGGCTCACAAGATGACTCATTTCAAATTCTAACTATCAAACACACATTATAAAATAAGTGTACATGACTCTTTTTTTTAATTAAGGAACAAAATGTACAACTAACTGCTCATTCCAATTTGATGTGGAGGTACCAGCTAAGACTGCTTGTCACTAGCCTACGCCGGCGGAAGCCTGAATGACACCCTTACTTCCTCACTAGCGATAGAACACTCACTGGCAATGGAATATCTATCCACTCCGCAAGTGAGGCAGGACAAATTATTTGAGCAGCCGGAATTCGGTGGACAAAGTGCTAGTGCACAAAAATATCTGTGACAGGTGTTGTCTACATATATATGAGGACTGACAATATTCTCTATAATATAAAGGAAAGGGACTCTTTCTGACAAAAGCTCCTTATTTGGGAACCACTCAATAATGAGGCTCCTTCGATCTGTGATGATGCTCAGAGGCTCCTTATTTGGGAGTGCCGAAGTTAGCTGCAAGTCGCGAACGCGTTTTTCGCGGTTGCTGGGGAACATGCTCCTTGCCCGGTGACTGGCCCGCTTTCTTCGACGTTTTCTTAGCACTGTTCTTGGCTTTGTCCGGGGATGGTGCATTTGCAGCGGCTTCCTCTGTAGTGTCTTTAGAACTGTCCATTTGCTTTTTCGCTGGGACTTCCAGTTTTGCAGGCTTCGGGGATTTGTCAACTGGGTCCTTTTGTTGCTTGCTGGTGTCCTTTTCCGGTTTAGTTTCCCGCTGTGGCGTCTTTTGTTGCCTCATCACCTGCGCCGAGATGAAAACCAGCCACATGGTATTTATTATTATCAGAATACACGCAAAGACAATGGCAAACTGGATAAATAAGATGGCACTATTTCAGGGATGAGAAGTTGCCTGTAACAAAATAAAAACAGTACAAATCTGACTTATGGTAAATCTGACAGTTCTAAGAATAGGAGGGGAAATGGCCGATATGACCGAGAAACAAATGTGAAATCTGCCAAAAAACTTTTGCATAATCCAATGAGTTTTGAGTTACTGTCAATTTCTTCGATAAACATATTAGGGTCATCGTTATAATCTACCATACTTTTAGTTTGAAGTAACTTCAATTTTAAATAACTAACTTTTTAGATATTTGAAGTCTAAACATGCAAAATTAGTTTTGGCAAGCTTGGCAAGCTTGCCAAACTCTGACACCATAGGTTTCCAGAGTAATATGCTGTATTAAATTACCCCAGTGTTCCCTTCTATGTGATGACAAATGCTTAACAAGTGTACCAGTATCTAAATTAGATATGTAGAATAAATTCGAGATACTTGTTTTGGTTTTGAAAATGTATGTTTTCATCGGACTATGCAGCTTTAAATTTCTCTTGTCCCTGTTATTTTTTAAATCAGATAAATTCAAAGTAGAAATATTATGACCATAATTTGTTTGCTTGTTTATATCTTCATGTGTTCAGTGGTTTATGGCTATTATATTCATGAAGATCTACTGAACTTATTTTCATTAATTAAATACATGGACCGATTATGAGGTGCACACAAGTTATGACAGTTATGTGTTAAAAAGACAAAAACAACAAAGAGGAGACAAATCAGCAGAAACATGCGCCAATAACCCAAGTCTCACCTGCAATGGCACAAAGGGGTTTTTACTGGGTGTCTTCGGCTGTTCGGACTCTGGTCGCCTTTCGCTATCCCTTCGGTCGGGGTGACCTTCATCCTGGTAACCTTTCATTTGTCCCACGTGCCCGGGCTGCTGCTGTGGCCACCGGTCCCATGACCCGTGACCTTTGACCTGATGCTGACCCGGTGGGGGAAACTGGTTATGGGGAGGTGGGGGTCCACTGCGCACATGCTGACCGGTGTGGTGGGGCATGCGGTTGGGATGGCGCGGACCAGCGGTCCAGCCAGGCTGCTGTTGCAGACCTTGACAGTGATGGTGAATCTGGTGATGACCCATGTGCTGGTAGCCTTGACCCTGGTGGTGACCTTGATGCACTGGCATGCCCCTCGGCCCCTGCTGGACGGGCCCTGGGTGGCGTCCCTGCATGCCCATCTGGTGTTGCTGCTGTGGCGGTGGACCAGTTGTTCTTGTGCCGGGGTTGGCAAACCGGTGATTTTGTCCTTGCTGTGGGTATTGCAGTGGCCCTCCAACCATTTTACCTACAGATTATAAACATATTTCAGAACTCCACAGCTCACTATACATCACCACGGTTTTCGCTTGGAGTAGGTTTTCCTGGTTTTAATATGCACAGAGTTTACCTAATATGATGATTGATTGTTGGAATTTTACGCCCTGGCAACATCTAAGGTAACATCAAGACGTTTTTTTTTAATGACTATATAATCACCATACATGACTGAAACCAATATGGGGTTTGAAGCCCGAGGATCTATGGGTGGATGAGCACTGAGTGAGGCGAAACCAAGTGCGACAATACAGACTGCAGCAACCAACGGGGTTAAGCTGTATATCAGGATGACAAAGCGTGTATAAAATGATTTTAGCTTTCCAAATCTTAGCATTTGTAAACAGCAGAAATTGAAATTCCAATCTATTTTAAACTTACAGCTAGCCATAGTCAATTCTTTTATTTAAAGATGGTTGTTTGTTGGAATTTTTACGTCCTGGCAACACCTGACATATCAGGACGGATACTGACTTGTGACAGTGCGCACTCAATGCGACATTATAGTGCTGCTGCACTGGGAAATCAGTCAACCAGCACCATGAACCAATATCCCACTCAGCCACATTATCCTGACACTGAGCTAACCAGTCCTTGCCTTATCCTATTAATGCCAAGCACGAAGCTAGGAAGCGACAAGTATCAATTTTGTAGGTCATTGGTTTGACTCGACCGGGAATCAAACTCTCGATCTCCTGCACGGGAAGCCTGCACTCTACCGATTCGGCCACCGCGTCCGGCATGATATCGGATAAGTATCTGAGTAAGTCGCAGTGCAAATATCCCCATAAAGAATGTGGTATCAACTTTATTTCAGCATTTAATCAATTCGCTGATCAGCGTCCAGGTGACCTTGACCCCAAACTGACCTGTAGGTACGACCGGCGTAAAGGCCGAGTTGGGCGACGAGCAGAAGGTGCCGCGAGGTTGTTGCTGCTGTTCGTGTTGCTGCTGTTGGTGTTGTTGCTGTTGGTGCTGCTGCTGCTGTTGTTGCTGGTGTTGGGCGTGTTGTGGGTGTGGGACAGTCATGGCGGTCGGTGTAGAGACGTGGGGAGGCGCCATCAGGAAGGGAGGCTTCCCCACCCCACCGCCACCACTCACGGCAGGTCCTTTTTGTTTCTGCAGTGAGATCAAACTAAATTAGCAAAACAAAAAAGAAATGAAAATACGAGGAGGAAAACCCTATATAATAATTGCATAGATTAGATTAGATTAGTGTTAGACTGTATACTCATGCCAAGTCGAAGACTCCACCATCAGGGCCCACTACATGTGGTGAGGGTAGTTAGTATATACAAATAAATTACACTAGGCCAAACGAACATACCTGTTTCTTGGGTCACATTTACTCTGAATCGGGGATGGGCAAGCGGCTAAAATTTATTCCTATTTTTTGTTGTAGAAAGTTGAGTTGGTGGTATTCTTTCTTTTTTTTGGTCAAAGAAATTTGTTACTTCAGAGCAAAACTGACCTCTGAGATTTTGTTATGATGTAAGGCCCCAACAGCGACTGTCGAAATATGGTGTGGTATGATGTTGTTCTTATTTGACCTTTACTTCAGAATTGCTACTATAAAAAGTGTTGGCCGGGACTCAATTTGACATGGTGATTCCCCAGAAAGTATGGTCTTCTTTTGTTTAGGTACAATTTTGTTTAGAAAAAGTGGTGGTGGTGCGAAAGAAGAAATACAGTGCAGAGTTGCATACCAGTCACATCGATCTAACTGCCATCCCGTTCCGGCCAATTTAGCTTAGTCTCAACTATTTCTTACTCTATGCAGATATTGATTTCCCCATGTCCTACACCTAACCACCTAAACGGTTTTTATAATTGTAATTATGGATGTGCTTATTAGCAAAACATTTTTCCTATAATAATTTGGCAGTTTATTGATGAAAACGTGTAACTAAGGACTGAATCCCTCAAGTTGTGTGGTTTCCTGATATTCAGCTATTAACATTACCGAGAGATATGCTTCTCGTTACAGAATCTAATTCTTTAAAAAAATAAATTAAAAAAATTTAAGAGCATTGAAACCATTTTTCTATCACCATTAACTTTTTTTTTAAATGGACAAATTGAAAAGATCACCCACCACCTTGATTTCAATCTGTTTCAGTTGATAATTCTACTTTTTTTTAAATCTATTAATATATATAAGTGTATGCCATAGCATACACTACATCTTTCATTATTAGGAGACTCGCACCAACAGCTAGGTTTGTTTGTTGTTTTACGTCCTAGCAACATCTAAGGACGGACAACAGCTAGGTGATTCACAAGTCCCAGAACGGGGAGTGCAGTCTACCTGCCCAAGCTATACCAGGTGATGAAAAATAACTGCTGTCCGGATGTCAGCATTTGACTTCATCATCTTTAAAGCCAGCCTCTCAGTGGCAGGACAAACTAGTCATGGCTCGTGTACAGCTTCTTATTTGCAGGATATGATCTATTTGTGAAGGATTCAGTGTTTATATTCACAACTCACCCTTGTTCCACACTTTGCTGACTCATCCATTTTTATACCCCGAACAATTCTTTTAGAAATTGTATATATAACTTTTTGTAATAAAAGGGAGAACATATTTTCCCCTGAATAGATTCTTATTAATTTGACATCATGAAAATACCGTGTGCTGTCGACAGGGCGGCAAATCATGTATAAATTAATCAATCAACTCTTACACCCACTTGTCAGGACTGAAATTAGACGCGTCCAATTTATTCGGTGGCCTTGTGGTGTCAATTTACAAAATACTGAGAAGTCAGTTGCTATGGTTACTGACCTATCAATCAGTTGAGCTAATGTTATTTATTATTTGAATTGAAATCATATGTAATTAAGATCTACATGCGTTTAGCTTAGCAAGCATATCATTTTGCCATGATGTATATGGTACATACACGTCGACACCATTAAACGATCAAAGAGATATGATGATACATGCAAACTTACACATACAGATAAAGATACGATAAGCAGATAGCACACCATAATGCTCAAGATTAGAATAAAGCGGACCACACGTCCTTCGGAACACTTCTCGGCAGTGACTAAATCCTTATCGCGGAGTTTGGCATTTATTTCGCCACAAACCTTGCCGGCAATTGGGTCGGTTGGTTGTTTGTTGGAGTTTTAAGTCCTGGCAACATCTAGGGTTATATCAGGATGGGTACCCACTTGTGACAATGTGCAGTCAGTGATTTTTTAGTGCTGCTCCACTGGGAGACCAGGCTGCCAGTACCATGACCTGATGGCCCATTCAGTCACATTATCCTGACACTGAGCCAACCAGTCCTTGCCCTCTCCTAATAATGCTGAGCGCCTGGATAGGAAGCGACAAGTATCAATTTTTGTAAGTCATTGGTTTGACTCGACCGGGAATTGAACTCCCGACTTTCCACACGAGAAACCGATTCGGCCACCGCATCCAGTGTCGGGAATTGGGCAACACTGGTGGTCAACATATATAGTGCTGCAGGCGCATCCTTTTACTTCTCCACAACTGACGTATAGCCTGTATCAGGATGTCGTGGTGATCCATCCAAGTAACGATGACGAGGCTTAACATTGCATCAGGAAACCTAGATAGCATAACAGTTAGGAGGCTTGCCCCAGAAGGACAGAAACGTGGGTTCGAGACCCGCTCTCAGCATGAGGGTTGCAGCTGCTGTCATGACACTGGTTCCATGACCAGGAGGCTGTTGAACTTCCCTTATAATATATTATATATGTAATAGAAGTACCTTATTTTAATAGTAAGTATAAGTATATTTACACTTCATGGGGAGATGAGTGTAGAGATGAAATAAGCCACAGACGCAGGTAAGCTCGGGTAGATTGATTGCATCATGGAGCCTAGATAGACTAATGGTTAGGACACATTCCGCAGAATGTCATATAGGTGGGTTCGAATACCGCTTTTAGTATGATGCTTTTGATGCCACACCTCAGATAAAACAATTTTTCTAAAGTAAAGATACAGGTACCAATATGTCATTCCTATTTTGGGTGTGCATAATTCAAATAGAAAACTGTGGGTCGAATAATTTAAATTTGACAATTCCCTAAGTATCGCATCCTTACTCAGTTGGTCTGCATTCTTTCACGACACTACAAGATTTGATTAATTTATAACATATTTCCTTGATATCCCCCAGCGGGAAACATATTTACTACACACACACAAAATAAACACACACTAGAAAATGTATAAATGTAATGGTAATACATGTGTAGCGGATGCCAACCTTTAAGTCAGCTTTATTTACATAGCACATGGAATTTACAAGCATATGGAATTATGTTCTGATGACAATTTTCTGCAAATGGTAAAAATGTAGGCCAGCAAGCAAAAAATAGACACATCACTGCGAAGAAAAGTGGGCGATAATAGGTGAAAACTATCTGGCCATAATAGTTTGACTGTCCATGTGACTCACGTGTGGGGGCAGGCCGGGTGGCGCCCCCTGCAGGAAGTGAGACGCCATTAGAAGGTTGAATGGGGTCAGGCCTGCCGAGTGCTGCATGAGGGGTGTGAGTCAACATTTTCTCTCTCATTTGTATATACTTAATCTCCTATATATTATTACATATATACATACAGTAAAACCTCTCTAACCGACCACCTCCACAAATCGACCACTCCCTTACATCGAAACCTTTATTTGGGTGCCAACAATACCATTGTAACCATATTCGAACTCCCTAAACCGACCACCTCCCTAGATGGACTACTTAAAGTCGGTCCCAAGGTCGGTCCAATTAGAAAGGTTTTAATGTATAATATATTAATTATTATACCGATATTATATGTTATATATATTATATATTGTATATATGATATATCATATGTATCATATATATCATATATGGGGACAACAATGTCTGAAAAGATGCTGATTGCAATGCAAATTTTACAGTGTTAAACCCCTGGTATTAAAATACGTCAATTAGTGGCATAGGTCTTCCATTGGGTGGTGCCACAAAAGCTTAAGTTGGGTGTGGTCATGGTGACAAAAACAACCAGTTGTTTCAATTGAAATGTGATTTCAATTAAATACTACCATAGCTCCTTGGAGAATGCAACAATTATCTATCTCTCAAACACCACCATCAACAATTCTTACACTATGCCATTGTCGTTGTAAACAAAAGTGCACAGACTGAGCAAGTCTCGTTTTCAATCATTCGTGAATAAGAGCTACAGCGAGACTGCATAACTTTGTCATGCAATAGATTTCCACTATTGCTAATGATTTTCAATTGAATTGTAAACTTTCATTTCATTCGTTGACAGTTCACCGGCCGAGAACTGATGTGGCACAGGTTAGACATGCTCAAAAGTAACTTGAAATAGTTCTATAGTTTTTTGGGGGTAATTTTTGATAAATTGCATCCCGATTGCGACTTAATCATGCAAGTTTTTTTCCCATCAGCAAAAGCCTTTGACCTACTGACCTAGTGACCTAGTAACCCAGTACTCACCATGCTGAGTAGGGCGTGGCTGGCGGCGCTTTCAGCTGCCTGGTCCAGGGTGCGCGCCAACGAGCCCTGGAAACGCAGCCCATTCGACATGGTCACTACCGCACTTGCCTATTGGACAAAGAAATTAATGATGCTGTCACATGTGAGTAATGGTGAGGGTACCCCTACCCACCGACCACTTTATTTATTTTCTCAACGGATTTGGACAACAAATAGACCGACAAGTGTCCAAATTTAAGGGTACACAAATAATGAGATCTCATTTACAGTATTAAAGGTAATGTTAATATACTATTTACTTTCTTTTTTTATTTGTTAATATTTATTATTTTAATAGTAGTAGTACTGTATATATTATTTTTAATTGGTGAAAGCGCCTCATAAGTATTGTACTTCTGCTTTTTCATGTGAAACATTACTGATATAAATATCAACTTGTATGTACAATGATCATAACCAGTTGTCCACAACTGGTTCATCAAAGGCTGTGGTATGTGCTGTCCTGTCTGCGGGAAAGTGCATATAAAAGACCCCTTCCTGCTTATTGGAAATGCCTATGTGGTGGCAGAGGCGTTATTAAATAAAACAAACTTTTGTAAAAATGATCATGTGGAAATAAATATTCTATTTTTATAATAATAATAATAATAATCATATACACATCACACTGGCGTCAGTCCGATATCAATCAGGACAGTTGGTGGGCATTGTAATAGATATCAGTGTAAAGTATGTGTTAACAACGTCGACATGGAGAATGGAAAGGTAGACTTACGCGTTTGTCCGGCCCGTACGTGTAGTCGTATGCTGGAGGTGGCATCCCCATGGCAGCAGTCCACTGTTGGAGCTCAGACACACGGAACCTACACAGACATCAACCCCACATGCAACGTCAACACAACCAGCAACTTACTATCAAAGAAACTGAACAAGTAATGAAGAAAGACTCCTTCAGTTTTCAGTCGCCCCTGCCTCGCTTCTTGTTCCCTTTATTTGTTGGCCTACATTCTCCATTTAAACATCCTGTGTTACCCTTTTGTAGCCTGCATGCGGCTATATATAAACTGCTCCTCAACTACCTTCTATAGCCTCCACACTCGCTCCTTTTACTTAATAAATCATTCCAGGCAGTCAGTTTTCAATGGGATGCCTTAACGCACACACTGTCATCAATGGGTTAACAGCAACATTCAAGGGTGCATTAATATAGACAGAGTCTTCAATGGGTTAACAGCAACACGCATGGGGTGCATTAATGTATGTACAGTCTACAATGGGTTAACAGCAACACTCAAGGGGTACATCAATGCGGGCAGTCTTCAATGGGTTAACAGCAACACTCACGGGGTGCAGTAATGTATGTACAGTCTACAATGGGTTAACAGCAACACTCAAGGGGTACATTTATGTGGGCAGTCTTCAGTGGGTTAACAGCAACAATCATGGGGTGCATTAATGTATTAGTCTACAATGGGTTAACAGCAACACTCACAGGGTGCATTAATGTATTAATGTATTAATGTATGTACAGTCTACAATGGGTTAACAGCAACACTCACAGGCTGCATTAATGTATACATACACTCTACAATGGGTTAAAAGCAACAATGTACATGTACAATCTACAATGGGTATTTTAGTAAAACTAGACTTACCTGGAAGTTGAAGTATTACTAAGATTCTTACGAATCTACAGATACGAAGGTAAGGATCAGGGGAGAGGACAATCCTGCGCATGCCGGGAGTAGCTTCAGTATTCAAAGTTGGAGGGGAATAAAAAACCTAATTCTTACTAAAAATAAAACTATCAGTGAACCTTCCCTAACCTCACCTAAATCTGATTAGATATTTTTTGTTTATACTTGAGTAATATTTTAGCTGTTCTTTACTAGGTGTGGGTAGGGTGGGCCCCCTGATCCTTACCTTCGTATCCGTAGATTCGTAAGAATCTTAGTAATACTTCAACTTCCAGGTAAGTCTAGTTTTACTAAAATATTCTTACTTCATCTTCCGGATACCAGAAGTTAAGTATCCGGGGAGAGTCTTGGTAGCATGATTTTGTATTGCCCGACTTCCCTTCCGTTACTTCCTTCCTTCCTTTCCTTCTTCTTCTCTCGTCCTTCTATTCAACAACAATTCTTGTCTTTCGACATTAGACATTGCTTCAACAGTCCTATTCACACGGAATCAGGATCCAGTCCCAAGATTCGCTGTTTCTGTGCCTATGGCTTTATTACAACGTTAACCTTATGTCAATTATTATATATTAAATACTTAAATTTTGTATATATTTGTTAGAAAACATGCTTCTTAACTCCTTCTATTGTTTCTCAATAAGTCTCTGAACCTCTCCTGGGTCTTCAATTGTTTTATGATAGTACCTTGCGAAGCTCTTACTGTCCCACCAGGAAGTGTTACGCATGATGGCATTCAAGCTTGCTCCTAGATCTTTTGCTGACGATGCCGTAGCTCCTCTAGTACTGTGACCCTTGTACTTATTTGTATTAATACCTGCCAGGTTCATCGTCCTTAGTGCCCACCTAGCCAGTGTTGCTCTAAATATGGGTCCATGTGGCCCAATATAATAAATCAGTAATTGTTTATTCTGCTTCCTTATATCTGCCATTCTTAATAAATACTTTTTAACAGTCCTTACTACACACAGTCTTCTATCTTCAGCGTAATTGTGGAATCTTATAGAGTCCAATGGTTGACCCAACTGATTGTTTTAACAATGTTTTAATTTTAAACACCACTCAACTTTCCTCAAATCTCATGTTGTCTATCAACAAACTTAAAATCGTTTGCCCTCTTTGTGATGAAACTAACAACAATAACAACATTAATTTATATGATAATAATTTCAGATTCAGTGCCGAATTATTCCCTAATTTCTTAATCCAGTCTAGTATTATGTTTACACTCCAGTAACTATCATATCTAGGTTGTGGAGGTCTCCTCTCATGGCAACTTTTGCAAAACCATCTTATTAAATAATGTTCCCCAATGGTGCTCCCATCTCTTCTAGGCAAAATCACGCTCAATGCACATCTGGCCATGTTGATCGCTCCATAACCTACGCCCGTTTCAAAATACATCCTTAAATATTTCAGAACTTCTGCCATCTTAGGGTTTAATACACTGACTCCTCTCTCTATGGCCCAAAGTGCCCATCTATTAATGTGTGTCATGTATCCTTTCCTCGTAGATTTCCTCCATGTGTCTTGAAAATAACTCAACGTCTTATTATCTATGTCAAACCCTTCCAATGTTCTAGCTAAAAGAGTTACGCCTTTAATTTTATATCTTCTAGATTTTTCCGTACCCCCTCGCCACTTGGGTTGCCTGCTCCACTCAGGTTGCCAACTTGCCTTGGGAACGCCATCTCTTCTTTTGCCTCCAGTCGTATTAATGCGTGCCACAGTTGCGCTGGCCAGTCTGGAGCCACCACTATCGCCTTGGGCCGATCCCTGCTGATTTTTCTCACAACCCTCGGTATTAGGCTGAATGGTGAAAACCAATATATGAACATATTTTCCCACTTTAATGAAAACGCATCTGTCTTCCAATTATCTGGTTCTGGCTCCCAGCTTACATATTTTCCTACTTTCGCATTTAGTCTTGATGCAAATATATCTATCTCTGGGGTTCCCCACTTGTTACAGATTTCTTCGAAAATGTCTTCACTTAAGCTCCATTCTAGCTGATCCCTGAATTTCCTGGATCTCAAGTCTGCTAAAATGTTGTCTTCTCCCGGAATATGAGTAATAGACAGCCAATTCCCATGTTTGTCTGCCCATTCCCATATCCTTATTGTTTCATTCAAACAATCTTCTGACTTGGTTCCTCCCCATGTTTTTTACATACGCTAGTGCTGTTGTATTGTCTGTTCTTACTCTTATATGTATAGTTTCATACCTACATAAACTTTTTAATCCGAAATAGACTGCTCTCAGTGCTAGCACATTTATGTGCATTAACTCATCCGGGTGCCAACGTCCACCCGTCTCCTCTGTCTCCATATGAGCTCCCCAGCCTGCATGTGATGCATCTGTGAATAGTTCCATCTGTGGATCCTCCCTTCTGATCTTCTTACTATTGTGTATGTTCTCACACCACCACCTTATGTTCGCCAAACCTTCCTGCAAAATCCACATTTCACTCTCAAAATTACCCTTGCTCCTCATCAGGGCTTTAATCTTATCTCTTTCAATACTCTTGAAGTGTACACCTGCATACTCTACTCCTTGTGCGTAAGATACCATTAGGCCTAATAGCCCCGCTATTGTTCTAATCTTATGTGTTCTTTCCCCTAGAACTTCTATGACCTCTAGCATCTTATCCTTTTTCTTTACCGGTAGTCTTATCTCCATTGTTTCCGAGCCTAATTCAAACCCCCAAAACATCAACTTTCGTGTAGGTTCCAGAATGGACTTTTCTAGGTTTATTTTAAAACCCAACTTTTTAAAGCTGTCCTTTAATTCCAAAATTGCTTCTCCACATTCCTTTTTTGTTCTTCCAATCACAAAGCTATCGTCCAGATATGGGAATCCTATAAACCCTTTTTCTGCCAAATCTGCATAAATAGGTTGGTCCTGGTGCCAGGCCATTCGGCAATGCTTGATACTCGAGTAACTTCTTTCCTATTCGAAACCTCAAATATTTCTTATGGGTTCTTACTATTGGCACCGAGTAATATGCATCTGTCAGATCTGCACTCGCCATCCAACTTCCATGTTCTATCAGTTCTAGTGCTGTTTTTAAATTATACATCTTGAAATGCTCATAGCTTATTATTTTATTTAGTTCTGTCAGGTTCAGAATCGTTCTAAATTTCCCATTCGATTTTGGTCTTAGAAAGATATTCGACACCCATTGATTCTGGCATTCTTCTACCTTAAAAACTTTAGTCAACAATTTTACTTCTTCCTGTACAAATTCTTTTTCTTGCTCCTCCATCCTGAATGGAAAGGGTTCTCTTATCTGGACTGGTGTCTTAATGAATGATATCATCAACCCTTCTACACATTTCAAGATCCATTTATCTGAAGTTAATTTCCTCCAACTGCTCAAATAATTAACTATATTACCTATATAAACTCTACCTGTTCATCACTAGTTATTTTATTATTATTATTTTTATTAATAATATTAAATGATTCCCCAGGTTCGGTCCTTAACTCTGAGTTACCCACCTGGCTTTGGTAGCTCCCTTCTGAAAACCCCAGCTGGAGCTCCCTCTACCTCTCGCACCTCTGGCCACCGACGGAACATTTCCATATTGAGTGTAGTCCTCCGACATTCTGCCAAAATGCTTCTCTGGCGCTTGCTGCCTTGCTGCCTTGTACCCCAGGATGACGTCTGTCTTCCTCCTCTGTGGGGTCTGAACCTGCCTTTTCCCCCATGGGATAAGGAGTGCCCTAGCTTCTTGCTTGGTTATCTTGGAAAAATCTTTGTTTCCCTCTGTACGGCCTTGATGTCATACAGGTATCTGATGCTTCATCAGTTATCTGTTTTTCTCGCTGAGATTATCTCCTAACAAATACTCTGATGGTTCTGGTAAATCTCCACACACTATCTCTTTTCTCTTATATAATTTCTTTTCCCAATCGTGAATTCACTACCTTCTTAACACTGGTCTTCCTGTCTAACCTCATCTGGCTATGTGTGCATACCAACAGTGTTATCGCGTTCAGCATGTGTATTGCGTGTTAATTCAGCTCAGGATCCGCTGAGCCCCATTGCAAAATAATATCCATCACAGGCGCTTTTGGCTTCAATGGCACCTTGAAACTGCTGAAAGGCGACGGTTTAATGAACGTCTCTGTCGTATTTTGCTTCTCTTTACTCTCAAAACCCGCTCTAGGTAATCTCAACTGTTCATTCATGTTGATCGCACTCACAGATTCACCATCATCTTCCTCATAATACACGTAATCTTCATCTTCCTCTGTGTCCTACAGCGCATCGTACTCCATATCATTGCACGCCCCGTCACCGTGACCTAGATATGACGTCTCTGTTGCCATGGCGTCTTCTTGCGACTCTCTCGTACGTTCCATTTCCAATATCTTCTGCTCTGCCTCTTTCGCTTCTTTTCTCATTTCCATCAATTCCACAAACATAATTTTGAACTCAAATTATCATTGCTCGGACTTGCAATTGGAGAACTTTGTTCTGTATTTTTCAGCCGTTGTTTGGCTTTTGAGTCTAATAATGTTACTTTGTTCTTTTGTTTTGATTTGTTCGTATGCGAACAATCCACCGATTCAGAATCTGACCCGCTTAAATTATGAACAGCAGACTTCACATTTGCTAGGTCTTCAGTAGCCATCATACGAGCCATTTCAATGTCGAAACCGTTCTGATACCTTGCCTTTACTAGTCACGTAAATGTGTTACGTGCGTTCGTTCCGGCCGAGAGGTGAATAGCACTTGCTCTCGCAGTCTATGTTCTGTAACGACAAGCATTGGAACCATAAGAATAGGCATAATTGCGGGATTTCTTTAAATCAATTACTTCACTTCACATAACAAAACATTCACCCACAAGACTTTAAAAATAAATCCAATTGGTTCGTCAAAACACTTACATCAATATTTGTTCTCCTCCAACTCGTACTGACTCCTCCGCTGCTGAGTTGTTTACTGAAGCTACTTCCGGCATGCGCGGGATTGTCCTTTCCCCGGATACTTAACTTCCGGTATCCGGAAGATGAAGTAAGAATTAACAGCAACATTCACAGGCTGCATTAATGTATATATACACTCTACAATGGGTTAAAAGCAACAATGTACATGTACAATCTACAAATGGGTTAACAGCAACACTCACGGTGAATTAATGTATGTACAGTCTACAATGAGTTAACAGCAACACTTATGGGGTGCATTAAAGCGGGCAATCTTCAATGGGTTAACAGCAACACTCACGGGGCGCATTAATGTAGGCGCTGTTCTGAATGCAATGAGTCAATTTGGTAGGGCTCATACTAATCACCACCAGACTTACCTCGCTCGGGTTGTTCTTATCAACTATAATAAAGAACTAACTTATTACCCGGTTAAGATGGTGAAGTAGAAGCTGGGTGTGCATACCTCTTGTTGGCCTGGTGTGGGGCCTGCTGCTGCTGGTGACCGGTGGGGGCGGCCATCCCAGGTATTGGCTGGCGCTGACTCAGTGGCGGGGCCTCAGCCTGAGATGTAGGTGGCGGAACACTAAATTCACTCTTCTGTTGCTTCGCGCCTACTTGTAAAAAAAATCAACAAGACAGAACAACCCACGTCTGATTAGTAAACAAATATCACATGATTAGAAACATTTGCTTTTATACGGTCAGCGAATGTAAGGAATGTTGGGCCTCGTCAAAACTTGGATGAGTGATCGCCTGGGAATACGAGAGGTGCCGCACACATCCTGATACAGGCTTATAGCCTACTAAATCAGTCGCTGAAAATTAGCCTATCCGACTTTCCGTGTTTTCGCAGAAATCCTCCCCCACTCAGGACAGAGGAAGGCTGACTACCGGCCGACCACGAGCCGACCAACAGCGGTCATGGAGAGCCGGAATGTAGAATAAAATGTTTCAAAACTTTTTGTAATTTTGTGTTGATATTATTAATAGTAGATGGAAATAATACATAGAATAATATTTTTGGTTTGTTATTGTTTTATGTCCTAGATGTATATAAACAACACAAGTGGCAGATTTCCAAACAAATCGCTGAAACGCGCAAAAACCCAGAGACCTTGTAGCCCTGCTAACACAGCTTATCAAACTGGAAATGTTGCGCAGTGTCACTAAAAGCCACCTTTTCGACTGGAGTATATATATATATATATAAAGATTAAAAGAACACACTGCAATACAAATATATGATTTTACATATGCACAGGTAAGTCCGGGTGGGACTGCGGAGTGTTTTGAAATGGGTCGAAATTGAAGATGGAAGATAGACTCATCAGAAAGCTTGAGGGGTAAGTGCAGACTGCTACAGTCGTCCCCCTGAAATTGTAAATCTCATCAGAAAGCTTGATAGGTCAGTGCAGACTGCTACAGACGTCCCCCTGGAATTGTAAGTCTTTTAAATGGTCATTTAATGCTTGCAATTACATACATAAAGGCAATGCACTTACATGTACATATACAGGGTAAGTTCAATAACCATATAGCACGTAGCTTGTACAGGATCATGGTCACAGCAACCAGTGTCGTGGGGGTGATGAAAATGGGAAATATTGTGCCTAGAGTGAGAATCGAACCCACATCTCTTGCATTCCATGCCAGCATGCTAACCATTACACCACCCTATCCACGCACACCTGTTTATGTGTCTCTTTGCCTGAGAGGTCAGTGCAGACTACTACACTATGATACATATTTTACTGCACATGCATAGAGCTATTTCGCTGTTCAACATGGAGCTATATTCTGGTGACTTTATGGTACGAGTGTCATTTGGCAGAGCTGAAGGTAGTGCATGCGCAATAATGTACCTTGGAAGAGTTCCTTGACAGAGACTTGCTTGCCATAGGACTTGGCCTTCGACTGGTCGGCCATCAAAGCAGACATGACTGGTGGTGCAGACTGGGGCACGCCCTTAGACGGCTGTCCGATCTTCAACATCTCGTAAAGCGCCGCCGTCCCTTCCTGTTAACAGAGGTGTTTACTATTCATATATATATACACATATTATTCATATATATATACATACACACATACTTCTGTCTGTCTATCTGTCTGTCTCTCTCTCATGTATCTCTATATTAAATATATATATAGGTCATTCTCTAAAACTGCGCACTAAAGAGTGTGACATGAATACCTTCCAAATAATAGCAAAAAAACACTCCAAATAATAGCAGAATTCATGTTCATATGAAGGTTTGCATACTGTGCATATGTCAGAGTTGAAAAAGCTTTTTTATTTTTTATTATTTTGATCTTACACAAATTGAGCAATGTCAATATCACTTGTCTAACATGGAAATCAAGCACACATCCAGAACATCATTTTAACATATACAACGAATTCAAACAAGATTTTATTGATTACAGTTAAGCAAACAAGATTGTCTTACAACAAAAAAGTTGAAAAAAAGTTTGTGTAAATGCAGTGTCGATGTGTAAATTTTCACATTTTCACTTTAAAACAAAATCACACTAACATACTTTTGATATATTTTGTGGAATAGAATAAATACATGTAGTATTGCTAACATATGTATCACACAATAATTAGTTAACTTGCTACCAAATACAGAAAGAATTAATTATCACCATCGTAATGTTTCAGAGAATGACCCACGAACATATATAATATATATCTCAAGAGTTACCTACCTATTCAGGGATGCAAGTTAGAACATAAAAAAAAAACACGCCAAAAAGCCCTGAAATCATGCTTGACGTCATCTGAAGTAGGCTTAAATTCGAGGCTCAATAGACTAGCGTCGTCAGCCTAGTTGGACAGGCATCCCTGCCTCATTAGGCTGAGGATTTACAATTTTAAATCAGACACCCTACCCAAGGCGCATAGGCGAACTAATATCTAGATTTTTTTTTATCTTTTGATATTTTCTTTGTAAACAAATTATTTGAAAAGGCAAGATTTGTTTTTGATTTTTGTGCTTGTTTGTTTGTAAAGGGAGTCGTAAGCGAGCTGGATATAGCAATTGCTTTAACAGGAAGTATTTCTCTCACAAGACTGGAAAATCAGGAAGCTATAAAACAAGGCACAATTATGCAATAAATAGTATGGTATCAGCCAAAGGATGCACACAAAATATTCTAGAAACACTATATGAAAATGTTAAATAGGCCTACGCTTCAACAGTTTTTAAAATCGCATACTTTCTCTTAAGTGCATACTTATTAATGAATATATAAGTGTACAAGCCGAATAAATATAACCACAGCAAGGACTCTGTGTGCATGGTCAGCATTTTTTAAGTAGTAAAAATTTCGCGACAAATCTAAGTATTTTGATGCAACAACATTCACATGGAACTACTATAAAGACTAATCGTTCCGACTAACTAAACCACAAACAATAAAGTAGAATCTACGTCTAACCACCAAACCGATGCAACTCTGTCATGACACAAAGAATTCAACTTCTTCGGTGATTTATAGCTTGTTTCTTTTTAAGAAGGGAAAAAGAGAAGTAAAAGGATAAGTTCAAAAAGAGATACGAGCTGTACCGTTGCCCCCACCCAAATGAAGGAGATGGAAGGGCAGTGGATGAGAGGGAAACAAGGGGGAAAAAAGAGGGAGGCAGTCTCCTTCCAGTAATTGACTGTGTATCTGAATACTTGTCCTTGCCATGTCGCTTTTGAGATGCGGATAAATTCAGCTATATGCTGATGTGATCTATGCAAGAGTGACAACAACTGCAGCCGAATCGTATTTATGGTGGGTGGGAATCAAAATTAGTTCCATGGAACAGCACCTTTAATTTTGAATAGCGTGGTGGTGGAAGAAATTGTCTCCTGCACTGTTTAACCAAGGCATGTGCACAGACACTCACCAGGGCTTCAAATATCTTCTGCGTTTAAATCTAGAAAAGACTAGATCTAGAGTGAGAGCCAGTTCATCTTATTTTATTCACAATTTTATTACTTATGATAATTCAGAGTCAGGACAGAAAATAGGTGCGTTTCATCAGCCATTTTGTCTTTGAAGCAAGGTATTGACATATTTGGCATTTTCTGTATTTACATATTAAAAGAACATAGGAGAGAGAGTAAGTTTGGTTTGTATTTAATAACTGACTCAGGGATTAATAGCCCTAGCCCTAAATTATTATTTTTAATTCCTCCAGTGTGTGACGCGAACGATATATATAACGCTGGATTGTAGATAGCATCCTATATTTCTATGATTCATCAATTCCAAAACCATCATGTCGATCCCTCAAATCCGGTGGGGGCGGTGCGAAAATCGAAAATCGGCAGTAAACTGGGCGAGAACACCGGAAAACAACAGAGTCAGTAACCCCTCTCTTATAGATGCCTTTCAATGTTTATAAATATTGTGTATGCGCATGCAGCTTGCCTGCAGAACGAAGGCACACTGCCATTGAGTTTGCTGATACGGGCAGTTTTATTCAAAATTAATAGAAATGCAGAACGCTAACCGTATAAATTTAATATAATCTCTTTGGTAAGCAGTTTGTTTCTAGGTGGTGTAGTTTTAGAGATATTTCACTTTTTCTGTATGAAGATTGCTCACAGTCATTGACAATGCATTGAGTTTGCCGATACGTGCAGTGTAAAACAACAATTTTATTCAAAATTAATAGAAATGCAGAACCATACCTTATAAATTTGATATAATCTGTTCGTTGAATATGTTTTCTATGTGTTCCAATCGGTTTGTTTCCAGGTGGTGTAGTTTTAGAGATATTTCACTTTTTCTGCATGAAAAATCCTCACGGCCATTGAGTTTGCCGATACGTGCAGTGCAAAAAGTCAATCTTATTCAAAATTAATAGAAATACAGAACCCTAACCGTTTAAATTTAATATAATCTTTTTGTTGAATATGTTTTCTATATGTGTGCCAAGCGGTTTGTTTCTAAGTGGTGTGTTTTAGAGATATTTCACATTTTCTGTATGAAGATTGCTAACAGCCATTGAGTTTGCAGTGTGACCCAGTGTTGTCCTGCAGCCAAGCTGCGCTCGCACTGACCTAAATACCTATGCAGACGTCACATGAAATAGGTCTATAGTTCTATACTAAAACAATGAACATATTAAGAATATACACTTCGAAACGAGGCTAATCATACCCAGCTCCACGTTTTCAAGATGGAAAAAAAAGAACAGTTGAAAACGAGGCAGTGCTAGGGATGAAAAATATGTTAAAGTTAAGACTACCAGTCACTAGTGAACTGCCACACGAAAACAGCTGAATATACTGCAGGCGATAGAGAACATCCTAGCATGGACACACACGCGCGCACAACACATTAGAATTTCCTGCAGACAATTACAACAGCGAAGCAAGAAGAATTCATGAGTTACCTGTAGAAACTGTCAGTGGAAACAGAGATGGCGGAGTACGCGGTTACTCATTCAGTAGGACTGTTACTACGCGTTGTATGCAGTGTGTGAGGAGTTTAATTAAAGGTACACATCAGTGCTCAACTTAAATTTAAACGGCCAGTGCAATATCAGAAATATACTCAGTGATGCTGGACAATAAATTGGGTACGTATAAAAATGGGGGAGCCCCCCCCCCTTAAAAACAAATTATACAAAGGTCTTAGAAATAGTCAGCAGATCCCCATATATCCGTTTGTAAAAAAATGTGTTTATATATATGTACATATACTTGTATATTTAAATAAATGCATCGTGAGACTAATAATAAGGATAACTGCATCGCCGTGTACTTATTATTTTGCTTGTTGAGGACTTAGTAGGCTTTTATTGATTATTCTGTAAATGGTTGAATATCTCATTGCTGGCTCGGGATTTCCTTTTAGCAAATCAGGTATGATATATCTCAGACCTATGGACGTGCAAAGATAATTCAGTACAAAATTGAACATAGCCTGTATATAGCATTTGATTTGTATCACCGAGAGTATACTGGTTATACAGGTAATACTGGCTATACAGATAATCCGAGTTCCTATCCGGTGCTTCTAATACTGCACAGTCAGAGGAAAGTATAACATTTTCTAAACCAAAGCACTTCTCTAGATTTAATCCTATTTACCTGCTTAGATACTGGTGCACTTACGTTTAAAAAATGTTGCTGCATGGATACAGAGTCAAGTTTAGAGAATCTATTACTCCTAAAACATATTGTTCCACTATTTGATGTGCACACCGAAAGTAATTTTGCGTCTAAGGTAGGTTAATATATTTATCTAAAAAATATAGCAAAACAACAAAACAACAAAATCCTACAATCTTACAAACACATGGAAGGATCAATGAAACATTTCAACACTAAACTTGTTTTTCTAATAGATTTTATAAATAGAGTTAATCATCCATCTGTCATTAGTCATTATTCAATTATTTTTGAGCTTAGTGAATTGAGTAACCTAAATTAATTGAATACTGATACTAGGAAAACATCCCACTATTAAACAATGCCATAATGGCGGATGTACCGACCTTAGTTTGTTTGTCTTCTATCTGAATCTTGTTGACCTTGAGGTCAGCTGCCATCAGTCCCTCCTGGTGGGGCTGACCGGAACTAACAATCACTGCCGGGTCGGCGGGCGGGGGCGCGCATTTGGACTTTTGGGAGGGTTTGGAAGATATGTCCAGCGAATTCATAATGCTCAGGAACTCGTCGCTTTGGCCATGAATCGAGTCCTGGTTGTAGATGAAAGAAATAACATCAATGCAAATAGGGAAAGCAATAAAAACAGGCTTACAGCACATATTTTGTGACATCGGCCCTAGTTGAAGTAATGACTGACAGCTGAGAAAATAGTAACTTTGGCTATGTTTTATGAGCTAGATTTTGCTGTCAATTAACACAAGTCTAACAACTTGATCTTTAAACATTGGATTATATTTGAAGACAATTATTGTGATTCATTGCCACAATTATTGTAAGTCATTGTTACAATTATTATGATTCATTCTGAGAAGTTTGTTCCCCCCCCACTGCAATAACGACATTTTATGGCAATACAAATAAATGTAAACCACGTAAAATCAACCAATCGAATTCGAGACGAATGGCTTATTAAAATAATTATCGAGCTATAATTCACCTGACTTCAAAATCCGAAATCCCATTGGCAGTGCCTCATTCCCCAGAAGTAGATGTGCACACTCACCGCCTCCTTAATGATGATCACCTTGGGCTGCTGCTTCTGTGGCTGTTTCTGCTGCTTCTGCTGCTGTTGTTGTTGCTGCTGCAGCTCCTTCTGCTGTTGCTGCTGCTGTTGCTGTTGCTGTTGTTGCTGCTTCTGCTGCTGCTGCTGCTGCTGCTGCTGCTGCTGCTGCTGCTGCTGCTGCTGAGAGAGTCTTTGTGAGGCGGGGTTCACCGGCAGTTTGTCGAGGGCCAGGGCGGCCTCCGTGAGGGACGGCACCGGTGGGCGCCCAGGGCTGGCCGCTCCCTGCGGTGCCGGGCGGGGGGCCGCCTTCTGCGGAGAAGTTTGCTGTCCCTTGCCTTCTCGGCCGTCGCGCCCATTGTGTTGCTGGGCTGCCAAACGCTGCTGCTGCACTTGGAGATTACTGCGGTGAGAGTTGTTCTGGTTGGTGTTGCCGTACTGTAGCAACGTGTGGCCGCCGGGGTTGCTGCCGGCCGGGGTGGTCGGGGAACCCTGCAGCTGCTGCCAGAAGCTGGCGTGGTTGTCCTCATCCTGTGTGTATAGAATGGGTAAGGGTAGAAAAAGGTGACTGGCAGATGACTTGGTTGATTGATTGATAGTGACTTTATGAACGGCGAAAATTGTGTAGGATTAATTGTGTCACCCACTTATATAATTTACGTTGTTGTTTGTTTTACGTCCTAGCAACATCTAAGGTCATATCAGGACAGGTACCGACTTGTGACAGTGCGCACTCATGGCGACTTTATAGTGTTGCCCCACTGGGAGACCAGGCGACCAGCACCATGACCTGATATTCCACTCAGTCACATTATCCTGACACTGAGCCAACCAGTCCTTGCCGTATCCTAATAATGCTGAGCGTCAATGTGGTTTCACTCGACTAGGGTTCGAACCTGTGAGTTCGAATCCCACGATCTACTAGGCTTGAAAAGGTGAGTGACAGCTGACCTCATTGATTGATTGATTAATAGTGATTTTATGCCTCGTCAACAGCAAAGGCCAAATTCTCGGCGAAAATTTAGTAGAATTAATTCTGTCACCCACTTATATAATGTAAACCACAACAATATTACAATAATTAATATATACCAGACGGGATGGCCGAATGAGTTGAGCGTCCGATCCTGTTTTGGTAGTTCGAGGGATTGGAACCCTCTTACTTACTGCCAGTGCATTCCTAGCTTATGGCTGAATACAATAAAGTAAATTTAGCATACATTTTAAAAGAAAAACAAAATAAATTCTCGCCAAGCCGAGATAAACCTCAACCAGGTTATTCTCTTCATACCTACCCGCCGCCCTCTTCTCACTCACCTTACCACCAGCGCCGCCCGTGGGTGCGGGTCGGCGGCCAAAGTCCTGACCTTGCCCTTGCCCTTGCCCTTGCCCCTGACTCTGACCCTGACCCTGACCAGGCTTCCCGCGCGCCTGCAGCAGTTGGTAGGCGCTGAGCCGGGCCGTCTCGGCGCCGCCGGTTGCTTGGTTACCGGGAAGTCGTCTGCTTCCGGTCTGCTGGTTCTGCTGGTTCTGCTTGTCGCCGCGTGGTGGCGCCACCTGCCCGGGCCCGCCCAGCCCGGTGGCCTGCGGCTTGACGACGGCCATGGGCTTGGCCTTGGCCTGCTCCTTCCGGTCGCCGTGGGAGAGGTTGATGAGCGCGTTGGGCGCCATCTGGTAGCCGCAGTGGGGCGAGCAGCGCAGAGTGAGGCCGCCCACAAACGGCTCGTCGAACAGCACCTCGTACACCACGTCCTGCAGCTTCTCAGCTGAGAGCGAAAAACACACACATGCGATAAGAAAAGAAGGAAAAAAAAATTCAAATCATCTTTCCTTCTGAAGCCATTCTTCATAAGGTTTTCCGCCACATGCCAGTTGACCACTGCATTAATGATGCAGGAAGAAAAAAAAGATATGGGTGTCAGTTTTTACAATGTCAATAGTGGCTCATTAAACTGAACTTGCAATACTACTGTATGCTATGCACTCGCTACTGTATGTTATGCACAGCTAGAGGACGCCACTAGTACTGTCCTTACATCGCTGTGAATATGGCCTATGCTGCCACCAATCAATTAATCTCAATCCTACAAAATACTGCAAAAGAAGCGCGTTTCCTTGCTCACCGGGGTGGATACCAATGATGGTGCCGCACAGTCCAAGCGGCATGGCGTAGCCGTCGAGCACGTTGATGACCCGGTCGTACAGCTCATACTCAGCCGACATGTCGGCAACCAGGTTCTCCTGGGCGACAAGTGGCTGAAACACCAAGGGGGGTGGGGGTTTTTGTTTAGCAACAGTATCTGGGCGATTTGTAAGTGCCACCTGACGGTTGGTTTTGTTGAAACAAATAGCACCATCATGCGCAGATTCCAGGGCCAGCGTTCTGAACCGTAATGATGAAGACAAATGCACCACACCTACTTGTGTATGTGGCATTTCACCCGGTGGAGATTAAAGCTGTTACATAGTCCGATGAAAACATCAAATTTTCAAAACAAAAACAATTATCTAGATTTAATTCTACATACCTACCTTAGATACTGGTTCACGTATTAAAGTTGCATGGTCCGATGAAATATAATTTTGTCAAAATTGAAACAACTACTTACATTTGATGCTATATATCCAACTTAGATATTGGTGTATTAGCTAATGATTTGGGACAGTATATACAGAAGAACCAGTGAGTTTATAACCTCACCCCTCAGTTTGAAACACCCATTATGCAGGAAGGCCATTAACCAATTAGGCCAATCTCGTGACCCCATTAGCCCCCCCAACCAAGTAGGCCTGCTGTGCAGGGTCATAGAGGGGAAGGGGATATGAGGTGGATGTGTGTGTATTTGTCTATGTGTTTCCTGACCTGACTTTACAGAGACACAGAGACAGACATACACACAGACATACACACACAGACATACACACACAAGACATACACACACAGACATACACACACAGACAGACACCCATAGATAGGCACACACAGAAACACACACATGCACACACCCGACATACACAGACACACATACACCCAACCTGACTTTGCAGAGAGAGAGCCACACACACACACACACCCAGACAGACACACACAGACATACACACAGACAGACATGCAGAGACATACACACATAGACATACACACACAGACACACACACATATACATACAGACACACACTAACATACACACATGCATACACACATACATTACCACCCATATATATACACACAGACAGACACACAGATAGTCACACACAGACAGACATGCATAGACAGCACACACAGACACACAAACACACATACATGCACACACCCGACATACACAGAGACACATACACCCGACATGACTTTGCAGAGATAGACACACACACACAGACACATAGACAGCCGCACACAGACAGAGGCAGACACACACTTACACGCACACACATACATACACACAGACACACACATACAGACATACACACCCAGACACACACATACATACACAGACACACATACACCCGACCTGACTTTGCACACACACAGACACAGGCAGCCACACACATACATACCCACAGATATACACACAGACACACATACACACAGACATTACCACACATACATATACACACACATATACACACACACAGACACACATATATAGACACACACAGACAGACATGCATAGACAGCACACACAAACACACATACATGCACACACCCGACATGACTTTGCAGAGATAGACACACACACACAGACAGCCGCACACAGACAGAGGCAGACACACACTTACACGCACACACATACATACACACAGACACACACACATACAGATATACACACCCATACACACCCATACATACACAGACACACATACACCCGACCTGACTTTGCAGAGAGAGAGACACACACACAGACACACACAGAGAGAGGCAGCCACACACATACATACCCACAGATATACACACAGACACACAGCCATTACCACACATACATATACACACACACAGACACACATAGATAGACACACACAGACAGACATGCATAGACAGCACACACATACACAGAAACACACAGACATGCACACACCTGACATACACAGACACACATACACCCGACCTGACTTTTCAGAGAGACACACACAGACAGAGACACATAGACAGACGCACACAGACAGAGGCAGACACACACATACATACACACACACATACACAGATGTACATACATACACACAGAAACACACAGACATACACACATATACATACAGACATACATAGACAGACACAAGCAGACAACAGACACACATTATATTTTGTTAAAAACCCTAGTGCCATGGGCCTATGGCACTAATCCAGTCCCAGAAGGCCCACCCCACCAGGAATACCTACCTACAGTCCTGTAAGGTTCCAGGTCATCTCACATCACGTGGTCACCGCGAGATGACCATCTGGGTCATAGCCACAGGACTTTTGACAAGCTTGTCGAAATTATTTTTGGTTCTTTCAGCTCAGATTACTTCAAAACTAATCATCTTTAATCAAAATCACTCCGGACTAATGATTAGTAGCTTGTAACGATCAATTTGATATATTTATCTCAAAAATAAGACAAAAGTTCAAGTGCCATCGGACCATGCAACTTTAAGCATTTATCGCCACATAGAAGGGAATGCTGGGGCAATTTAATAGAACCTGTTACTGCAGAAGCCTATGGTGTCAGAGTGTTGGCATGCTTGCCAAAATTAATGTTGCATGGTTGCACTTCAAATATCTCAAAAGTTAGCCATTTAAAATAAAAGTTACTTTAACAAGGTAGAATATACAGATCGACCAAATATGTTTATCTCAGAAAATGACAGAAACTCAAGACCATCGGTCTATGCAACTTTAAGTGCAACTTACTACACTGGTTCGTCCCTCTGGAATCCCAAGTCTCCCACTTCCACTACACACACTAAGCAGGAAACACCCCCAGGACACTGGTCCCCTAACCGTGGTGTTGTACATGCTGAGGACTATGGCATCGAACCTGCTCAGTGTGTGTAGTGGAAGTGCCTTACCTGAACAGCTGTAATCGTCAGTGGGAGACTTAAATTTCCAGAGGGACGAACCAGTGTAGTAAATTGCACTTAATGTTACATAGTCCAATGGTTTTGAGTTTTTGTCATTTTCTGAGCAAGCGAGACTCCCAACACACAGTTCTGCCATTCGGGGGAAATGCGTCCTAACCATTACTTAGTCTATCTAGGATCCTGGATGCAACCAACTTACCAATACCTACCTGTGTATGCGGTATTCCACCTGGGGAAGGTGAGTGCAACTCATTACATCATTATTTATTAAAGTTGCATAGTCCGATGGGTTTTGAGTTTCTATCATTTTCTGAGATAAACATATTGGTGTGATCATTATAATCTACCCTACTTTCACTTGAAGTAACTTTTATTTTAAATAGCTAACTTTTGAGATATTTGAAGTGCAAACAAGCAAAGTTAGTTATGGCAAGGTTGCCATAACTCTGACACCATAGGTTTCCGCAGTAATATGTTCTATTAAATTGCCTCGTTGAGATACTTATTTTGGTTTTGAAAATTTGATGCTTCATCGGACTATGCAGCTTTAATATTAATATTAATACTGCTACTGCTGCTGCTGCTGCTGCTGCTTCTGCTACTGCTACTACTACTACTACTGTTATTATTATTAATTATTATTTATTTTGTTTACAATCGCTGATTGATCATTGCAAAACTTTAAATAGCGTAAATTACCTCCAATAGCCGATGTTTACTTTTTGTGCTGGGGGGTCGTTAAACAAACAAACAATTTCACTGCTCTTGGTTTTATCTAATATCAACATAAAATTAGAAAGGCCTCATGACATCAAGGTGTAGTTTTAGCACAATCTTTTTCTGTGCGTTACCAAAGACCCTATAATACTAAGACGGCTCACTCCCTATCTCTCCCATGGTAATGTCAATTTCGCAATGCCACCTTGTGGTGGGTTTGATCAGCCCAGCTGCTGGTTGGTGTTTCACATGTAAACACATACAATTATATTATACATGAGATAGGTAAGTATGAATACACATCAATATGAAATTGCTATGAACAAATACACATCATCATCATCATCATCATCGCCATCATCACACATCTTTCAAATTCATATATACATTTATACATATAATATAGCAACTTTTTAACCAAGAGAACAGCCAGCGCACCAAGTGGTGGGTTTGATTATTTTGATTACACAGTATAGGCTGAGTGAGCCGTCTTAGTATTATAGGGCCTTTGGCGTTACCCACAAGCACCCAATGATGATCGATACAGGTGTGTGCATAATCTAATTGTTATATTAGTCAACATATCTCATGGCCAGAAGACCAGTGCTGCGACCATAACACGAGGTTCTATTCGCTGAATATACGATTTTTAAACATGTTGGCTGCAGGCTAACATGGGTAATTTGCACACTGATCTATTTTTAGTTTTCCTGCTGAACCTCCCTACGGCTAGATCCGCACTTCTCCGCTGGTGGCTGCTGACTGCACTTCGATCACCCACCCTTCCACCCACTACCAAGGGGTTTGAGCGCTGTTCCGGTCTGCCTACTCACCATGATGTCGACTCAACCGTCATGAACTTGATCATACACGATACTGCTCTGTTCTGAACTGCTCAGGACACTCGGCTATATGTGGCTAGTCCTCTACATGCTGCTAGGCTGAGACGTCGGCCAAGATCACTTTTTTAAATATTAATTATCTATATTAAATAAACTCAATTTAAACCATGTTCTCTCTCTTGTTTCGTGAATTGTACTGTACGAATGTGTGAATTACGAACAAAAGTAAATAATAAAAAATAAAAAAATAAAGATAAATAATGTTTTTTTAAATAAATAAATAAATAGACCATATTTAAATTAGGCTTCAGATAATTTTCAAGGACCTACCCTGTAGAGGAGGTGCGGCCTCACTTGCATCTTTATGTGCCGCTTCCGCTTCCGGTTGGCCTTGTTGTTGCGGTCCACCTCCTTCTCTATGGCGGCCACCACAAGCTCGTCCAGCACCAGCGCACCGCACGTAGTCGGCCCCACATTCGCACAGGGCAGGTCCTTCAGGAACTTGGTCAGAGCTTTCAACCGGTCCTCCCTAGTACACAAGCAAACAAATCAATCAATTTCACCTTAGACTGACATATAGGCGCAGTAAATAGTGAAGTTGGACCCTTGAATTTGATTTTCAATGAACTTTTACAAGTTACACCCAATTGAATAAATTTGGAAAAAAATTAAAAGGATTAATTTTTGTTTTCTCTTTTAAAAAAAAGAAGAAAAAAGGTTTAACATGGTTAACTTCACTGGTTATAAGCATTAATAAAATGTCAATCTGATAAAGTACTCACTCCTCATCCTCTGGATCTCCGAATATGTCCTGCTCGAAGTAGCCATCTTCGTTGTTGGAGTTATGCGCAATGAAGTCGAACAATTCCGCAAACCTGGGGTGGAAGAGAAAAGCCATTAGTCAACCTCCTATTGCAAATCCTGATCAGTAGCCTCTTCCGCTAGGTGGCGGTGTGGGTGGTTTGTGGTTTCCATGGGGCTGCTGCAGTATGGGTGTGTAGGGTGATTACCTAAACCCGAAATGAAGACATGAGCTTAAAGTTGCATAATACGATGACAGCCTAAGTTTTAGAAATCAAAGTGGCCTAGATTTGATGCTACATATCCAACTTAGGGCACTGCAGTATTACTTATTAAACATGTATTGCTGCATAGAAGGAATACAGTCAATTTAAGGGGAGACACGGGTGATTTTTGGGTGATTTCCATATCTCAACAACTATTAAAGATAGAGCTTTGAAAATTGGAGCACAGATTCTTTGGATCAAGAGAAGCATATCTGCAGAGTTTCGTAGCTCTATCTTGAGTAGGAGTCATATGATGAAGGATCTTGCACACAAAAATCTAAATTTTACCCCCTCCAGGAAGTATACTGAATGTGCCTAGATTTGCCTGAATCAAGTTATTATATGAAGAACTGGTCCAGTTGAGTGCAATAAAGTGGTTTGTGAATTTATATGTCATTACCAACATGTCCCTACATGACGAACCAGAGGTAAAAAAAATTCAATGGTCAATTTTTGTGTCTCCATCCCTAGCTCTTGAACTATGAAAGATACAGTGTTTTTAACCATCTTATTGCACTCAGCAGCAACTTTTACATAAGACTGCGAAGTTTCAACTTTCTGCTTCAATTATAACTTTCATTTTTAGAGGGGGCAAATTGGCAAAACTCTGGGAAAAGCAGTTCTGAGAAAACGAGCTTCAAAGTTCACAAAGTGTTTCTTTCAAATGGTAAAGTCCAGTATCATCATCTAGAATCCCATATTATATACACAAATATCCAGTTAAGTAATTATCTGTCCAAAAAACATATCATTTACACCAAATTAGTACACCAAAAACCAAAAATCGCCAGTTTCACCCAAATTCATGTTCCGATCACCCGTGTCTCCCCTTAATAGAACTATGTCTTCCCTCCAAATATCTCCAAAGTTTGCCATTTTCAATCAAAATTGAGCAGAAAAGAATATGAGAGCCACAAGTGGTCAATGTGGCAATGGCTAAGGAGCCCATGGTCGTACTTCAAATCACTTTTAAGATTAATAGCCCCACCAAAATAATCCTTCTATCAAGCGAAAGAAAATGGGAAGACATTTTTTCAGCAAAAGGAAAAAAAGAGTATTTCTTGAAGGAATAAAATGTGGTGTAGTTACAAGCGAATATACTCGTGGAGAATCATCAAGGTCTTCTGTGAGTACAACCATTGCCCATTCTCACGCTTCGTGTAGCCCACAACCTGCAGACAAGTTAGAACAAACAATTAAAAAACTTTGATAGAATACATACTAAAACAATAAAGGTAGTTTTCATTCATTAAACCCTACATGCGCTGTATATTTATTATGGGAATACAAATAATATAACAAGTCCATTGTTTAGCTTCCCGAAGCATCTTCCTCCTGCAAACTGTTGGTTTTAAGTTTCAGCCATTTTTTCCAAATTATTTTGTACATCGATCATTATAATCTACTTTACCTTAGTTTGAATTAAGTTTGATTTTAAAGGGTTCAGATTTAAGATAGCGAAAACATGCATAAACATTCTTCAACAATGATGTAGGATCTGATCTAGGTAGGTGCTTTGGTTTAGAAAATGTCATGCTTCCATCGGATTATGCAACTTTACCCAAGGGCTAGTTACGCCATCGTGACAAAATTGAATGGTGAATTAATTTTTTGTTTTCTTGGCCACTTCTAAAGCAGCATACTTAAGAAATAACAAAATACTAAATATACTAACATTCATTGCATGTGAAAAGAGGATGGCTTTCCAATTTCAGTGTTAGAAGTCCAACATTCATCTCCAGAAATGTTGAGTATACTATTTATTGGACATTACAAGATTTTCATTTAGTTTAGACTTGAGAGTTGAATCGCACAACTTGATCTATGCCCCCAAAAGCTTGGATTCTGGGCAAAAACCATGCTCTCACCTCTTGGTTCTTTTTGGAGAACTTCAGGTTAAGTCCGACGTTGGTTTTACCCGACTGGAAATTCTTGTTTCCACGCGTGACGTAAATGGTACCGGTGATACGAGACAGGAGGTGCCCGCTGATACCAAGACGCTGTGCCACGACATAGCCGGGGAGATACTGCACTGCAATAGTCTGCAACATGAAAAGGTCAACATGCTACACTTAGTACTGCATCACAGCACCATGAAACAACATTAGAGCAACATGTTACACTTAGTACTGCATTATGGAACTCTGAAACAACATTAGGTCAACATGTTACACTTAGGACTGTATCACAGCACCGTGAAACAAAATTAGAGCGACATGTTACACTTAGTACTGCATCGTGGAACTCTCAAACATTCCATATGAGAAATTTATTAATGATACATCGTTAAGCTAACACATTGAAATAAATCAAAATATGGGGGTACAACCATACTATATTTGTGCTGCGAAATCACTGGTGCAAATAGCTACATTGTGCATGTTGGCCCGAGGCTAACATGGGTAATTTGCTCACGAGGCTGGTCTTTTTTTAGTTTTCCTCGCTTGCCTCTCTCTACCTGTCGTCACTCTGAACCCGGCGCTCCTACAGTGCACTTCGCTTTCCTTCACTGCTGCTACTGTGCACTTCGCTTTCCTGCCGGCGCACATCGCATACCTGTTGCCGAGTAAATAGGCACGTCACTGACAGCCTATTCAGGCTGCTGCTGTGGGTATCAACACTGCTCGCGCTGGACGGGACCCGGTACGCCAAGGCTACTGTCACCGCCAAGACTGTGGTGTCAGAATGTCATCTGAACTGGTGCAAGTATTATTTATTTTATGTTATTTAACGTTCGGTAAACTACACGTTTACCCGCTTGCTGCTCAGTGCTGTCCCGACCGGATATGATAATTGTAATTACACGGTCTCCCGTTTGCTTCTCACTGATTTCCCGGTGGGCTAGGATAATCTAAACTACACGTTCACCCGCTTGCTGCTCAGCGCGTACCGGTGGGCTAGGAAAATGTAAACTACACCTTCGACCGCTTGCTTCTCAGACCTGTACCGACATGACAGTAACGTTGCCACTTGCAAGTTTGTTTCCTCATGTTAAGTATTATCTCCTGCTCATAATTAACTGAAGTTAATCTTAGTAAATAATAGAGTTTGGTACAAAGTAATGACCGCTCTTCACACTTTGTTTAATGCTACTAGTATCGGTGAACCATTGTGACAGTGTTAGTGCCCTCTGCGCACTGGCAGTTCTTTATCTGTTGAATTCTAAGGTATTAAGTCATGCTTACAAATGACAGAATTTGGTGTCAGCAATGACTAGTCATAAATAACAGAATTTATCTGAAGTAGTTTAAGTATTATTTCTTTATTTTATTATCGGTTGCTCGTTTGCCTCATCGCGGTGACAGTAAAGCTAGTCGTCGGTCCATTTCAACTTCATTGTAATGGAACCACGCTCTCTTTATTATTAAGTCATGCTCATAATGAGACAATCTGGTCTCAGAAATGACTCGTTCTAATTAACAGAATTTCATCTGACGTACTGCAAGTATTATTTATTTTATGTTATTAACGTTTGCTCGCTTTTCCTTATCGTAGCGGCAGTAAAAGCTACTGGCCGATTCCAATAGTTAAGAACAGATGGCAGCATCAGTATGTCTACATACCTATCAGTCAAGCACAACCAGCAACTAAGTAAACACATCTGTGCCTGGCAATGTATACCTGTTTCACAATACAACTTTTGCATTCCCCACCGATGCTTACTATCGAATATTTTATATCCTGTTATCGAGTGATAGGAACCGTTGCCACTCGCCAGCTATTTCCTGCATCTGATTGGGCTCCGGATGGTAAACTACATGTTCACCCAACTTGTTTCACCTGGCTGCTTAGCGCCGGATTGGATCTGCCTAGACCTGTAACAGTTAACGCCAGGTGGTAGTACGAGCCTGTAGTTCCCAATAGTAATACTATAGAGACTGTTGCTGATGTTTCACTGTTCAGTTTTGCACTCGTTCAATATTAAGTCATGTTCATAATTAATAATACCTAATTAGTACTGACTAGCCATCATTGTAACAGAAATTGATATGAAGCAGTCAAAGAGTATTTTGTCTTAACAGCTCCTCGCATCACAAGTTGTTTCCGAGGTGATAACTGCTTACAACTATAATTGTAATCTTAAGAGCAAATGTTTTGTTCTTGTTTTATGTCGTAGCAACTTGCTTCAGGCCCACCCCAGTCTCGCACTCGGCAGGGCGCCCATCAGCCAGGGATGTCGGTTGTCCGGCACTACAACTCTGATGTATTGGCGCTACCAAATGAAGTAGTCAACATCTAAGCCAGTATCACGACAGGTGACGACTTGGTGGACGCTATACTGCTGCCATACTGCAATATCTGACTGCCAGCATCGCTAGTTTCGGTCGAGAAATTGCCAAAGATAAGTGCTTCCCGCCTATTAACTCCCTAACTTTCTAGGATGTTAATTAGTTGCAGTCTCCATGATGATCTCTCTCACATACCAAAGTCCCAAAATCATCCACGCCTCGATACTCTGGCAGACCAAATATATATAATGAAATTAAATCTAGAGCATAACGGTGAAGCGTAACCAGCTGGCTATATCCATCAAGCTGGTCTAGGTTCAGTGATTGGCAGTTTTCGAGTACCCCGTACAAGGGTTCCGGAATAGTTCCAGAAGTTACCGGCAGAGATCACATTCTCTCTGATTGTGCTTGCCACTTCTTAATGGCAGCAAGATATAATGCTGATCTGATTAAGCATAACGAACCCGATGCTCCAAGTAGCTCATTTAGCAATAAAGCCCGTAAAGATAAAGCAGTAACGTTATGTCATTCAGTTAATCTCGAGACATCAGTTCTGTTCCTTTCACTCCTAGAGTCTTGAAATCTAGGGCATGATGTTCAGCTCTCCTTTCCTGATCCTTCTAATCTCGTAAGCACATGAATATGGATAATCTTCCTTCCCAACAGCTACTGTCATCGGGGAAGGGCAAAGAAAGATGCTATCTCCATGTGCCCCGCAACTTTAGTTACTGGCGATACTTACAACTGTGAGCTTAAGATTGAAGATAACCCGCATATTATAGTAGCAGATGCTTTGAGATCCTCCTTCTGTAATTTGAATAAGGCTATTCTGAGCTGTAATATGTTGAAGATCTCATAAAATAACAGTAACTCGTGATCTGAACATACTTGATCTTGACCTGTAATTCCACTACATCATTTAGCGATAAAGCTCGTATAGAACTCTTGCACCTGTTTGAGCAACCGTATAAGGGTTCTTTCTTAGTAATCCAGAACTTGAAGGATCTGGAATGGTTCTAGAAGTTAGCGGTAGAGATCCCATTCTGTCCGTAAGGGCAGCAAGATATAATTGTGACCAGCCAGGTTCAGAATTGATACTAGCCGACGCTCTCAGCCGATCCTTTACTGACAGCTCCCATAAGGAGAAAGCACACCAGTGATGTCAATCATGTAATCTTAATGAGATAGTAGTTCATTTTGCACTGACTCTACTAGATTTCAGGTTGTAATGTTGTCATTTTCTACCCTGGAAGATAGTACTTGTTTGCCTCTTATCTTCCAGGCTACTCGGTAGACCACCACCGAAACCTACTTAAGATCTACCAAGCCGGCCTAGCTCCTCGCACTTGGCTCAACAAGCGGGCTCATCTCAGATGCGATCTACGGTTTGCTGCTGCACATGCTTTCCCTCCTCGACTTCCTCGCTTATATGACCTGTTGTCCTTCCTCCTCCATTTGGCCTCCGTTCTCCGCTCCCCTGGAGCTGCACTGAACTACTTTAGTACAGTGAAGATATGGGTCTCTGCTTCCCCAGGCGATCATTCAGTCTTCAAGTCTCATGAGTTAACAGTGATGAAACAAGCAATAATTCGCTCCTCCACTCATTTCGTGTCACAAGCCCCGCCCATTACTCCTGCAGCTTTTCGCTCAAGTAATTCCTTGCTCATGTCTCGTCACCCAGTACCAGCTGTTCACATTGCAGCGTTGATAATCGTCTATCTGTGTCTGTTACGACAAAGTAATTTCGTAGTCTCTTCTCGTTTGACCCCACATGTATTAAAATTCAAAAATGTTAGCATCACACGACGCGGTCTAAGCGTCCTTGTAACATCAACAAAAACCCGCTCAGCATCCTCATGCCCGGTCCAGTTCGTCCTTTTCCCTATCTCCTCCTCCTGTCCAGTCCAAGCATGGCAGCGGTACAACCGTACAGTTCTCCCGAACCCAGATGATCATGCATTCCTGCTACCCTCAGGCAAGCCACTCACCGCCAAGCTGCTACTCAAGACCCTACGTGTAGTCTCACTGACCTCCAGTCGCTCCAAGCTCCGAGTTACTCTACATAGCCTTCCTAGAGGTGCTGCTCAGGCCTGTGCGGCAGCCGGCCTGCCCCTCCCAGCGCTCATGTCGGCCGGAACCTGGAAGAGCCGTGCTCTCCATGCATACCTGTCGCACCTTGAAGTTTTCGATGCTCCATCAGCGCTCGCTCATTTGTTGGGTGAGCGCTGATCTTCACTTACCTGATCCACTTAACCGATTCATGAACTGATACCTGGTAGCGCATTCCAGTCAGCGCTTGATTCTGGCCCTAGTCGCCCATGATACTGTTTGTTCGACCTCCAATGGTCCCTGACGTGTTTTTATTAAATTCTACTGAAATCAATCACTCCTCTATGTCTTTCTTTCCGTTTCCTATCTGCAGCCGAGTGGGCGAATTGTGCATGTTGGCCCGAGGCTAACATGGGTAATTTGCTCACGAGGCTGGTCTTTTTTTAGTTTTCCTCGCTTGCCTCTCTCTACCTGTCGTCACTCTGAACCCGGCGCTCCTACAGTGCACTTCGCTTTCCTTCACTGCTGCTGTGCACTTCGCTTTCCTGCCGGCGCACATCGCATACCTGTTGCCGAGTAAATAGGCACGTCACTGACAGCCTATTCAGGCTGCTGCTGTGGGTATCAACACTGCTCGCGCTGGACGGGACCCGGTACGCCAAGGCTACTGTCACCGCCAAGACTGTGATGTCAGAATGTCATCTGAACTGGTGCAAGTATTATTTATTTTATGTTATTTACTGGGGGGGTGAGCGCTGATCTTCACTTACCTGATCCACTTAACCGATTCATGAACTGATACCTGGTAGCGCATTCCAGTCAGCGCTTGATTCTGGCCCTAGTCGCCCATGATACTGTTTGTTCGACCTCCAATGGTCCCTGACTTGTTTTGATTAAATTCTACAGAAATCAATCACTCCTCTATGTCTTTCTTTCCGTTTCCTATCTGCAGCCGAGTGGGCGAATTATTACTGAATTGTGCTGACAACAGACAACATTTAGTCAGTGGTACTCACTTTTTCCCGTCTTATGACGTCCTCGAGAGCTGGTTTGTCCAGAATGGTGAAATCCACTCGCACCCGACCATCGTTCTTCTCAGCAATATCCATCACCTGATAGGTTAACAATATCCATCACCTGATAAGTTAGCAATATCCATCATCAAATAAGTTGACAATATCTATCACCAAATATATTAACAATATCAATCACCAATAAGTTAGCAATACACATCACCAAATAAGTGGACTTTGCCATTATGACTCCACCACAAGTTACTTCCTAACCTCAATTAGGGAATTATTCCACAAAGTCTACGGTGGTGGCACATGATGCATAAAGGAATGAGGCGAAGGAATTAGTGGAGAACAAAAACAAATCAATGGATATTTATTAATCAGTAATAACCGAGCAAGCAATATGAAAATTAAATGTTATCGCGGGCAAGACTCACTCTGCCCATTCGTCAATAATACTAATAATAACAATTAAAAAACCTCCTAAAAGATTTATTTTCTGACAACTTCTGTTACTGTCAAAGAGCTGAATTATGGCAATGGCTCCTGACACAAGCCTGTGTCAGTAAAAAATCCCGTTAAGTTATTACCAAAATGTTTCTAATGTTTCATTTGGCTATTATCACAGAACTAATCATTAACCTATAGTATCAGATGCACACTTTTGCACCTGCCACAGGACTGCGTCCGTCAAATAGATAACTTAATCAGCTTAGTCATACCTTGTTTTGTTGCTTCCTACTACACCCATCAAATTGCTTCCTGTGTCACACATCAAAGTGAACGATTTGTATATATGTATATATATAGGTAAATACTAAATTTATAATTAAAAAAAAAAAACACAGGAAAAACCACGTTACCAGATGAGGGTTTTAACCAGGGATGTTTATAGCTTTAGTCAAGCATTCTCCAAACTTTGTTATCAAGACATGTGGGTGTTATGTGGTTTTAAATCGAAGTTCGGTGCATGCATGGGGGTTGTTATTATGACCGAGGGTGTATTGAGCTAGGTGATTGATTGGCTCCGTGTCAATAGACAAATGATCGGTTGATTCATTCATAGACAAACGAAGCACTTAGTAACACACTACTGTGTCATATATCTCAAGTTAAACAAAAGCGTCAACAGAAAAAAGACTGTCTCTTTCATCTACCAGACTCTGACACCAGCTACACACACATGTCCAACGTGTCACGCACATTCCGAGCACAAATTGGACTCATCAGTCATCGACGAGTTCACAACAAATGATGAGTTGCTGTCGTTGTTGCCACCAAAGGACAACCAAGAATACTGTGTCAATAGACAGTCCAGGTTATTTTTCTGCGTCAAAACCTACCTGACCCATACAGCCATACTGCGGAGATCCCAGCATGAACACCTCAGCCCTGGGAGGAAAGAGGTCCTCCAGTGTCTTGTACTGCTGGAACGTCGGCGCGTTGACTGCAATGTCCTACAGGGCAGGCAAACAGGGAATCAAAATGACAGGTTGGTTGTTGGAGTTTTAAGTCCTGGCAACATCTTAAGTCATATCAGGACAGGTACTGACTTGTGACAGTGTGCACTAATGGTGACTTTATAGTTCTGCCCCACTGGGAAATCAAGCCGCCAGCACCATGACCTAATATCACACTCAGTCACATTATCCTCATGTTGGATATACATGATGTTGCATTAACCATACATCCTGAATGTCAAACACACTATCAATGTTACTCTTGTCTTCGACAAGACGTCTCTGAACAGCTTTTGCCCCCTCTTTTGTTTCTTTGCATTGCATCAGGTTCCAAGTATGGCGTTGTATTAGAACCCGATACAACAATAATAAATTTAAGTAAATATTCATACCTCAAAGTAGATTTTAAGTACTTAAACCCTTTTCTTTTTAAATTACAAGGCTAGTGCATTTCTTGTGACGTCATACCTTGACTGTCGACTGCAGACAGTAGGCTACTGGAATGGTAGACCACTGCTTGTCCAGGGTGATGTTACCATTCAGACCACACACGTACTTCCGGCCGATCATTGGGCATGCGTAGAGCAGGATGCCGGTGTACCCCACGTCAACGCCCTTACGAGACTTGTACCTAAATGTTTAAACACGTTTAATGAATTGTGGGGAGGGGGGGGGGGCGGGAGCAAAAATCTAACTTCCAAAAGGTTTCCCTAAGGTTTTCTATTCCTAGTACAGGAATGAAAGTGGTCTTCGACAAAAAACGCGGAAATTAGGCCGAGACCTTGGTGCCACCTAGCGAATTTCCGCGAGAACGCACATTTTCCACCATAGGATTAGCAGCCAGGAAATCGCGGGAAAATGACGGAAGTCAGGTTTAAACTGTCTTTGTGACTATATTATCACCCATACCTAATCCTTTCTTGTTGGGGTTTATACTCTAGCAAAATCTAAGGTCATATAAGAATGGGATTTGGTTTAATCAAGTGCTGCCATATATAATTTAATATAATATATATATTATATTGGCATTTTGTGAACATTAAATCAGAGAGTGAATATAAAAAACCGCGAATATCCGCGAAATGACGGAGATCTTTCATCTCCGTATAACTGATCTAAAGTGAAAGCCTCTCTGACCTCTCGGTGATGGAGTCGCACTGCTTGTTCCACCTGACAGTTGCGTCCTTCCCCAACTCCTCTTGCAGGACCTCCACCTTGGTCTGCCCACCGTAGCGCGTCTTGGGCTTGCTGCTCGGGTTCTCCTGAACGTTGAATCTGAATGAGAAAAGGATGCAATTCAACACACAGAAGATCGGACGAAAGACACCTCTCTATGGATTAATCACATCTAGAGCAGGGCGGCTAGTTTTGTTCTAACAAATTCCTCTCCAGCAGATTCCCATGTCTATTTATCAAACATAGGTTTGAGATTGATATGAACAAAAGTATTGCCTTATAGTGTTGGGAGAGTGACAAGACAAAGGTATTGCATACTAATTTCTGACATGTGTTGGGAGAGGAATAAGACAAAGGTATTGCCTAATCATTTCTGGGACATGTGTTGGGAGCGTGACAAGACAAAGGTATTGCCTAATAATTTCTGACATGTGTTGGGAGAGGGATAAGACAAAGGTATTGCCTAATAATCTCCGGGACATGTGTTGGAAGAGTGATAGGGGTGGCTGAAATTATAACGCTTACAGATACGAATGCTTCAATACGCGGTTCCTATTTTGCTTCTTGTTTGTAGTTCTTTCTACTAAATCGGCATGAATAGCTCATTGATACTTAGCTTGGTATTCAAACACAAAACGGTATCCATTTATTCAATTCCCCCCCATCTATTCATCCAATACTGAATGTACTAATTTTCACTCATCTACCCATTGCAAAACATTCCGCCACCCTTCAGAACGTACAAACCTAGTCCATATCCAGCGCGCTTAATGAATTATGATGAAACATTTACATTGCCACGTATTTTCTTTTGATATTTATTTAAAAAGAAAAGGAAACAGAGAATTCTATCAAATACATGATGGGCTACTCTAGGTTGAAGGGGAGACAGGTTTTGATAGAAACTCATTTCATACAATATAACCCCCAGCGACAGTAAAACATACAGGAAAGGGAACCATAACACATATCCCCCCCTCCGAATTAATCAGCGTCGGAATATTAGATGAAGCCAGCAAAGAATCATACAATGGTCACACACCTCCCAGGGTTCCCTAGCAATTAATAAACCAACTCACATATACTAGCCTAGTAACGCACGCCTAATCTTTCACTCGTTTCGAATGTTCATTCACTCATTGAATAAATAATACACGCACACACACAAATATTTGTTCCATGCACCCATGTAGATGATGTACACATGCTTTAGTATTATTAATACGCTGTCCTAAGCTTAAAAGTGTACATTGCACAACTATAATGATGGTTAGAAGGAGAGTACCAGCACAAGTTGCTGTAAATTCACGATTTCAAAACTTGCAATTCAAACTTTCAACGATGAGATGGAAAGAGAGCAGAAAAGAAGAGACGAGAAGGGAGGAGAGTAGAGGAGAGTAGAGGAGAGGAGAGGAGAGGAGAGGAGAGGAGAGGAGAGGAGAGGAGAGCAGAGGAGAGCAGAGGAGAGCAGAGAAATGAAACAGCAAGTCCCTGAGACTACTACCGACAACAAGGCACTGATGATGATGCTGATGTTGCCGACGACGATGATGACGAGGGCAGTGAAAAGAACAATGTTGACGATGTTGAGGATGCTGATGACAACAATGAGGATGCTGAGGAGGATGTTGAGGCTGCCAACAATGTAGCCGAGCCCTGTGTTCCCCAGGCGGGCAGTGCTAACCTGAGGCGACCGTCCGACACAGCCACCACCCGCGCCTCCTCCAGGTGAGGCCAGTTCACCATGACGGGTCTTCCCATGTACTCGGCAGCCACCTGCTCCAAGTCCTGTTGGCGAAAAGGTTATCAGCATCAAATAAAACAAAACCAGAGCCTGAAAATTGCTTTTTTTCCCTTCTTCTTAAAAAAAACTACTTTTTTTACAGCTGCATAGTCCGATGAAAACATCAAATTTTCAAAACCAAAACAATTATCTAAATTTGATTCTACATATCTAACTTAGATACTATTTCACTTATTAAACATTTGTCGTCACACAGAAGGGAATAGCGAGGCAATTGAATAGAACTTGTTACTATAGAAGGCAATGATGCCAAAATTAATTTGACATGGTTTCACTTAAAATATCTCAAAAGTTAGCCACTTAAAATGAACGTTACTCTAAGGTACATTATAACTATCAACCTAATGTATTTGAGACTGTCTCAAAAGGTGCTAAGCAATACGGGACAAAACTTTGTCCATTGTAACGATCAACATACTATCTGCTTATGCATTTGCTCAGAATAAACTGATTTGTTTTTTACATGGTGTTTCATAATCCCAATAGAATACATATATATATTTGAAGCAAATATCCTTGTGTTTTCAGTGTAACCCTTAATGTGCTGTTTTGTGTAAATCGTTACAATGGAAAAAAAAAGAGTTATCACCTTTTGAGACAGGCTCATTTATCTCAGAAAATGTCAGAAATTCAAAACCATCGGACTATGCAACTTTAAATACTCGCACAATGACGCACACAGGAATGAGTTGCTTCTGCCCCCTAACCTAAAATAAAATCACAAAAATCTGACATCTTAACGGGACTTCCGGCAAATCTTTACAGTGCTAAGCATGAGTGGGGACACATATGACCAAGAGGAAATTCCTTTTTTGGAAATCCCTTTTTGGAAATCCGCCGAAAATACCCTGAGGCATCATGGGAAGTCACTTATTTTGCAAAGTCAATTATTTTGCATTTTGTAGTGTTTTCTTCTCCAGAAATCAATTATTTTGCAGCCATCAGTTATTTTGCAACAACCAATTATTTCGCAGAAGTCAGTTATTTAGCATGACACTTGCACCCAAACTGCAGCCACAAAAATCAAAAGAACCCTGACATTTTAATGAAAGTCAGTTATATTGCAGGTTAATACACGATTTCCGCGACGCATGCGCAGAGCGTAATCCAGACTGGACTTTTGGGTCAGAGTCTGTGGAGAGGCAATTGAGACTCTGTTAACACTGGCTTCATATTGAGCAACTGACAGTCTTTTTGGCACAAATGTGGATTCATAGAGAAAACATACTTACCATTTTTTAATCATTTTTGATAATTATAGCTGTGTCCTATAGATTGATTGATTGATAAGCTTTATCGTCAGTGTAAAACAGCACAGGGACACACTGTCGACCCACAACACGAGTGTCGTTGCCTATCACCAGGCGTCGTACTAGTCACGGAAATCGTGTATTGTTTGGCAGAAGTCAGGATTTAAACAAATATTAACTGTAATGTCCAGAAGTCAGTTATTTCGCATACGTCAGTTATTTCGCATGACACAGGGATCACTTACAGCTGGCTCCCTCTCCTCAATGTTGACTATCATGTTCTCGTTACGACTCGCCTGCTGGAACACGACCACACCGCACTTCTCCAGGTGAGCCTGCGAGAAAAGGAAAGATAAAAACAACAAAGATCAACAAAGCTAGTATTGCTAGGAGAGTAAAGTTGTATGCTCTTTGGGCATACATTTCTGTGCTCTATTTTAGCTAATTGAAATGTAATTTTTTAGTCAGATATGTTTAACCACTGTAATGCCCCCAATATCTGATGTTTACTTTTTGTGCTGGGGATGGGGGTGTGGGGTCATTAAAGAAACAAACAAATATTAGGAAATGGCAAGGAACAATGGAATGACAAAACCATATTGTCAACAATATAAATTTCTCCTGCTGAACCAACAATGAATAATTTTTGTTAAAAAGGAAAATAAATTGTATAAATGAACCAATGTCACCTTGTGGGGGATGTGCTTCAATGTAGGGAACCCTGGGAAGAAGGTGTCCAGCTTAACACCGTCACACAGGCCTTTACGTAACTTAGACCGTGGCATCACGAAGCCGTCCTTCGGCACCTCGGTCACCCTGTCAACGGATGCGGAAAGAAAAAAGCGAAAGTAAGCGACACTGGCTATCTGTATTGCAGATCAATTATTTGGCAGAAATAATGATTTTTTACAATTATTATGATTAAAAAAAATAAAATAAATGTCCATTATTTTGCAACATTCAGTTATTTCGCAGAAGTCAGTTATTTTGCAAGTCAGTTATTTCGCAGAAGTGATTTTTTTTTCGCGCGCATTTTCCTAATTTTCCTATTAACTCCTCTGGCAACCTATCCCCATAAAGTGGGGCCTTCTCACTACCCACACACTGCGTGCAGGCCCGACCCGCTACTCACCTGGCATGGTTGTTCACGATGTCCGGGAACTTGCCGGGTAGTGACGAGGGGTAGACGGCCACTGGTGCCCGCGAGTAGTCGTACAGGAAATGGGGCCCGTGCACGTTGCGCGCAGCCTCCGCCGGCAGCAACTCAGCGTACACCGGGGACATGGCCTTCAACAACACCTTCTGTAGACGGACAGAAGAGGAGGAAGGAAGAGGGGATGGAGGACATTGTCATAAATAACATTTAACTGAAATTCCACCTGAAAAAGTGTCGGAAGTTCTACAAGAGTGCAGCTCTTGGAAGTCTATAGAGAATGCCTCTAGGAAAGAGATTCAAAGTCTAGCGGGCAAGTTCCAGCACGAGTCCAAGTGTGTCAAACCAGCTTCAAGGCTTATGAATAGGATCCATCTTTTTTTTCCCCTTCCATAATGGTAGATTTTCTTTAAAAGTGAATATAACACTGGTACCCACTAATGCTTCACTAGGATATGGTTTATTGGGGTTTTGCCTTCTAGCCACACCTAGGGTTCTATCCGGGCGGGTTAAAAAACAAATGTGTGCCTTTCTCTCAAGCCCCTGTCAGACCTTGCCGGACTGGGGAACCGGACACTGTCCGGCGATGTTCGGGTACCGTCCGGTACCCATCCGGCGGTGTCCGGTACAAGTTTTGAACGTGTTCAAAACTTCTGCCGGACACCGCCGGACTGACGTGTCCGGTACCCATCCGATACCCATCTGTACATGTCCGGTACCCATCCGTTGGTGTCCGGTACCCATCCGTTATGTGTCCAGTTCTCGTCCGGTACATGTATGGTACATGTACAGTACTTATCCGGTTGTCCGACGGAAATTAACCCAATTTTACTCTACATTTCGATACATTTTGATAGATTTCTTTGTCCGGTGGTCTCCGGTACTCAGTCCGGTACGGTGTGACAATGACTTAACTGTCATCCTCTCACCCTCCTACCTACCCACCCACATTTGATCCTACATATCCAGCTCACCTACTGCTGCACTTATCAATCACCTGTTGCTGCTCAAAAGAGAATCCTAAGTCAATTTAATAGAACATTTCACTGCTGAATTCTATGGTGTCGAGCACTGCGGCATGCATGATGTTTTCACTTCAGCTATCTCCAACTCTACACTTTTTAAAATAAGTTTATTCAAACTAACGTAATAGCGATCAACTTAATAGTTTATCCTAGAGCAGTAATCGATCCCACATCTCCTGCATTCCGGTCTAGTGTGCTTACAACCATTACACCCCATAGGCTCCATGATATCATCACTCTATCCACGACCACCAGTCTATGTGGCTCTTTGGCTGAGAGGTCAGTGCAGATTACAACATATTTATACAAAACCAAATTTAAAAAGACAGAAACCCAATCCAAATCTATCAGACTATGCAACTAATTTTTTCCTTTATAATTTTAAGGGGAACAAAGACACTTCTAAGCTACAAAAGAAGTGCTTTGAAGGGAACACAGTGGGCACTTGCCTCGTCGATGAAGGGGATGAGAACCACAGCCTCCCACTCCTGCATCTTCCCGTTCAGGTCCGTCTCGAAGTCAGTCGGGTAGTACTGGATGATCGGCGATTTGTGATTCTTCATCAGTTTCTGAAAACAAATGACAAACAGTGAGCGCGCCGTGTAGATAGGCACAATGTCATGTATGTACTGTAAATGGCTGGTTGGTTGGTTGGTTGGAGTTTTACGTCCTGGCAACATCTGAGGTCATATCAGGAGCAAATGGCCGGAAGGCCAGTGCCTCGACGCTGACAAAATATACCTTCTGATGAATAACTTGTTTTACCAACAAAAACCAATCTTTAAAAATCGGGCGGTGGTGGCGCCACTGTCAGCATAGGTTGCAGTATAGAAGTGGTGTTGGACTGCAGCTTAAAGGATACAGAACAATGGGATGGTCATACGTGTTATTTATATTCACATAATAAAGTGTACCACACACACATGCAGCACATTTAGGAGGCCAAGTTTCCTACAATCTAGCATTACACTGCAAACAATATCAGTATACTAGTCTATCCACAAAAATACTTTAAACACGCGCACGCACCCACACATATACACAAAACAGAGGGTAACAACAAGAACACGAGAGAGCATTGCTTACGTGGAAAGGGTCCGGCAGGTTTTTGCGACTGGCTGCCGGTAAGACGGCCATGAGTTGTTGGAATGGAAGGAACGGTTTTCCCAGCTCAAACTTGATGGTTACATGAGAGAAGTTCTTCACATCCGAGATGAAGGGTGCGTAGTGATGAGAGTAGTACCTGTAGACGGATAGCACCAGTATTAACACAAAGCACATTACGAACAGACGAGCGTATATGTGCGTATATAGGTGCATAGATACACCTGATAAGTAAGTTATGAGACTATGAACACGGGACACTAGTCACTTACAGTTCCGGGTACTTATTTGTGTTACATTACCAATTAACAAGCAGTTCCAGTCCCTATGAATCAAACTAGTAAATAAAATGCTTTATAACATATATGACTTCCATTAATTCTCCGTGGTTCCCTGACCAGACGGGATGGCCGATTGAGATGAGCGTCCGTCTCCTGCTTTGGTAGATCGTGAGATTCGAACCCACACGTTCAAAATTGATACTTGTCGCTTCCTAGCCAGGCGCTCGGCATTATTAGGATAGGGCGAGGACTGGTTGGCTCAGGGTTTTGGATAATGTGACTGAGTGGGATATCAGGTCATGATGCTGGCATCCTGGTCTCCCAGTGGGACAACACTATAAAGTCACCATGAGTGCGCACTGTCACAAGTTGGTACCCGTCCTGATGTGCTGCCAGGATGTAAAGCTCCAACAACCAACAAACCGTGGTTCCCTGACAGTGCTAAGCCTAGGAGAGAACTTCCATGTTTTCACGGTGTAGAAACTTCCAACTAGATGAGAAGTAACACAAATTGTAAATGTCTAAAAACTGTCCAAAAATAAGTGAAATCGCGGCCATCTTTCATCTTTGATTAGGGCATGACTACCGTATATGAAAAAGAAATGAGAGAATAGGTCAGAATCACGGGGCCCGAGCAATTCCCATTAGCTACCCCTAGCTGTGCATGCGCATGCCCAGCACACGTACATACCAGCTCCATGAGGGCACCCCGTCGTAGTAGTAGTAGAGGATCCACTGGATGGCGCGAACGTAGCCCTCTGCCTGTTCACGCAGCACCGAGCTGTGGGGAGGAACAATGGGCTCGGTCAGGGCTCTCAGGTGGCAAATTGTTTGGGAGGCCGGAGTGAATCGGGCCAATCAGGGATAAGGTTTTCAGAAGTCACTTGCAGAAAGTTGAAAATTGCACATTTAATTTCTTTTTTTTCTGTTCAATAAACATATTTTCAGCTCATTTCTATGTTTTCCAGAATATAATATACATGTAATGCATTTTCTATCTCTTATATATATATAAGTGGACATTTTTTTTCATTTCTAAGTATTAATCCCCTTCTGTCCTGGATAATAATCTTACTCATCACAGATCATTCTGTGATTTTTGTGGGGCGTGTATATATATAATAAATATGTGTATGATCATAGGTGTTACTAGCAACTGGGACATGAAATCCCCCAATATGAACCAAACCAATCGAAGGACAATTGTGCACAGCTGAGAGCTGAGAGCTGAGAGCGTAAAATTGAGAATTTTACAGCAACCAAAAACCCACTTACGGCGTGATCTCGTCAAACTTGAGTTTTTCCTGGTAGTAGCCGTCCTTGTGATGGCGGAACTCGTGCTTGAACATGCTGTCCGCTCCCTCGTCGTCCTCAGAGCTATAATCGTCCAGCTCCTCCTCCAGCTCCTCCACCTCCACCTCGGCCTCCTCCAGGGGGGCCACGCCCAGGTCTGGCACACACAATGGTTCGCACATGTTCAGTGGACATTCTTTTCCCTTTTACTCCAGAATTACCACACATACATACACCAGAAAATATACAGTATCATTTAAATATACGTGATTTATAAGTATTACACAAGTATAATTAATCAGAAGCTTTCACTCCTTATTATCTTCTAAGACATCTACTGTACTGATCTATTAATAATTGTTCATTGACTATGCAATGGGGCCGATTGTGTCACCCCCCGCCCCCTGTCTGCAAACGCGGTAACTTGTCTGGCCACATTCGTCATTCTGCCGGGGATTTTTTTGGGATGTGGGTAGTTTTTCACCGCAGAATCCGCTAAATTGTTTGTTGTTTTACGTCCTATCAGGACGGGCATCCGCTAAATATAATATACGCTATATATTTCCAAATGTGTCTTTCAACTTCGCATCTATGGTATTCATTTAGGTGAAATAGACTCCCCCAAATTCTTATTTCAGGATTATGTGGAAAATAGTTTTGCGTGTGTATTTAACAACAAAAAAACCCCTAAAAAAACCCATTACCTCTTTCTGACAGCTTTTCATTTGCAGATCAAAATCTGTTTCCATTTTACTCGTGACCATTCATCAGCAGACTGAAAATTTAAGGTTTTCCAAGATTTTTCATTTAAGGCATTATAAAAAAGATTGATGATTGACTGATCATGACTTTATACCGAGTCGGTAGGAAAGGCTATGTTCACAGCAAAAAGTTAGTCAATGATTGAGTGAGACACATCCTAAAATTTACGGCATTTTTCAATCTGTGTGAATTCTGCTAAAGAACATGTAATGCGCTTTACCTTTCTCCAGCGTGGTCATCTCAACGCTGGAGCTACTACTGCTGTCCGCACTCTCGTGGTATTTTACAAGCGTCATGTACTGGTTCGCTGTCAGTAGTTTGTTGAACGGTCTGCCCCGTTTCTGAAATAATTAAAGTTGCATGGTCCGATGAAATATATATTTTTCAAAAACAAAACGTGTATCTATATTTGATTATTTATATCCAGCTCAGATATTGGTGCATTAACTAGTGATTTGGGACAGCATATATAAAATAACAACTTGTTTCCTTTTGCCACGAGAACCGATTTTACAATCGGAAGATTATTACACCGTACAAACGGTTAAACTGGCGCCATGACCATTGACATTTGGGAGAAAACCGATGGGTTATTTGGATTTATTTGACAAATTCATTATTATTTTATTATTATTTAATAAATAGCTATGTGGTCTACACATAGCTAGCAGCGTAATGGTGTATTTCAGCATTGACAGCAGAGCCGCTTAAACGGCGGCGATATCCTGATCCTCTTGACTATTAAAATAATATATATATGGACTTAATCCAATTCTTTGATATTAAATAGCATATTTTGGAAAGTTTAATTGAATATTTAGGTTGAATTTAATGTTGAATCTCAGAACCAGTATCATTAGTTGCTATGTATGTTAACAAGTCGAGCCCAATTTTAAACAAATTGCCAGTTATCTAGCAACAGGGTAGCTTTTTAAAATCATTTTCTGAAATTTTAGATGCAATATATCATTTGTGTGGTCAAAAATATTAATTACAGCAATGTTGGCAGCTGGATTGAATGGTTGGACAGCTAACTAGTTTTATTTGATAGATTTATTCTGAAGAGAACTAGAACAGATGTGGAAGAATGCAGGGAAGGGAGTGGGGACCAGGAGATTGGCCTCTCATGATCGTTTTCGTCGTTTTTCTTTTAAATGTCTTATTTTTGGCATTAATGTTAGTTTTAATTCAAAATTATGGTTTATTTTTTATTCATGGATATATATATACATTTCGGGTATTTTGGGGCTTTTAACTTAAGACTGGAATTTAAATTAACACAATATCATTTAAATTTATAATATAGTGTTATTACGTAGTCAAATAGAAACCTTTTTCTGCTCTGATACATCTAGGTTGGAATTTGGCAATTCAACCTGGGATGGTAAATGGATAGCCTATAAACTATTATATTATAAGATAAATTGCCACTATTACAACGGTTAAACTAGGATAGGGTGAGGAGCAGGGGAAATAGGAAGATCAAATTTTCTGTGACTGAAAATTCACCAGCTTAATCAACTGATGCACAAAAAACATACACACACAAAAAAAACTGGGTATCTACAGAGTTTCAGTCTAGGGTCGTTTCATGGTGAATGGGGCCGAGGTGTGACACGAGGGTCAAATATGAATATTGTGTATTTTCCTAATTTTTTCACTGAGTAGCCAACTCTTGTCCATATATATATACTGGTAATATGAAGGAAAGGATAGTTTAGGTTACCATTTTGTCAGAAAAACGAGAACTAATTGACTAGCCAGCCCCAAGTGTAGACTTATTAATCAACAAGTGTGGAATTTTTAATCAAAACAATTATTTCAGAAAATTTATTGCATGAAACAATTAATTGTTATGTTGTAATCCCTAAGTATAGAAATCCATCGTGAAGAAATCTGCATAGGATGATTGTCTTCTTCCCAATTTTGATTTGTGGATGTAACAGAATGGAAGGGACACCAAAAATAATATGGGACTTCAATTTCATTTCTTTTCCATACAGATCAGTAGGAAAATTATATTACTAGTCATGGTAAGCCTACTCCAAAATATGCTTGCACATGCAACAGTTCTTGTTGAAGCTCTGGTATTCACAGAATAGCATATTCCCTGACAAAACAACCAGGAAACAAGGAGGGGACACATCAGTTATCTCCAGAACCAGTTTAATCTCCATGGAATATTAGATATAAACAATATATATATATATGCATGCAAGATGAACATTTATTTCAAGTAAGAGTCTCCTTTATTATTTCATTGACTAACAGGTAATATTCTATGCAAAATAAAGGTCTAGTAGGCTGTAGAAAAGTCCACATTCACCATGTAACAAAGTCATGACTTTAAAACACCATATTTTCTTTAATGAAAAGGTTGGCTTTTTTTTTTTTTTACTATGTCACATTGTCTTGAATGAGCGAGCACGCTCATTCAGTGTCATTGCTGGACACGGCAGGCTCAAGGCCGAAGCCCTCCCCCCCTGCCAATACTGTGGTGGGGGGGGGGGGGGGGGGAGAGTGACACCCCACCCCGGCCCCGCCGGCGCTTTCCCCACCCCCCTCCGTCCTATAAAAATGCCTGCCAGCCATCACGGCCCGGCACTATCCTGCCGTCTCCCGGAGCCACCAAAGCTGGTCAGTCTTCTCCAAAACGCCCGCACTGACCACTTCCCACCTCCAATTATACCCACCCACACCTGCAGTTGATTGTGCCAACAGCAATCAACAAAACCTAAAAACAATCACGTATGTTGACTTGTCAACATAGTTAATTCGCGAACAAGGCTAGTCGAACCTGACCATGTGACCCTTCCCGCCCTCTGTCACCACTTCGTTACTGGCTCTCGACCAAGCAACTTCAAAATTACTCTCCTGACACGCCCACTCCTGACCACTACCGGCAAGCCATGCCTCAGAGGAAGCGGTTGGGTAGGCCGCCTCTCCGGCCTCAACTCCGGCGGGCCTCGCTGCGCAGGGCGGCTAGGGCTTTGGCGCCTCATGCGAGGAGGCACCGGGATATGTCGGATGCAGTTCCACAGTTGCAGTCTACTTCGGAGCAGGGGCTTCCTCAACAGCCGTCGGACATAGCTACCATGCTAGAACTTCAGCGAGAGGCGTTGCAAGTTACTCGTGATTTGGCGGTCAGGGTAAATGCTTTGAAACGAGTGGCTGCCATTCCGTGTCGGCCAGTAGCGGAGGCAGCTTTTGGTTCACCAGCTCAAGTTCCGCCCACTTTGTCACTGGTACTGTCACCAGGCCCGCCTCGACACGTTGAGGTCGGGCTTCCTGAGCCACAAGCCCCGCCACCAGCTCCGTGCTTCTACCTGGCGGAAATGGTGGAGGCGGCAGAACCACAAGTTCAGGAGCCGCAGCCGGTGCAGGCTCGGGTGCAGCATGCGGCAGCCGCAATTGCAGAGCTTATTTTGGACACCTCGACCACGTTCATGAAGCCAAAAGGTACTTCTTTCCTCCCACACTTGCCAATAACCAGAGGGGATGCCTTTAAAGGCATAGGGATGGGGGAGGCTACTTGGCCCAAATACTTTGAGGCTTTAAGAACTCTTGCTGCCTTGCCAAACCGTCCCCCCTCCTGGTTAAAACATATCTTGAAACATGAACAAGACCTCGCAAATATGATGCCGCTTGTGGTCTGAGAAAGTATTTAAGTTAGTCGCTGATTGTTTGTTTGTTTGTTGTTTTACATCCTAGCAACATCTAAGGTCATATCAGGACGGGTACCGACTTGTGACAGTGCGCACTCATGGTGACTTTATAGTGCTGTCCCACTGGGAAACCAGGCCGCTGGCACCATGACCTGGTATCCCACTCAGTCACATTATCCTGACACTGAGCACAACAGTCCTTGCCCTATCCTAATAATGCCGAGCGCCTGGCTAGGAAGCAACAAGTATCAATTTTAAAGTCATCGGTTTGACTCGACCGGGACTCGAACCCACGATCTACCAGCACGGGAGACGGATGCTCTAACTCATTCGGCCATTCGCTGAAGGTCGCCTACCTCAGGGCTGGGATGACCTGGCCCTAATTAAAGATAGGCAACGTGATATTTGTACTGCTGCCGGGAGGTCAAGCTGGTCTACTAGAGCGCACCAGTTCCCAGCTCAACCTGTGGCTCATTTCTCTTCTCAGTTACCAGCCCAAGAGGCTTCCGCAGTGGCGCCACAGCCAAATGTACCTATTAATGTGAGGAATGAGTACAACAAAGAAACGGACGGCCGTCCGTGTAATAACTGGAACTGGGGACGTGAGTGCAGGTTTGGTGCGACACACGGTGTTCTTCCAGCTAAATTCCTACATATCTGTGCCTGGTGCGAATATCGCCTCAAGAGACTCCATATTCACAGAGACCAAGACTGTCTTAAGAGGCGTGCCTTTCACGCCAATAAAAATGCTGATAAAGTTGGTGCAGATGGGGCTAGTGTAAGTCTCCGCCCATGTTCAGTTCCCACTATTTCTACTGTTGTTAGCACCGGCGTGCCCAGTCCGGTGCAGGTTGTTGACATTCCTGCTGATCCGCCCACTTGTTACCCGCCGGTATCTATAATCCACCCACTCACCCAGGCACGGTCTCCTACCCACCCGCCCCCCTCTTTCACACATTCCGTGACGGTTGAGTGCCCTAATCACTCATTGCCACTTCCCACTGACGAGGCACCGCACCCGCTCCCCCACCTCACATTCCAAACCCCCCCCCCCCCCTCAGCACACCCTAGTGGCCCCGCCTCCCCGACAACCACACATAACATGATCCAAGACAAACACAATACTTCCCGAGTTGCCTGAGAATGCGGTTGGGGAGAACTCTACACATACAAATAACTTACCAATTGAAATAGAATTTGATTGTTTCAATACTAGTTCTGACTGTCTGCCTCTACTTACAGATCTACCACAAAGCAGTCTGTTTGTTCCGCCCTCCCCTCAGGACTACAAGCCAACACTGACTGCTATTTGGCCGCTCGCAGCTCCGGCTATGTTCCATACACACCTGTCATTTGCTAAGTTGTACCAAGCAGTTAGAATAACAGCTCTGCCGAATTACTTGATTGCTAAATTGCCAGTAACATCGGGTCTTAACATTGCCGCATGGCGCTCAGCACTTGTAGATTATCCTGATGTACAGCTGCTCGATTTTCTCGAGTTTGGCTGGCCTGTTGATTATATGTCTCGTTATATTCCAACCCCATCTCTTAAAAATCATAACAACGCTGATGCTGATCCTCACATTATCGCTTTTATTAGTAAAGAATGTCGTTATTCAGCAATGCTAGGTCCCTTCTCCCACCCACCATTTGTTCCCTGGTGTCAGGTGAGCCCACTCATGACGAGGCCAAAAAAGGACTCAGACTCAAGAAGAGTGATCTTAGATCTTAGTTTCCCACTGGGGAGAAGCGTCAATTCCGGGATAGCGAGAGGTTATTATCAGGGACTCCAGTTTAATTTTTCATTGCCTTCCATTTCAACTCTCACCGATCAACTCACTAAGATAGGTCCGGATTCATGGCTATGGTCAGCTGATTTAGCCCGCGCTTACCGCCAGGTAAGGGTCTGCCCGTTATCAACTCCCCTTCTTTGCATTATATTAAACAACCAATATTATATCGATCTGGCTCCTCACTTTGGGTGCCGCACATCGGCATTGGCATGCGCTAGGGCAACTAGGGCGGCGGTTTGGCTCTTAAGGAATCAAGGGTTTTATGCCCTCTGCTACTGCTGGTTCTTGCTGTGCTAAGGGCTGCTCCTCAGGTAGGGTTGCATCCGTTTCCCACTGATGTCCTTAAAGACTTAGATTGGTTCATGAAGTTTACCACCTCCTTGAACAATGTCATCCTTCTGCCCTCAGCTCCCCCGCCAATCTGGGAGATTGAATGTGATTCTACCCTTCAGGCAGGGGGGAGCCTTCTCACAAGAGGAAATGAAAATGGTAGGTGACCAGGCTATTTTTGATTTAGGTCATTCCACATCACGTGGTCATCACGAGATGTCAATACCAGTCATAGCGAGAGGACTTTTGGAAAGCTTGTCAAAAGTATTTTGGGTTCTTTCAGCTTAAATTGCTTCAAAACTAGCCCTTTTTCATCCAAATGACTATGGACTAATGATTAGGTCATAACGATCAATTTGATATGTTTATCTAAAGAATAAGATAAAAATTAAAACGCGATTGGACTATGCAACTTTAAAAGAATGTATGTATGTATGTATGTATGTATGTATGTATGTATGTATGTATGTATGTATGTATGTATGTATGTATGTATGTATGTATGTATGTATGTATGTATGTACGTGTGTATGTATGTACGCAGATAATTTACACTCCCAGATGGTGCTGCAGTGGCAAAACATACTCTTAACACATATATAAAATGGTGATGAACTGGATAGCAAGCCGTGAAGAAAACTGAGGGGAATGACACCCATGTTTATATGGTCATAATTACAATGAACAGGATACATACATACATACATACATACATACATACATACATACATACATACATACATACATACATACATACAATGATTGCAATTGCGGGTCGCGCTCTGGCTCCTGGAAGCATATGGAAATAAAACTAACAACAGCAATAACTAACTCACCCAAACTTTCCAACAAGAACTGCACACAATCCAGCCATACATCACATAATTTTTTTTTTTTTTGATGGGGTGTTTATGCTGTCCATAACATCTAAGCCCGGATGATCGGGCTTGTTTTCAATGCTGGGCAGTTTTCGGCTTTTTTCTTTTTCTTATAGTTGGTGGTTATGGTTAGTAAATCTACATTAGTTTTTTTGGTTTTTCTTGACAATTGTTTTCCTTCTACTCTTATCTCTAGACTAGCCTACTCTATTTACATATTATAGGCTTGGACGCAGTAGATGGTTGATATGTGTTTGGTGTGTGGTTTTGTTGGTATCTGCTTAGTTTTTTTTGCCTGAGCACCTCCCAAGAGCTGTCCAGCTGGCAGGCCGTGACATATCACATGCCCCGCTTCGTCACAGTTCAGGGGTGGTTTCCTGGCTTTACTTTGCACAGATATTTTTTGTATGTTTTTAGGTCGGGAATTTGTCTTTCCTTTACTGTTTGGGCATTCCAGACTTTGGCAGCCATTTCTAGTGTACTTCTTTCATGTGCTTTGATGTGACTTCTGGTTTGTGTTAGTATTGGTGCATTGTTTGCTCTGGTGTTCCTTTGTGGCTGGGTTAGGTACCATTTTTCTCGACTATACCCAAATGCCAGTGTTTTTAGGTGTATTATTCTTCAGTTCCCTAATAATTTAACTTTCGTTTTTTTGTGGATGTTGTAGGTTGGGTGTAGTTTGTCCACCTTAAGGTATGTCTTTAGGGCTCTGTTTTGCAGTATTTGCAGTTTTATTCAGCAGTTCCTGTTTGGCACCCATATAGATGACATCCCCATAGTCGAAGTAGTGGAGCACCATTCCCTTGAAGACTTTTATTGACATTTCTTGGGGCATGTAGTTTCTTAGCTTTGCAAATAACCAGTTTGTGGTTTATTTTTTGGAAGATTTTTGTTATACAAAGGTGGTAGTTTAGCTGGCTGTCCAGCTCTAGGCCTAGGTATTTATAGTGGCTTACTTTTTCTAGTGTTTGGTTCCCTAGCTTGCAGTGCAGGTTCCTTTCTGGCATTATTCTATGCGAGAAGAGGACTGTCTTGGATTTTTTTTGCATTTATGGTTATTTTATTAGACTCACACCAGTCATCTAGTTTTAGTAGGAGCTTGTTTAGTTTTGTTATTACTTCTTCTGTACTTCCTTCAACATATATGCTGGTGTCATCTGCATACAGCTGGAGGTGCTCTGTTTCAAGCCACTTTTCTAGGTCATTTATGTAGATTATAAAGAGTAGTGGTCCCAGGACTGATCCTTGGGGTACACCACACGTGACAGGTTGGTGGTCTGATAGTGTATTGTTTACTTTAGTTTTTTGTTGTCTGTCTTTTAGGTAGCATTTTATCCAATTTACAGAGTTAGATTGGATGCCCATGTGGTTTAGCTTTTGCAGTAGTATATTGTGGTCTACCATGTAAAAAGCTTTGCTGTAATCACTGAAAGCTGCTCCAACTAATTGTTTTTGGTTCATTGAGGCCAGTATGTCATTTGTTAGGTTGGCTATTGTTTTTGATGTGGAGTGCAGTTTCCTAAAAAAAAAACTTGTCTTTTGTTCAGTGTATTGGTTTTTTCTAGGTGTTCATTTATGTGTCTATGGAAAAGCTTTTCAATTAGCTTGCCTGGGGTTTGCAGAATTGATATTGGTCTATAGTTCACCATCCTTTGTTTGTCACCACCTTTGAAGATGGGGGTAATAGTTGCCATCTTTCAGGCTTTGATGAATTTTCCCTGGTCAAAGGAGATGTTGCATAGGTCAATCATTGTGTCAGGGGTGGTTTGGAGTGCATCCTTCAGTATTTTGGTGGGGATTCCATCCATCCCACTTGCTTTGTTTGTGTCTATGCTGTTTATGAGGTCTGTTATTTCTTTTATATTGGTTTTGCAGGTGAGGATTTTCTCTTTATTTTCCCAGTTTCTTATGAATTTTTGTGATAGTTTTGGTCCCACTGTGATAAAGTGGGTGTTTAGTTTGTTGGCTGCATCTCTATTTGTGAGCACTTGTCCTTCATTGTCCTGGAAGTTTATATAATCTCCTGTATTGTTTTAGGGGAATAGCAGATTTACATTTTTCCAGAATTTATTTGTGTTGCTTCCCCAGTCCTCGTTTTGCTTTAGTGTATATTTCTTTCTTGCTGTTTTTACTGCTTTGAGTGAACTGTTTCTGGCTGTTTTATAGGCTATTTGTCATCTAGGTTGTTGGTGCGTTTTGCAGTGTCTATCCAGGGGTCTTGATTTTTTTTTGTATTTCTTTATGGGACACATTTCATCTAACGATGTTTTTATTTCTGTTATGATGTTGTTCCAGTAGGTGTTAACATCATCTCTGTTTTTTGTGATGTTGTTTATGGTTTTGTGTTAGATATTCATCAAATACTCTGCAAATCAACTGTAACACAGCAAATATTTGGTTGGAAACACCAGCTCTCACCCGAAAAGCAAGTTGAGCAATGTTGCTCATCATCGGTACTTGGATGGGTGATCATTTGGGAATACAAGATGCCATAGACATCTTGATATAAGCATATAACCTACCACTGGAGGATAGCAAACCAGTATATAGGGCCTCGGTGCTGTAAATTCCTTATTTTGAACATTCAACTTACAATTGGAAAACAAATTCCACAAACGACACACACTTACATATCCCCTGTGACCGCGATGACCACGTCGATTGTGCTAAGAAGAAATTAAACAAAAACTCACTAACTAACCAAAACTGAACACACCATTCTCTCCTATTTCACATTAAAGCTGCATAGTCCAATGGTTTTGAGTTTCTGCCACAGTTTGGAGTCATTAAAAATAAATTTTAATAATTTAAATTCGGAAATATATTAATTAAAAACCTGCTAAATGATTTCGGTATGCACACTGAAATGCAGGACACACATTAATAGGTTCTATTAAATGGACATAAAATGGCTTAGGTGCAACACTAAATGTTTTACTAAGTGCACCGGTATATAAGGTGCATATATGAAATCAAATTGAGGTTAGTGTTTTAAGTTTAAAAATGGTTAATGCTTTCATCGGATTATGTAGCTTTAACGCCAAACGTATATGGCTGTGCAATGCACTCGCACCCACATAAATATAATGGCCACAGACATAAATATAATGCCAACACCCACACACAAATATAAACGAACTGTCTACATAATATAAATAAAATAGCCACGCTTACAAGTCCTTTGTGTGACACCCTTACATACACAAATATAATAAACAAAATAGCCACACTTACATGTCCTGTAGGTGATACATAGATACATATATAAACAAAATAGTCATGCTTACATGCCCTTTGTGCAACACACAAATATAATAAACAAAATAGCCACACTTACATGTCCTTTGGGTGATATACAGACACATTATAAATGAAATAGCCACACATACATACATGTCCTTTAGGCGGCACACACACTCATATATAAACAAAGCGCCCACACTTACATGCCCCTTAGGTGATGCACACACTCATATATAAACAAAGCGCCCACATTTACATGCCCCTTGGGTGACACACACACACTCATATATAAACAAAGCGCACACACTTACATGCCCCTTAGGTGACACACACACACTCATATATAAACAAAGCGGCCACACTTACATGCCCCTTGGGTGACACACACACACTCATATATAAACAAAGCGCACACACTTACATGCCCCTTAGGTGACACACACACTCATATATAAACAAAGCACCCACACTTACATGCCCCTTAGGTGACACACATACACTCATATATAAACAAAGCGCCCACACTTACATGCCCCTTAGGTGACACACACACTCAGATATAAACAAAGCGCCCACTCTTACATGCCCCTTAGGTGACACACACACTCATATATAAACAAAGCGCCCACACTTACATGCCCCTTAGGTGACACACATACACTCATATATAAATAAAGCGCCCACACTTACATGCCCCTTAGGTGACACACACACTCATATATAAACAAAGCGCCCACACTTACATGCCCCTTGTGCGCGCGCTGCCCCCGCAGAGTGCGAGGCTGTCGTGCCCCGCTCGACTCTCCCATCTTACCCTCCAACCACCGCAGGTCCGCATACGTTTCTCGGAACTGTTCCGTGTCGTGCTGTGCAGAAACAAGACTCCTCAGAACCTCTCCTAAACCCCTCCCTGATTTAGGGCCCCAACTCTCCGCTCCAGGTTGGGTTTACTTTTCAAGAGAACCAACTCACAAAAACATGTTTGGAAATTACAGGCACAAAGTCAACAAACGGCACATATTTGCAAGGGATGGATGGAATCGTCAGAGGGTTATGAATGTGACTTTGAGCCGAGCAAGTTTCTCTTTGGAAATATTTTTTATTGGCGAACCAAAGAAACCAAATGACAAGATATGGTTTCAAGTTGAGAAGCAATTACATTTTTTAGGACTTTTAATGACTCTGAGCCTTTTATCACAAATTGCAACAATTTTTGGTATTTTAATGAAAAGACAATTACAATTCTCAACTTTAAGTAAATGTGTAGGTTTCCTAAGTACAAACCCTGGAAATAGCGGCCAGTGGTTGCTGCTTTTAAGAGACACCATACAAACATTTATTAACATCATTTCTTTATGCTATATAATTATGCTCCCGAAGAAAGGGACATTTTATGGCAACATGGAATGTCATTTATAGCACGATTTATATACGTAGATTAAATTACATGTGGTCTTTCCCCTCTTTTAGCTTATAACAACATAGTCCATACAGAATTAGATAAACATAACATTGGGACTAAACAAATAAATGACCTAATCAAACACAATGAATCCCATCAAATGAGTTACATTAAATTATCATGCAAAACATATTCAAATTTTCTTACCTCTGATAATTTCTTCATGTATTTTTCGAATCGCTGCAAATTTAACTTGCCGGATTGATTGAGATATCCTAGAAATAAGAAAATAATATAATAGTCCTTATATTTTGTGATAGTTGAGTAACAGTCGTGGATAATGCTAGACATTTTCCAGCTATATATCTTAGAAAGCATAAAATTGTCCAAACACTTTATAATTATAACAAATGTCCGATAATCAAATATGACAGAAATCTGGATCTTCCATCTCTGTTCAGGGTTTGTAATAATGCAGAAATAAAAATCCTACTTTTGTGCAACCAAAATCTTAGTTTTCCTCCAGTACATAAAATATGAAAAAACAAAGCTGTCAGACAATTAAAAATATAATATTCTGAATAAAGTAACTTATTTCATTAGTATTCAAAAGAACTTATGAGAGCAAAATCCGACGGATTGGTCCAAAAATAGTGCAAAATTATCGAAAATCTTACTTTACCCGACAAATACGTGAATATCCGATGAAAGTCGGATAATCTGACTCTGTACAAACACTGCTGTTTCCCTCTAAATCTCGCGGGATCTCACCGTCCAGAGTGGGCAGCACCTCCTTGTACGTCTTCCAGAGAAGTGGCAGAGCGTCGCCGTGGATGTGAACGTGTGGTAAATGGGGGATGAAATCGTTGCCGACGAGGAACCCCATCAGCACCCAGTCGTCGATGATGTTCTCAAGGTTGTAGGGGAATGGCAGTACTTTCTGCCAAGGTCAACAAGGAGTTTGTTACGGCATCTGCACATTGTTAAATTGTACTGGTATCAGCTTCAAGTTGTTTTGAATTGGCATACAATTAATGACCATTATCAAATCTTACATGGCATAAATATTATTCTAAATTTGCTTAAATTTTAAGGTGAGCTAGAAGAAACGCGATGTAGTGCCTCTGCCCCTCTGCCTATTAACACAATATGACGCCCTATCTTCGATTTCTATCTCTCATATATGTAATATAGGCGACTCTTATTGCCAGTTCTAAATTGGTTGGTTGTTGGAGGTTTATGTCCTGGCAACATCTATGGTCAGGTACCGACTTGTGACAGTGCACACTCATGGCGACTTCATAGTGCTGCCCAACTGGGAGACCATACCGGCAGCATCTTGAGCTGATATCCCATTCAGTCACATTATCCTGACACAGAACCAACCAGTCCTGGCCATATCCTAATAATTTTGTACGTCACTGGTTTCACTCAACCGGGAATTGAACTCCCTACTTTTCGCACGGGAGGCCTGCGCTCTATCGAATCGGCCACCGCGTCCGGTCAATTCTAAAGCCACCCCTTTAATATAACGCTAAAGCAAAGTAGATTGCAATTATCAAACAAATATATATATAATCCTAAAAAATACGGCGGAAACTCAAAACCACACGATTATGTAACTTTAAATATTAAAATCATTCTAACCCTAAGGGAGCCAAACTCGAAGTCGAGGTACTCCCTGAGAAGCTGCAGGTGCAGCAGGTGGAAAGTCGTCTGCTCAGGCGCGTTGCTGCGTTTCTGCGAGTTTTTCCCGCCAAAACGAACCTCCTCACGCAGCAGTGAGAAGTGCGGGTCGTGGGTTACCATTCCCAGCATTATCTGCACCGGTCAAAAGGCAAGCATTACTCGTGGCATCATTTACATAGCAATGATAAATAAAAATCCATCGGAAGATTACGAGCTCAGTTTGTTAATGAGTCAAGGACGATTGAAATTCCAAGAGATTTACAATAGTGGTTTCAGGCATAGTGACAATATAGAACTCGCACAAAATGCTTTACTGCTAGGCTAAGCTGAATATTTAATCGAAATTAAATTTGTGATAAATATATCCTCAGGGCTTGATAGATTAAATGGATCAAATCTGATGAATTTCTATTGAAAATCATAGATATATGTCCCTCATCACTCGCTTTAGGAATTGAATAGGAATCGTAGTGATACATTTGCGAAATACAGTTCTACTACAGTATAGTTATATAGAGTTCAAATATATTGATGCGTAATTTTTTCTTCTTGAAGATTTATCCTACCTATCATGGCTAAGTCTCAATAGTCCTGTTTTCACCATTACAGAATTGGTTGATAGAAAGCCTGAGCCTACACTTTTACTAAACCAAGGGATTTTTAACCTCCCACACCACATAGACATGGTATGAGAGCAACATGGGGAATCGAACCATCGACCTTCAGATTAGGAGTCTGACCTAGAACAAAGTCAGACACTGTAACCACTCCGTCACAGAGAACACCACAATAATAAATACTACTTTCACTCCTTACCAAATCGGCATCAAGACCGTAGAGGCAGTGTCGTGTGTTGGCATCGTAATCAGGCCGAGCGCGTTCATGGCGGATGAAGTCCATGATCTTATGTTCACCCTCGCCTGGGGTCTAAAACGAATAGCGCTCAACATAAACTCACTGGGGGAAAGTTCCAAACCAAAACAATTCCCTATATTTGCTCATTCATATCCAACCTATACTGGTGCACTTATTAAATATTCATCGTTGCATAGAAGGAATACAGAGCCAATTTAATAGACCCTGCCACTATTTTTTGGGGGGTACATTAGTTGTTTAAGCAGGGGAAATTTCAATCGCGGATGATTGGTCTTCCTCATTCCACTGATCCTTGCCATATCCTAATAATGCCGAGCACCTAGCTAGGAAGCGACAAGTATCAATTGGTTTGACTCCACCAGGATTCAAACCCACGATCTACCAACACGGGAGACGGACGCTCTAACTCATTCGGCCATCACATCTGGTTAAGTCTATTGAAGTCTACTATGTCCAGCATTTTTAATTGCAAATTAATTTGCCATGTTTTCACCTCAAATATCTCAGAAGATTAAGACTTTAATGGGTAAATAAAGTATACAACAAAAAAACTATAATTTCTTCTTTACTTCCAGTTGACGCAGGAAAAAACAACTAAAAATTCTAAAGGAACACACGAACACCAAAGTCACAAGTATGTGTACTGCGTAGTAAGCATATATTTAGAAAAGGAAAAAAACTGATTTGCAGTAATTCACAGAGAATCCATAGCATACTATTTAAATAATAATATTTATTTTTATAAATGGGGATGGGACATCGCTGATTAATATTAGTGGAAGAAGGCTGAGCCCTCTGGTGGATGCAACTGGAAATATACAAGTGACGACGGCGTTAGTGGCGAGGCGTAGGAGGGAGAGCCTGCTGACCCTTCACATACAATAGGTCACTTCCATAATAGGTAATACTGTCATGGGGGTGATGGAAATGTGAAATATTTCACCTAGACCAGATTTCAAACACATACGTCTTGCTGGGAGAGCTAGAGTGCTAACCATTACACTACCTAGGCTCCCTAATGCTTACACTCTACCCATGCCGACCTGTCTAGGTGCTACCAGATTAGTGCAGACTACTACATAAGTACAATACCCAACTTTCTGCACCCCACCCCTTATCAGGGCTTGACATACTAGGTAAAGGTGCTGGTAAAACACACTGCAACTCCGCACACATCCCTATAGGAAGCAGGGTTTTTGCCAGAGGGTAAAATTCTGTACCCTTAAATTGTTTGGATAATTTTTTCGAGGTTTTTCAAGGCGGCAGAGTCAACAAAGCCAGCATCAATAATGAGTTAGACTGTTAGTATGCAACAGTAATCATAGCAATGTTCATAATTGACCAAGTCATGTGGAAAATAACCCCCCCCCCCACAAATTCTGCGTACCATCAAATTATTTTCTGGCAGGAAACCCAGGGAAATGCTATTTTATTTAATATTCAATGTAGGATATTCCTAGTATAAATTCATTTCGACCCAATTCAGGAAGAAATACAAGGCAAGAAGCCTACCAAGTTTGGTCATCAGGAACCGTGTGTTTCTTTATTCTCTCAAACTGAATCTAAAGTGTAGCGCCTGTATAATGAAGCATAGCACTGAGATGGAACCAACCTACTTCCGGTTCACACCAAGTGGCAGCTTCAGTCACTCCCCAGGGACCAGCGGACAGTACTACCCCAGAACAGACATATTCGGTGAATTGTGAAAATTCACCAAGACCATACAGTGCATTATTTCACAAACCATGTTTTACTCACTTATATCAGAAAATATTGTGTGGCTTAAATAGCTGTATATCTACTAACCTCGTGGCCGGATAGATATATCCGCGGCCCCTGCCACAGTTTATCCGTAGATACTTTGTTAACAACAAAGTATTTAAGTTGCTCTTGAAGCTTAACCATGAACTTCGTTCCTGAAAAGTACATGAATATGTGACCAATTAAGAGAAATCTTGAAAACCTCTTGGAGGCCATTAATGAAAATTTATCATTGAGATATTCGACAATATGGGGTGCGGGCAGGTGTAATTTATAGCTTCAATCACACGTGCATATGGAAGATTTCACATGTACGATCAGAAAATGAAACGATGTGGATCAATCGGTTTTCCTTGCTACGGTTTGGATTCGCAAAAGCTCATATTTACATTATGCTTCATCGATTCATTTAATTTAAACAATCTCCAATGGGTCTATTAAATTATACCGCAAAAGTGTAAATCAAAGGGTTACATTTTAAAAATAGAAATGAATCAGTTTTTGTGTAGACTACACTTAGCTTTGTTTGCTTAACCGCATTTTACCTCCCAGGAACATTTAAGTAAAATCAAGATAGGTACCGACTTGTGATAGTGCACCCACCACCATGTGGTATAACAATGCCACCAGCAGCGCAACCTGATATCCCATTCAGTCACATGATCCAGACATGAGCAGGCAGCCACTGCCCTATTCTAGTAATGCTGAGCGCCAGGCGAAGTACGGACAAGTATCAATTTTGCAAGTACAGTATAACCCCATTAAACCAAACTTGAAGGGACCCTAGAAATTTGTTTGGATTAACCAATCATTGGCTTAAGCGAGCTTTGGCTTTAGACTTTTGACTTGGCTTTAGCAAAAATAACCGAGCTTGGTTTAACAGGGTTATACGGTATGTGGCTTAACTCGGCCCGAGGTCGATTTCACGACCTGCCGCACCTGGTCGGCCATCTCATTTGGTATAAAATATATTTGGTGCTATTTTAGAATAGGCGCTACGATTTTTGCTTTTTAAACCAGGTTTTACTGTTTCCCACCTGGAGTGATGCAGTTTGAGTCGAAGCGTTCTTCCGTGGGCAGCACCTCACCCTTCTCACGCGCCTTTTCTTCCAGCTGTTCCGCCTCACGCGCGGATCTGTACATGGTTCACGGGAGGGGGGGAAGAGAGAGAGCTCATTGATACAATAACATTCCTCAAAGAAGTTTCCATTATAAACTACCAGGATCTTTTTGCTCCAAACCAAAATTTAGCCAACTTACAGAACATTCCTTTTGCTAAAATATAAAATCATTAAAAGGAAGAGGTAAAAAAGGAGTGAATATGCAATAATCAGTCAAATAGCTAAGCTGCATGAACTTTCTTTGCATGCTTAAACCTCAAAGTGTAGCGTTAAAGTAATTAATTGTAAACCATGAATATATCGGACAATTGCTTGATTGGTGTAGCGGACGAAATTACAGCAAAACGTAATGAGAGCAAAACTACTAATAAAAGGAACACCATGAATAATTAAATATAAGGCGTAAAGACCTGAAGCGACGTCCACGTTGTTGATTCATCTTTGCTCGAGGCGCCACGCCATCCACAGCCATGTAGAACACGCACTTGGGTTTGATCATCCGGAACAGCACCTAGCAACACCCGGCACATGATTGTATGAATTTTAAGGCTACGGATCAGTGGCCGCTACAACCAGTGAGCTTACAGTAGCACCACCATTGGTTTGAAAGCAAGATTTGAATAAATTGATCGTTGAAGGGCCGCAATTATAGCTGCTATAATAGGAAAGAAACGGCCACTGACTGTACCAGTCTACACTGCTTAAATGTAACTAGCAATATTATCATTTCTGGAAATGTAACAAACAGAAATATTTTTGTCCGTTGAAAGCATTGCAAGAAGTTTATTATTCTTATTTTCTTTCTTTTCAACCATTTTCTCATTATATGTTTTAGATGCATACTTCAATGTAGTGGAAGATGTCCTGGAATATCTTCTCCTCCGTGATCCTGAAGTGGGGGTTGTCGTCTTCAGGGTGGGAACAGATGTGCACAATCCCATTCATGTCCAGGTACAAGTTATCAAACTCAGGAATCTATAAAAACAAATGTATGGCAATGAAAGATTCACGTCACAAAATACACACAATCGTGATAATGCGACTATGTGTTAAAGCCACAAATTCTTTGGACAACAGATTTGTGTGTTTCTAGAGATCTTCGGCAGCAAGAATATTGATTTTGGATAGTGTTCTTGTAGGATATATGAAGTGGTTCTATTTTGTTTCCAGTGAGCGATTAGATAAAAGATTCACCCGGTACTTGTAGTACACGGGTGAAGGACAACGTAGTGTAAATACTGACGAAAATAGGTTTAGTATGGAACCTGAACTATAAATTGTGGCTCCAGTATCAAATGGCTGCATATATTGCCACAGAGTTGGTGAAATGGGCGAGAATGCAAAAAGACAAGATGGCGGCCACAGAACGCCGTCGATTTCACTTTTAAATCTGATTAAACTAGATATTATATTATATTTTTCAACTCAAAGGTAGCGGGCTATCAATAAGACATGTAAAGAATAAATGTTGCTTCTTAGATTGTGAAATTAGGCTCTCATTTCCTTAACCCACTTTTTCGACCGTTTTTATATCGGGTTGGTATTCACCCGTGTACTGCGAGTACGGGGTGAATACTTTATCTAGTGAGCGATACGATCGGTTTATTGTAGACGCAGAAAGAATGCGTACCGGCGTTGGGCGATAATCGAAGAAAACTCGCAATAAACACAACACAGGACACGGACATAAACACAACACAGGACACGGACATAAACACAACACAGGTCGGAGCCTCATCTAACTCGACAGCGGTTTATGGTCAATATATAGTGATCTGATTGTCCCGGAAAGCACGGATTAACCAATTGAAACTGGGTAACTTTCCTCTCATGTATTCATCTGCGCATAGTTTTGAAAGCAAACTTTGAAGGAGTCACCGGGGGGCATAGTTCATCCGAGTTCCTTGGTTTGTGGCTACTGTAACACTAACACACTGAGTTATAAGGATACGATCAATCGACGCGAGACATGATGTTTTCAAAAGGATGAAGAAGGACGTGACGGAAACAATTTCTATGGCTGATTTGCAAGTACAGGCTTCTGGTAGCCAACCACAACAAGGAGGCACCAAAAAGAAAACAAACAAACCAATTGCACCCCAAAATAAGGTAAAAATCGTTAATGATGACTCAGCTACTGAAACCTACAAATGTGAGTATTGCATTACTGATGGCCATATGTTGGTGATTGAATGCGAAAAATGCAACAAATGGGCATGTCCTGAATGTACACATCTATCCCCAGAAATCCATGCAATGGTGGGAAAATGGGCTAGCCTACACTGGTACTGCCAAACATGTGAACTGGCAATAGCCAACTTCTGTGCCTGTGATAATGTGCTAACCCCTAGCATAAATGAACAATCACTCTCCAAAAGGGGGAAACACTTAGACAAGTTAATGACCATCCTTGAACAGAAAATGAATGATGTCATTGCCACAAATGAAAAAATGGTAAAGTCTTATGCCTCAGCCGTTCAAGTTGGCCAGCCACCAGCGACAACCCGTTCACAGCCCCCTACTGCAGGAGGCGGTCCCCGAGCAGCAGAAGAACGATCTACCATCCAGCTACTAGACGAGTACACTGACAGGGAAAGGAGGAAGCCGAATCTAGTTTTCCATAACATCCCAGAAAGTAAAGAAAGCACCTTAGTAGACAGAAATAAAGCAGAATGGGAATTACCCAAATAATAAGTGATGGTCTTGACATAGACGATGTAGAAATTGTAAAGACATTTCGGCTAGGTGGAAGAGGCCAAGATAGGAATAACAAACCTAGACTCATACTGGCCACTATGAACTCCCCAATATGTAAAAGAGCAGTATTAACAGCAGCCAAAACTCTACGACACACAGATGACTGGAAGAATACTTACATCAAGAAAGAAGAAGGCAGAAAACTCAAAGAAGAGCCCCAAAACAAGAAGAAATAATGGAGAATCTAACCTAATCATAAGAAGAAACAGAATAATACAGGCAGCAAACAAAGAAACTGGGCCTCAAAATGCTACAGAGCAAAATCAGAGCCTAAATGACACCAGAACATCTTAAATAAAGCACCCAAGAAAACACAGAAGTTGAAGATGTTGTACACTAATGCTGATAAACTCACAAACAAATTGAAGGAACTACAATTGGTTATAGAAGAAAACCATGTTGACATAATTATGATCACCGAGGCAAAACCGAAACATTCCCTCGAACCAACAACCGAACAGCATTTGAAGCTTGAAGGATATGACATTTATACCAATTTCACCCACACTGACCATACTAGAGGTATTGTTATATATGTGTCCGCTACGCTGGGTCCACATTTAGAGAACACTTAATCTTGAATTTGCCTGCTTATACAGAAGCCCATCAAGTCTATTGCAAAATGATAAAGATATGTGTAGTCTGATCAACAGCATATCAGTCACTGAGCCAAGCCACCATTTAATAACAGGAGATTTTAATTATCCAGAAATCAACTGAACTTCAACCACTACCTCCAAAAACCAGGATCACGTCAGCCAACTCTTCATTGAGACCCTGAGAGATTCCTTCCATCACCGGCATGTCACACTACCGACAAGGAACAGATATGGACAAAACCCAAACACACTGGATCTTGTGATGACCAACGCACCAAACATGATCAACAATATTGAACACATCTCCCAGGACTAGGCCTCAGCGACCATTCTTGTCTCGTATTTGAAATGAACACATACTCCCACTCTCCTGTCAAACAAGAACCCAAGTACAGATATGACAAAGGAAAATACTCCGACATGAATACACATTTACAAGATATAGATTGGTCTACCCTATTGGAGCCCCTCGATGCAGACATGTCATGGAAAATGTTTTCAAGCAAACTCATAGAGGCAACGGAGATGTTCATTCCTAAATCACATCCAAAGAAAGACAAAAGAAAACTGTGGATGAATAAGGAAACAATGGCACAATCCAAAAAGTACAACGCATGGAAAATATACACCCATACAGGTGACTACCTCGACTACGTCCGCGCAGCCCATGAAAAAAATAAGCTGATAGCACTGACAAGGAGACTTTGCAAAAACTTTGAGTGAGACCTGGCACAAAATATTAAAATGAACCCAAAAGCTTTCTGGAAGTATGCAAATAGCAAACTGAAAAACAAACTAAAGCTAGGTGACCTACAAAAGGAAGACGGATCACTAACCCAAGATGACAAGACTAAGGCAGAACTATTTACCACCTTCTTTACAAGTGTGTTTACAGCTGAGAATACTGACACCTATCCAACTATTACCATACACTGCAAAGGCTCACCGTTACTAAAAGTGAACATCACCCCTCAGATTGTAGAAAAAAAGTTATTCAAACTTAAGCCTACCAAAGCCGCTGGACCCGATGGATTCCATCCAAGGGTATTAAGTGAAACAGCACCTACATTAAGCCACCCACTAAGCATCATCTTCAACAAATCACTTAGTGAAAGTCATCTACCACAGGCATGGAAGGAAGGCATTATCACACCGATCCACAAAAAAGGAAACAAGACCTCTGCATCGAAATCTTTTTTCTCTTTTTTTTTTTTGTGACAAGTTTTTTTATTCTGCCCATAACGTATAAGCTCCCGTGAGGGTGCTTGTTTTCAACGCTGGACAGCTGTGGTACTAGATTGGTCTGGTCCCGCACTCAGGAGTTCTCGGGCCAACCTTTGCGGAGTTTCTATATTAGTTTTTTTTTAATTTTCAAGTTTTTTCCTAACCTGTATATGATAACTTAGCCTACTATGTACATCTACGCAGATGACATACAGGCCTGTGGGAGAGGATCCCATCCCATTGTGGTTTGTTACAGCATCCTTTCACCCATGCCCTGTCCTTAGATAGTACACCAGTGTGCCAGAACTCCCCTGGACCCTTCAGGACTGCGACTAGGTGGGATGGCTGTGTTGTATGGTTAGCCATTTTGTATTTCAGGGTGATTCGGATGCATGACCGTGGCCTGCCTGGTTCTGCTTTGGTTTGTGCCAATACACATACACAGACGGACTGCGCCCTATGGTGATAGTCATTTCGAATTCCTTAGTACTTAGTAGGGCTAGTTTCCGTATTTGTGATATCTACCATCTTTTCTGGCCGGTCTTTTGCTTTTTGTGCCAGAACACAGCAAGCAGTGACTGCGCCCAAGATAAGGTGAGATATTGTTTCTTCAGTGGGTGGTTGTGTATTATGTTTTCTTTAAGGACCTTTTATAGTGGTCCATGCTTTTGATTGCCCGTTGTTGTGTGGGTTGATTATTCCAGGCATGTGCTGCCATGGCAAATACACTTCTCTCATAAATTTTGGTGTTACTTATTGCTGTCAGTAGCACTGGGGCTGCCATTTGCCTGGTGTCCCTACGGGGGGTTGCTGTGTAGCCTGGTTTTGTGGTGTAATGGTGCGCCAGTATTTTGAGGTGCGTTTCCCTTCTACTTGTTAGTAGTGTTGCATTGCATTTTTTGTGTAATTCGATTGTGGGATATCTTTTGTTCACCTGAAGGCATACTTTGAGGGCTCTATTTTGTAGCACCTGTAGTTTGTTTAATAGTTTTGTATTTCCTCCCATGTATACTACATCGCCATAGTCAAAGTAGGGGAGGATCATGCCTTTATATATTTTAATTGCCATGCTTTCAGTCATGTAGTATCTCAGTTTAGCCAGTAGCCATATTTTATGGTTTACTTTTTTTATAGTATTTGTTATGCAGAGGTCATAATTTAGGTGTTTGTCTAGATTCACTCCCAGATATCGGTAGTTGTCTACTTGTTCTAGTTCGGTGTTTCCCAGAAGACACTTTATTTTCTCATTACCTGTTAGCCTGGTACCAAATAGTACTGTTTTTGACCTGCTGTTGTTTATGGTTATCCTATTTAGTTGGCACCACTCGATTAGTTTTGTTAGTGTTAGATTCAGTTTCATTTCTATTTCTTCGGTTGTTTTGCCTGCAGCATATACCACGGTGTCATCTGCATATAGTTGGATGTTTTCAATTTCTAGCCAGTTGTTTAGATCGTTAATATGTATAAGGAAGAGAAGTGGCCCCAATTATAGACCCATAAGCCTGACATCTGTCATCGGCAAAGTTATGGAATCAATCATAAGAGACGGCATAGTTAATCACATGATGGATAACAACTTGTTCTGTGATGCCCAACATAGGTTTGTACCGGGTCGTTCTTGCATGATGCAGCTTCTTGTTACAATCGGGAAATGGACAGAACTCCTAGACCAGGGCTATCCAGTCGATGCAATCTATCTGGACTTCAAAAAGGTGTTTGAGGGTGTGTCATTGTGAATGGCATACCATCAGACTGGACAGTTGTACTGAGTGGTATTCCCCAAGGCAGCATTTTAGGTCCCATCTTATTCGTTCTGTTCATTAATGATCTACCGGAGGTCGTCCTCAGTGCAGTGAAAATCTTCGCTGACGACACAAAGGTCTTCCGAAAAATTGCATCAGACCATGATCATGCTCTACTGCAAACGGATCTTGACAACTTATATAGATGGTCACAAGATTGGCAACTCGGCTTCAATGAGAGCAAATGCAAAGTCATCCACCTGGGTAAAAATAATGTCAAACGACTCTACAAATTAGGCAACACCACTCTACAGGTGGAGAATGAAGAGAAAGAACTTGGCATTATTATCGACAGTGAACTCAAGTTCCACAAACACATAGCTGCAGCTATTAATAAGGCTTCCAGGATGCTTGGCCTCATAAGAGCTACCTTCACATGTCTGGATGAAAGTACCCTCCCATGCCTCTACACAGATATGGTACGTCCTCACCTTGAGTATGGCAATGTAATTTGGTCACCGCGTTACAAACTGGACACCAATGAAATAGAAAAGATTCAGCGAAGAGCCACAAAGCTAATCCCCAACTTGAGGAATGTGCCATATGAGGAAAGATTAGTCTCACTGAAGCTCCCAGCACTATTGTATCACAGAAGACGTTGTGACATGATACAAGTGTTCAAAATTGTAAAGGGAATTGACCACATAGACCCCCACATATTCTTTCCCCAGCAACCTGAAACCACCATTCACACAAGAGGTCATGAACACAAGCTCTACAAAAACAGATGCAACCTGGAACTTCGGAAGCACTTCTTCAGCCAATGAATAATAACTGACTGGAACTCACTACCTGATAATGTCATCTCAAGCCCTAGATAAAGGATTCACCCAGTACTCGCAGTACACGGGTGAACGACAACGTAGTCTAAATACGGGCGAAAATAGCTTTAGTATGGAACAGAGAGTAGAATACCTGCCTCCAGTATCAAATTGATACTTCTATAGGCACAGAGTTGGTGAAATGGGAGAGAATGCAAAAAGACAAGATGGCCACCACAGAACGCCGTCGATTTCACTTTTAAATCTTATTAAACTAGATATTATATTATATTTTTCAACTCGAAGGTAGCGCGGCTATCAACAAGACATGCAAAGAATAATTGTTGTTTCTTAGATTGTGAAATTAGGCTCTCAATTCTTTGACCCGCATTTTCGACAGCTTTTACATAGGGTTGGTTTGCACCCCTACTGCAGCAGTACGGGGTGAATCTTCTATCTACTCAAGCCCTACCCTGAACTGTTTTAAAGCTAGAATAGACCGATTTTGGCAAAACAAGCAGTATAACACTCTGTGACTGACTTTTCAAGTATTGCAGAAAAGAGACCGAAATACCAACAGGCAATTATGCCTTCAACATTTCGTACATCTGGTATCAAGGTAGCTGTTCTAAACGCTCTTCCTTACATATATTCGATATAAATTATATGATTGGTAAAGAAGCAATCACAGAATTTAGGAGAATAATGGAGGTAGTTTTTGTTTTTGTTTACAGTGACATGGTCAGTGTCGACAATGACAGCGATTTGATCAAGCGAATTCGATTACCCTTCAATCAATGTGGGGTGGGCGAGTTTACGACTAACAGTGACACTGGTGAATAATTGTAGACTCGATTACTCAACTATATGATTATTGTAATGTTACTGTTAAAAATGGAAGTACGATGGTTAGTTATGCATTGGCGTTGCACAGCAAGCTATCAATTATTGAAATGATTGCCGAATTGGCCATCATTTTATTTTTATTGATTTGAAGTTCTCAAATATTATTTGAGAACTTCAAATCAATAAAAATAAAATATTTGAAATAAGACATGTCTCCCAAGTTACATTAATAATTCTATCTGTAACTGTATTTGATCTCGCCAGTGTTCTAGCACCCCCAAAAAAATCGTTATGTTCGTTTGTCAACTTCTTCATTCAAGTGAATCGACCATCGTTCAACCGCTAAATTATCCAATCACTAAATGAACCAAAATAGATTAACTAAAGTGGGGAGTTGTGGTGGTGAAAAGTGCGATTGCAAACATACCTGATATTCTTTCACAACCTCGCTAAGGCAAGGGTATCGTTCACTCATCCATCGGTAAAACTTGGGCACCCCCATCTTGATTTGATGAAGGTGATCTCACTAAAAATGTATATAATTTGCGTACACTGTGGTAAATATCATTGAAACTTTGGCACAGCTGCACTCCCGCTCTCGTCCAAAGTAACGTTCAAGCCGAGGAACTGCTGGGTCCGGTACTGTACTCGCAATAGTAGCAAACCAGCCGGCCAATAACAAGTTAACTACCCACACTTTTATACCGTCAGCAGCTTATTTTTGGAGAGCTCTAATTTGTTTTCACTTCTGCACAATATATTCACAGAAGACCATAAACCATGGACATGTTAATAAAGCTTCTTCCCGAAAGTGTTCGGTCTCTGCCAACTCATATGGTAAGGAATCATGTGCACCTTTCAGTGTCTTATGTTGGTACGTGTGTATATATGTATTTGAAATTGTAAACATATGCCAACAACCGACTTATAAATGAACGATGCGTCTGTTTGGAGTTTCCGGCGTACGCCGCATAACGCGAGGTTCATTGTTATTATTGGAATCAGCCATCCAAACGAACGCGACTCAGCAAACTTACGTGTCACATGAAAGCGCTAAAGGCCCTGTCACATTACGGCGTATGGCGGGAGCGTATTGAAAACCTACGTAGGTCCTGCGCGTGCCGGCCTATGATTACATTTGGTGACCTTTCGGGTGGTTTTGAGCGTATGTGGAACCTACGAGGAGCGTATGGGAGCGTGCGGTGACATTTTTTGACAGTATGGGCCTTACGCCCTCATAGGTCGGTTTTTTTTTAGCATGCACAAAAAAATTTGGACGGACGGATTTATGAAAGCGTATGGCGGCGTATGCCTCATACGCTTCACATACGCCGGCGTATGAGTAGCGTATGAGTAGCGTATACGGCGTATGCCGACGTATATGACGTAACGCGCTTACGCCGCCATACGCTCCCGCAAAAAACCCTAATGTGACAGCCCCTTAAGTGCTAACACAGTAACACTAACAGCATAACTCATTAACTGAGTCTAGTTTAATAGTTGGGTTCTTCTTTGCTGCTGGTCCTAAAAAGGGGGAATTCGGGGTAAACACTTAAACATGTCACAGCTTATCCTAGTTAGGTTTGTTGTGTTCCACATATATATCCTATTTTAAGGCACAATTAAAAGAAAAGCAGTTTGGACCCCGATTGCACATCAGGGTGGCTTTGAACTTGACTTAAGTGGGGAACGTTACGCGTGTTTCGGTGTGACACAAAAAGCCGCCTAGTATCAGATTTAGAACAAAACCCTTATTTATTCCGAGTACGGTTTTGAACTGCACTCACCAGGAGTAACTAAGTGCAATTTTATGAGGGTCCGTCCACTTGAGAGTAGAACAGAGGACTTATAAAATTGTGACACTGAAACATGTTTGACATGGAAAGGAAAAGTTTTTTCTCCAAGATCAAACAAACACCACAGAGCATGAAAAGGTATTTATGCTTATTAGCTTTTGACGCTGTGGACATATTTCAAAGTAATTTTGTAATACTCCCATAACTTCTGATGTTATTGGAGTTGTAACGCATGTTTCATGTGACATGTAACGCATGTTTCATGTGACACTCAATAATAACTTGGCTCAGAAATTGCTAAAAGTATGCACACAAAAAATATTTTTGTTAAGGGCATTATTTCTACACATTACATGTATGCAAGTATGTCTTTTGAGTGTTACAAGTTTTGCTTATAATGGGTTCTTCTTCAGTTTTGGTCCTAAAAAGGGGGAATCGGAGGTCAAAACTGAAATATGTTACAGCCTATCCCAATTAGGCTTGTTGTGTTCCACATACATCCAATTTTAATACACAATTTAAAACAAAAATAATTTGGACCCAGACTGCAAGTCAGGGTGGCTTCGAACATGACCAAGTGGAGAATGTTACGCATGTTTTGGCCGACACAAAAACCTTCATTATGTAATATTTAGAACAAGGCCCTTATTATTTCCTAGTTAGGTTTTGAACAGCAGTCACTAGGAGTAACTAAGTGCAATTTTATGAGTGTTCGTCCACTTGAGAGTAGAACAGAGAAGATATAAAATTGTGAAACTGAAACATGCGTTACATGGAAAGGAAAAGTTGTTCCTTCATGATGAAACAAGCACCACAGATGATGAAAATATTTATGCTTATTAGTTGTTGATGCTGTGGACATATTTCAAAGTAATCTTGCAACACTTCCCTAACTTATGATGTTCTTGGAATTGTAACACTTGTAACATGTTTCTTTTGAGTGTTATAAGTTTTCTTATGTAGAAAAAGATATTGTGATGACTTAGAGGATGAAGATGACAACAGGTGAACGCGTGATAGCATCATAGCGCAATATCCTGTTTATAACTTGACACCACATCATCAGTAGGTGTGTAGATGCCCACAGTATATTTGAAAATTATGGCGAGAAGAGATTTGATCCATTATTGGATTTTGTATCGCGAAATAAATGTTCACCGTTACGGGTGTTTCTTCTTCATCGATGTGTGACACGCCACACTAATAGCATCATTGCGCAACATCCTGTTTATGACTTGACACCACATCATCAGTAGGTGTGTAGATGCCCACGATATATTTGAAAATCATGGTGAGAAGAGATTTGATCCATTGTTGGATTTTGTATCGCAAAATAAATTTTCGCCATTACGCGTGTTTCACCCGTGACACAAAGTTTTTATTTCAATTTTAATGCAGTTTAGGAAATAATATTATAACTTTTGTGTTCAGAACTAGGCATCTATGAGGCTATCCTATTTAAAGCAGCAAGGTTTTTCCTGGCTTGCATGGTTGGATATTGTGAAAATTGAAGGTGAACGCGTGTTTCATGATGTGACACCTCATGAAACACGCGTTATGCTCACTTTCAAGCGTTGTTGTTTTACACACAGACACTCAACAGTCCTAAAATTAGTTTTCTGACATTTTTGCATGTTACAACTTTGCAAATAAACTAGCTATGTTTGAATATTTTGGTCTACAATGAAGTAGTTTCCAACATAAGTAGCACACTTTCACCATTCCCATTTTTAGCTGTCATATTTGCGTGACAAATGGATCTATTTTTGCAATAAAAAATAAACCAAACATTTCTTTCTCACTTGATTGCTGTCATTGCTTCTTTGGGGTATAATAAAAGGAATTTTCTTCATTTGGTATGAAAAGGAGAATTAATTTAGATGAAAACAGTTACAATGTGAGGGACCAACCAATTAGGACCAGCAGCAAAGAAGAACCCAGTTACAGTAACAGTAACAGTAACAACATCAACAGCAGTGATATAATCAATCACATGTTTCTGATATTATCACAAACATGCGATTGATACACCGTTAACAACTTTAATATGAATAAGCAATGAGACCTGTAGGTACGCTCCTAAGGCTAAACTAGGTTACGGCTAAACTTTTCAAATGCCTAGAAATGGGCCCAAACATTCAAATAACACACAAATTACAATTTCACTCGAACTTGGAAGCTCCAATGCCAATGGCAATGAATCAAAAACAATACATTTTAAATATTCCAAAATTTGAGCGAGATATATGCATTTGAATGTTGATATATACATTTGAAAGTTATTGAATTTCAAATCTAAAAATATTTGCGGATGACACAAAGGTCTTTCGAGCAATAAAAGATGTTCTTGCAAGAGGATATTCTGAAACTAGCACAATGGTCCGAGAAATGGCAATTGCCCTTCAATGAAAAGAAGTGCAAACTTATTCATTACGGAAAAAATAATCCTCATTATGCCTATAATATGAAGAACACTGTCCTGCAACAAGACAGCTATGAAAAGGATTTGGGCGTAACCTTCGACTCCCAACTCTCCTTTCAGAAACACATGAGGACTATCATCTCAAATGCTAACCAGAGAGTATGAATAATTAAAAGAACCTTATATCGCCTCAACAAGAACAATTTTCTCATTCTATTTAAGTCTCTTGTTAGGCCAATATTGGAATACTGTCCACAAATTTGGAGCCCAATTTTTTCAGATTCAGAGACATGCAACGAAATTAGTTGCAGTTATAAAGGATTTACCCTATGAACAAAGGCTTAGGGAATTGAAACGTCCTACCCTTTCCTACAAAAGGAAAAGAAGTGACATAATTGAAGTATTTAAAATTATGAAAGGTTTTGATAAAATAGATATGAACCAATTTTTCACCTTGAATAAAAGAGAAGGCAGTCGGGGCCATACTCTCAAACTAGTAAAACCCAGAGGTATTTCAAAGTTGAGGCAACACAGTTTCTCAAACAGGATTATAAATATATGGAACAGTCTCCCACAAAATGTTATTGATGCCGAGTCAATAAATTCATTCAAGAACAGATTAGAAAAAGCATGGGCTGATGATCCAGGGAAATTGACCCCTTATTCACCACATGCTACTAATTAACATGTCCTTTATTATCGCCCACCAGTTTAATTATTCCTTGTGTTGCTTATTTATGTTTATGTAGTAGTCTGTACATGAGCCCTACTACCACGCGGTAGCGGCGGGGACTATGCTGCACACCTACGCAGTTATACTGAACTGCACTAGGTGGCGGCAGGCTAGCCACCGGGCAGACCCCGACTGGGCTGCCCTCTACTGCGTGTGGCTAGCTCACCCCCCACCCCACCTATAGAGTCGATGTGGGATCTGGCAAGTCAGGGGGCAAATCAGTTGACTGTGGACGCCGCGGAGAGTAGATTGGTTCAATAAACCAAGTAGCAAAAATAAGAGACAAATAAGTGTTCACACTTCCTGTCTACCATTCACTATGTCGCTATATTAGAAAAGTGCCTTATTAAGGAGTGGTAAATAGGTTAATTATGATAACATTTCTTTGTAGTTTCTTTATTAATGATCAGACCATGCTCAAACTTGACATCAAGATTCTTCTTGGTATGGCAAATCACCCCAGCTCATCAAAACAGATTTGTTTAAATAGATCATAGCCAAATATGGGTTTCCATGGCAACCGTAATACAATCATGCCCACCTACAACATGACAGTCAACTGTAGTTTCTTTATTAATGGTCAGATCCTGATCAAACTTGACATCAAGTTTCTTTTAGAATCTGTCAAGATTAGTGTGCTTTAAAATGGTACCAATCATATCCTATTTAAACAGAGCTAATATCTGAAATCCACATTTCTGTGTGCGACGAAAAACAGAATGCTGTGAAGTGATGAACTCACGGCACAATTTCCAAGTCCCTACAATGAAGGGAGCCATGTTATACTTATTGTGTGAACATTTCTAGGAAGGACAAATGCTAAGGATTCACATTCTGGAGGTTAAAATTGCATTCATTGACCCCTTTCCTTTGAATTTCACCTCAGAAGACTTAAAGAGCCTATTAAAATGCCTTTCAAAAGTCACACAAAAATGAAAATAGTCTCTTTCGTTGCATTATTCAATGGTGTTTCAAAATCGGAGGTAAAAACGATGGTACTGAGCATGTGCATCAGGTGAGGTGCCTTTTTTGCAATGGACTCTGCCTCCGATGAGGTCGCAAAAAGTTGTACGAATCAGACAGGTTCCGCGACAGTGGCGCCCCGGGCGAATTGGAGGATACCTAGCTTAGTTCCGGCCCTCCCCCCACCCCACACACACATATTAGTCGGAATTACGAACCTGTCTATAGACAAGTAGGTAATAGACTAGTTCGGAATTCCGACTGTGCATGCGCTGGAAACGGGCTGACAGCAAAACAGATGATTAAGGCCATTGAATTTGCCGATATGTGTAGGGCAAAACTTCGATTCTATTCAAAATTAATAGAAATACATAACAATTTGGCATAAACATGGAAGTTTAGAATTACAAACTAGTCTATTGACATATACATGTAATAAAGGCTCGGAGAATTATTTATTTATTATTATGTGATTCAATATGAGTATATTATTAACCAAATGCTGTCGTCCACCCTGTTTGCTGAGGTCCGAAGTTTGACGAGCTGTTTCCGTTTCCGGTTGCTGGATTCTGGTGAATTCATTTTTCACCTCTATGAGTATGGGTATTGTTTATACTAACACATGTTAGTCATTAGGCTCCCTCTTAGGGGAGGAGGTCCGTATTATATCATATATGTAGTACTTGAACGGTGTTAACTTGAGCAAAAATCAGTATGTTTGCCATTTGGGCCATGACCCTTGTCCTATACGGTTATAGCGTGAGGGGGCATACCTACTAGTTTAAACTTTGGTAGGAGTAGTATGAGGCTCTGTAAAATAACTGTATTATTAATGAAGTTACAGCTTAATCAATGTCAATAATCCCTCCTTCTTTCCCCCCTCTGATTTCTTTAATAACCACGATTTCTCCTTGATATTTTCAGTGTAAGTAGTTGTTAGCATCGTTTGTTCAATTCACCAGCTGAAATTACCCACCTATTTATGTACAACTGATACGGTTGCAATACCCATATATCGTCACAACTCCCGTCCTGATATTGCCAGGACGTAAAACTAAACCTACGAACCAACTAACCATTGCCACAATTTTTGTTAAATATCTCGTTCTTTAGTTATTACTGTTAATTGTCCTTTTGAATAATAAGAAGGTAAATGTCATGTAATGGCATATTGGCAAGCTTCATGTATATAATACTAAATCTAATTGTACTTTGTGTTTACCTAGGACTATGAGGGTCAGCGTCGGGCAGAACGGACATTTCAAGTGATCATAATTTTGTTTGCGGTAAGTAATTCCAAGTATTAAGCTATATAATGAGGGGTAATGAAACCATTCAGGAGTGATTCTAGGATCTTCCGTTATGGGGTGAAACATATCTACCACATTGCTTTGTTTTTTTTAATTAAAAAAAGAAAAATATTCGACCAGATGTCTACCATGTAGTAAATCCAAGAACTTTTTCTCCTTATGATTATGAAACGAACAAGTAAGTGTTTCGTAACAGAAACTTTGATATAGACGATATCCTAGAAGTAAAACCAAAGCCAGGTCGTATTTTTCTAGTCGTTTTTAATTATGTCGGAATTAAATGACATTTTGAGGTGTAGCGCTCATCATCTTCAAATTTTTTTATTTTTTTATTTTTTTTGTGACAAGTTTTTTATTCTACCCATAACGTATAAGCTCCCGTGAGGGTGCTTGTTTTCAACGCTGGACAGCTGTGATACTGGATTGGTCTGGTCCCACACTCAGGAGTCTTTACCTGATCTTTCTTGGGGCAACCTTTGCGGTTTTGGGTGTTAGTAGCTTCTATATTAGTTTTTTGTTAATTTTCAAGTTTTTTTCCTAACCTGTATATGATAACTTAGCCTACTATGTACATCTATGCAGATGACATGCAGGCCCGTGGGAGAGGATCCCATCCCATTGTGGTTTGTTACAGCATCCTTTCACCCATGCCCTGTCCTTAGATAGTACACCAATGTGCCAGAACACCCCTGGACCCTTCAGGACTGCGACTAGGTGGGATGGCTGTGTTGTATGGTTAGCCATTTTGTATTTCAGTGTGATTCGGATGCATGACCGTGGCCTGCCTGGTTCTGCTTTGGTTTGTGCCAGTACACATACCCAGACGGACTGCGCCCTATGGTGATAGTACAATAGTTATAGTACATGTAATACAACCTTTTTAGTTACATTTTTCTTTTCTGTGTTTAGGTGGTCGGCTTCTGCTGGGGATACATTTGCCAACAGTTCTCACAAACGATGTATATACTTTGCGCTGGATTTAGTCTATCGTGTATTGTAAGTATACCACCCTTTCGATATATATATATATATATATATATATATATATATATATATATATATTTTACCTCGGTAAACAGCCTCAGGCTAGCCTCAGGCTAGGAGAGGTAAGCACGTCCGGTACCAGCAATTAGCATATACAACTCACGACTGGATAACGTGTCGTTGGGTTGCTCCGGCAAAATTAGTCTACATACAAGCAAATACGCAGTAAGTATAATAAAAACTGTGGTTAGCTTAATTATGATGCATTAGAGCATCAATATGGAAAGTTTAGACTTTCGTTGGTCCAATTTGGACGAGTTATTTGGTTATAAACAACCAAGGATAGAACACTCGAGTGGGTTTCTCGAAGGAACCAAACCGGTCATTAGCGGTTATGTCAACACCCGGGTCACCGTGTGACTATGGGTAGAGATGTGGGTTTCGCCCTATCTCATGTGGAAATTCTCTCGTACTCTAATAGAGAGTAATGTTGGAGATGCTCCTGGGTTTCTTTTATAGACTCCCCTAGACAAAACTTTTTCAGGCGTTTCTCCGAGTTTCGTAGCATTTTCTCCAACTTGTTGACGTAGTAGTCACAGGTGGGAGAAGTGTGCGGAACAGAGGGATGGGCGGGCCGATACACTGGTCCCGACCCCGCGTAAGGTTTGGGCTTGACCCACAACCCACGCACAAATTTAGCTTATTACGCCTGTGTTATAACGGTATAAACACGTTCTCTAACACCAATAGATGTCCAAATGAGTTTGAAACAACCATATTGTGACATATATATATACCGGGACTGACCAAAAATCTTTGTTTCAGCTCCCGATGGCCACGAAGCGGAGTAAGCGCGGTGCAGCAGCAGCCGAGGGGCGTGTTCCGAGTGGAGTGGACGAGGAGTACGACTCCTCACCTGTGTTGTCGGCAGGGCCGTCGACACAGCCCCGGGCGCATATCCTCTCCGACCCGGACGAGGACGCAGTGCCTGATGTGCCTGCGCCTCCAGATTGGGAGGCTCGCTTTGCAAGATTGGAAAGCCACATCTTGACTGCCAAATCGCCTGTGTCTTCGGAAGCGGCGTAGGCCGAGTGTCCAAGAGGATTCATTTGAGGATTTCTTGGACACAGACTCGGCGGTGGAGCTTAAGGCTCCTCCTCCTCCTTCTCCTAAACGGAGGAAGAAGAAGAAACAGGTGATTTCTTCGGGTGATGAATTCACCAAGGAGCGGGCAGAGACTGGTTTTTCGCAAAAAGCGGAAGACTAAGTCCAAAAAGAAGAAGAAAGGAAGAGGAAATATTCTTCTTCTGAGTCGTCCACTGAGTCTACTTCTACGGAATCAGACTCAGACACCGTATATGAAGGGGTCTATGCGGACATTGGCACTAAAGTGGCTAAGAAGGTGGAGAAGCCAAAGGCTAAGCGGGTTAAAACCACTACGCTTATGCGCGAGACCGTGAATGGTCATTTTCGCACGTTCAAACCGGCGGAGGTTATCTCCAAGTTAGGAGATGAGTTAACAGGCATAAAGGGTGTTCCCAACTCCATCATTAAAGAAATGGATCGGGATGTCAATATGACGGATGACCGTAAGAAGTTTGAGGATGTGTTGCACACAGTGCATAAGGCAGTGTTGGCTACCCTAACAGCTATTGTTCCTGTGGCTAATAGGATGCAGAGTGAAAATAAGTTCTCGTCTTTGGCTAAGACAATGGACAAAGGCATTGCAGTGTTAGCGGCGGCAGGTAATTACCTGTCGTTTCGAAGATATGAAAATGTCTTCAAGTCAGTTTGCACAGATGCTGGCAAAGAAGTGGCTCGCTCTAAGAAGGTTACCGATAATGAGGGGAAGGAGTTTACGCTCTATCTTGCTCCAGAGCCGATTAAAGGGAAACCTTTAGATAACACCAAGATGTTTGGCGGTCAACTACAATACCTCTATAAAGAGGTAGAGACTGCAGCCAAGAGTGGCAAAAACATGGATGGCAAGAAGAAACAGGAAGTTCCTCGTTTCAAAAAGTCACGAGGGGATTTTCGTCCACGACGGTTCACCAGAGGAACCAGACCGAGTTCAAACTTCGGTCAAGGGTTTCGGGGCCGGGGCGCTCGCCCAGGCTGGACCGACAACACCGCACGGCCAATAGGCCGAGGGTTCAACTCGTCGAGACCTTTCCCCAGGGGCGGGTCCAAGTAGAGGTCCAAACACAAACTTTACAAGTCCCTGAAGCCTCTAAAAACACACAAACTGTAAGCAACTTTGTGGCTGGTAATATTAGTAATCATATTTCTGAGTGGCACAAAATTACTAGTGACCAAGAAATTATAAAAATAGTTAGGGGTGTTCACATTCCCTTTACACAAATTCCTGTACAAAGTATAATACCTTTTCCATATAACATTCAACCAGTTGAACGAGACGCACTAACTAAACAGGTACATAAATTCTTTGAGAAAGGAATTATACAAAAAGTGACACACTGTTCAGGACAGTTTATTTCAAACATTTTCTCGAGACCGAAGCCTAATGGTGATGTTCGAATGATCCTGGATTTAACAATCCTTAATAAAAGGGTGGAATATCGACATTTTAAAATGTTCTCTCTAGATACGGCACGAGATCTGATTACACCAGATGCGTGGATGGCTAGTGTTGATTTACAGGATGCATATTATACGCTTCCCATAATGGAACAATACCGAAAATTTCTTCGATTTATTTGGGATAACCAACTCTATGAGTTTACCTGCATGCCGAATGGCTTAGCTTGTGCGCCACGTTTATTTACTAAATTGCTTAAACCTGTTTTCTCGGTAATGGCGAGGAAGGGTCACATAATGTTTCCATACATAGATGATTCTTTTATTATAGCATCAACACAAATTGGTTGTGTGAATGCAGTTTTGGATTTATGTGCATTACTCACTAAATTGGGGTTTTATGTACATCAACAAAAGTCAGTGTTTAAACCAACAAAACAACTCAAATGTTTAGGGTTTATTCTGGATACACAGTCCCTTACAGTGTCGATAACAGAACAAAAACTAATTAAGTTTATGACTACAGCGACTCAGCTTATTAAGTTATCAAAGCCAAAAATTAGACAGGTTGCTGTTCTTATTGGCATAATGACCTCATATGCACCTGCTGTGTTATATGGGAAGGCCCATATTAAGTCGCTAGAAATAGATAAAAATTTAGCGTTAACACGAACTAAAGGCAATTTTGAGCGAAAGATGTTTATTTCGCAAGAAGGGTTACAGGATATTGGATGGTGGATGCAACATATAGCAAGTTCACCAAATCCAATCCGCATGGCGGAACCTAATACAGTAATTACTACTGATGCTTCGTTAGAAGGTTGGGGAGCTCATCGAGATGGGGTCACAACAGGAGGTAGATGGCTTGATGATGAAAAATCAGACTATATTAATGCACTAGAATTGCGTGCTATTTATCTGGGCTTACGTAGTTTAGTAAAGATAAATAAATCACAGGTTAGAATACTAACTGATAATACTACTGCCATGGCATATATTCGTAACATGGGTGGAACCAAATCAAAGTCTTGCAATCAGTTATCTAAACTGATTTGGAACTGGGCACAGGCTCAACAAGTCTGGCTGACTGTAGCGCATATTCCAGGGTCACAAAATACACTTGCAGATTATAAAAGTAGAAATTTCCATGACCATTTAGAGTGGTCTCTCTCTACACATTTGTTTAACTTCGTTTGTGAAAAATGGGGTACACCTGAAGTTGACTTATTTGCATCACGAAATAATAACAAGTTACCCTGTTATGTTTCTTGGCATCCTGAACCGGATGCTTGGAAAGTAGATGCGTTTGCTATTACCTGGGAAAATAATTATTTTTATATTTTCCCACCATTTAGCATTATCAGCCGAGTAGTGAGAAAAATCGGCTTGGAAGGGACACATGCGATACTGGTGGTGCCCGATTGGGACACGCAACCTTGGCTGCCAGCAGTTTCACAACTGGCAAAAGATCGTATACGATTCCCAAGAAAACTCGGGAATCTGACGCACCACGGACCGCTAGTGGTTCACGGCGACGTGTCAACGACGCCCCTATTGGCATTCCTTTTCTAAGGAAGCAGCTACAGCAATTTGGATTGGACAGAATTACTGAGGATAGGATAGTATCGGATGCCTGGAGGCCAGGAACTGTCAAAATGTATACAACCTATTTAAAGAAATGGGGTGTACATTGTTTGTTAATGAAAGTTAAGCCAACAAATCCAAAGATTTCACAAGTAGCTCGGTTTCTTCGTTCTCTAGAGGATGAAGGACTTTCCTTTGGATCGATTAATGCGGCGAGGTGTGCGTTATCAATTATATTACCTAGAATTGATGGCGAAACAGTTGGAAAACATTATGTTATTTGTTATTTACTTCGTTCAATTTATCAAAGGAATCCTCCAAAACCAAAGTATAGTCGGTTTTGGGATGTTTCTATAGTATTTAAGTTGTTTCAGGCTTGGCCTCACAACTCGTGGTTAGATATAAAACAGTTAGGTTTTAAGGTCGCGGTCCTGTTATTGTTAGTAACCGGACACAGAGGACAGACGATTGTTGCTTTATCCTTAACTGGATTAGAAATAGACAAGCAACAAGCTACGTTTGATTTAGAAAAATTGCTTAAATCGAACACGTTAGGTGACCCTTTATCAACGGTTCACTTAGACTGTTTTCCGAATGATCGGAAATTATGTGTTGTGTCGGCCATACGGGCTTATATATACAAGACAAAGGATTTACGTGCATCACAACAACTATTAGTGAGCTTTATAAAGCCACATAAGGCGATTTCACGAGACACACTTGCCAGATGGACAATTACGGTGTTGAAATTGGCTGGAGTGGATACGAGTAAATACTCTTCCCACTCAACTAGAGGAGCCATGGTCTCCAAGGCACGGGTGCTTGGTATTTCTGTGAAAAGAATACTAGCGCATGCAGGCTGGAAGACGGCTAAGTCGTTTGCAAAACATTATAATAAACGACTAGAAAAGCCTACCGGCGTTGCAAAGCGTCTTCTCGCCAACTAACAAGAATAGGTGAGAACAAAAATTTAGAATGTTATAATAATAAGAAAGAATGATATTAAGGATAAAAATGAATTATGTAAAGGTCTCCCTAGCCTGAGGCTAGCCTGAGGCTGTTTACCGAGGTAAAATAGTATAGTTATACGAGTCTTACCTTGGTACAGATGATGGATAACTGTTGTTTTACCGAGGTATAAGCCTCGGATAGATGTGGGCTAGGGCCCTCCCGCCACACCCTGCCACATCTATTCCGTTGGTGTACCTTTTCGGTAAAGTAATAGTATCCATTGTTTGAAAGTCATTTTTATCCTCAATAAGTAGGTTAAGATTGCTGGTACCGGACGTGCTTACCTCTCCCTAGCCCACATCTATCCGAGGCTTATACCTCGGTAAAACAACAGTTATCCATCATCTGTACCAAGGTAAGACTCGTATAACTATACGTGGGCTAGGGACCTCCGCCACACCCTGCCACATCTATTCCGTTTGGTGTACCTTTTCGGGTAATAGTAATCGTTTCCATTGTTTGAAAGTCATTTATTCCTCAATAAGGTAGGTTAAGATTGCTGGTACCGGAGTGCTTCCTCTCCCTAGCCCACATCTATCCGAGGCTTATACCTCGGTAAAACAACAGTTATCCTTCATCTGTACCAAGGTAAGACTCGTATAACTATACTATATATATGATTAGTTAGACGAATCTTACCTGGGTATAGATGATGGATAACTGTTGTTCTACCGGGTATAAGCCTCGGATAGACGTGGGCTAGGGAGCTAGGGAGAGGTAAAGCAATCCGGTCAGCAATCTTTCCTACTTATCAGGATAATGAAACAATAATCTAAAAGTACAACAATGGTGACAATGGTTACTAAACTGCGAAGTTTTCTTGGTATAAGCAAAACGAATAGACGTGGAATGTGTGTGGGGTGGGAGGGCCTAGCCCACGTCTATCCGAGCTTATACCTCGGTAAAACAAACAGTTATCCATCATTCTATACAGGTAAGATGCGTTTCTAACTAATCTATTTTCCTCGGTTACAGCTCAGGCTAGGGAGAGGTTTTGCGTCGTAATCTCATTAATCCTGTTATTTCTGATGTCAAAAGTCAATAATAATTGTTAAACATAACATTATCATCAATCAGCAAAATAACATTTTTGGTGAAGTTGAAATCACTGAAATCGAAGTAGTGTATTCTCACCTAATGCCGATCTAGTCTTGTAGCAGCTGTGGGCTAGTGTGTCGACTTTTCTAATTCGTTTGTTGTAGTGGGTTGCAAAACGATTCGTTTTTTGCCTGTTTCCATCCTGCATGGGCCAGGATCCGCTTGACAGAGATTGCCAAGGAGCCGCCCTTTGACGCCATAGCACCTCTTGTTGAGTGTGAGGCTATTTGTCCGTATCAAACGCCTGCCATTTTCAACATACTAATTGTCCATCTCGCTAGAGTATCTAGCGAAATGCCCTTGTGTGGCTATTAATAAAGCCACTAAACAACGTCTTGAAGTTTCTCAAGTCCTGGTCTTGGATATATAGGCCCTAATGGGCTGATACACACAAAGTTTTGGGTCTTCTTTGAAACTACTTACACTTTTTAGTAGACAAAGGGTCACCTAAACCGTTAGATTTTAACAGCTTGACAAATCAAATGGGCCTTCATTTCTATCTATCTCTCGGCCATCTAGTGATTTAGGGCAACAATAGTTTGTCCCCTATGTCCTGTTACTAATAATAAGAGCAACGCTACCTTAAAACCCTAATTGTTTGATGATCTAACTGCCTATTATGAGGCCACTGTCTTAGCAAATCAAAAACTACCGAAAAATCCCAGAAGCGATGTACTTCTGTTAGGGTGGGTTTGTTGATAAATCGATTTACAATCCATTGAATAACATGAGTGTTTCCCAAATGTCTCATTATTTATCCGTGGAAAGAGTCGGAATTAATAAAGCACGCGAGCAGCATTAATAGATCCAAACCCTAGCCTTCGTCCTCTAACCTCGGAGAAATTTACCAAACTTGGGAAATAGTAAGGATTCATGGGTTGACTTTGTTAATTAAAACAATAAACACACCACTTTTTCAAATATGTGGTATACATTTTAACTTACCTTTTACGCCAAGCATCTGCGACAAATCTTTGTTGTGTAATTTTATCTAAAACCGGAATTGTTCTAAATATTTATTTAAAAAAGGAATGCCAACAACGGTGTTGGTGGACACGTCCCCTCTTTGTTTTTAGAGGGCCTTGGTGTGTCAGATTGCCTGGTGATCTTCTCGGAAATCGGGAGGCAATCTTTGGCGGTGCTGTATGGCCCGGTAGCCAAGGTTGCGTGTCCCATTGGGAAACGATTAATATTGCGTGTGCTTTGTCCATCTTTATCTTTCAGCTTACCCGGCTGATCAAGCTGAATGGGGGGATGATATAATAAAATTTATTCTCCCATGTGATAGAAAAAGCAATCTATATGCCAGGCATCAGGTTCTGGATGCCATGACACATATTTGTCAATTTTACAAATTGTTTCGTGAAGCAAACAAGTCAACTTTCAGGTTGGCCCCATTTTGGCACACTGTGGTGAAAATGTCTGGATTAAGGGACCATTCCAAATGGTCATAAAAATGTCGACTTTTATGATCTGCTAAGGTATTTTGCGTTCCGGGAGGAATATATGCTACCGTTAGCCAAACTTTATTCATTTGGGACCATTCCCAAATTTTTCTAGCCATCGCATTAAATGGCCTGGGCTTTTGCCCACCCATGTTTCGTACATTATGCCATTGCCGTTGTATTATCCGTTAAAATTCGGACGTGTTTTCGTGGTACCTTAAACTAAACTAGCGAGGCCTAACTAAATAGCTCGTAGCGCTAAAACATTATTGTGATCTGAAATTTTCTTCTTTCAACCAAGTCCCCTGTTGCTATGGAGTCGGCTAATGTGCCCCCCAAACCTTCTAATGAAGCATCAGTGTCACTTCTGTGTTGGGTTCAGTTAATCCGTATAGGATTTGGGGGGAATTTTGATATATTATTAACCACAGTTAATGTCTTTCATTCCATCTTCTGAAATAAACATTTTCCTTTCAAAATTGCCTTTAGTAGGAGCCAAACCCTAAGTTCTTATCTATTTCCAAAGATTTTATGGGGCTTTTCCATATAGAATAGCCGGGGCGTAAGCAATAAGTATGCCAACTAGCACGCACCTGTCTTATCTTTGGCCTACTTAAGGCGACCAAGTGAGAGCCGTATCGTGGAAACTTAGTCAGCTTGTTATCGGGGAGTGAAACAGTCATACAGGTGTGTTAATAATAAACCCTAAACATTTGAGTTCAGTGTGGGGACAAAAACTGACTTGTTATGATTAAATTCAAAAACTAATGTTGTCGAAGGGAACATAATCGTCAACACGTGTTGACACTCATCAAAGAATTGTTGAAACAATGAAAGAATCATCTTATCTTCTGTGAAGGACATAGATGACCCTTATTTGCCATGGACCGAAAAAAAACTGGTTTTAAATAATTTAGTAGACAAGCGTGGGAGGATGCTAGCCTTTTGGCATACATGTAAATTTGAAATAGTCTATTCTTCCCAAATAAATCTTACGAATTTTTGAGGTATGTCCTTCAAATAAATCGGGACAGTATAATATGCAAATCTTGTAAATCAACACTAGCCATCCAAGCATTTCTGTAAACCAGTCTCTGGCAGTGTCCGGGAAAACATTTTGAAATGTTGATATTCTACGAGTACGTTCAACTTAGTTAAAATCTAAAAAATCATTTGCGAATATCGCCATTTGGATTTGGCTTGAAAATTATAAATTAGAGATAAATTCTCTGGGGTGTGAGCCACCTCTTCAAATGATACCTTTAGATTCAAAAAGTGCAACTTGTTCTGATAATGCTCGTTTCTCCAACTCATTTAAATCGATATGGGAAAGGTACCAGTTGTTTTAACGGGGATTTTCAGTAAATGGAATCTTAACACCGTAACAATACTCTAAAATGTTAACGTTCAGTAGTATTTCGTTACCAAGAAGAAATACAATTTTTAAAAATGTTCCCCGCACCCAAAATTCGCATACACTCTGTTTGTGTTAGATTCCGCCACCAAACTTAGGAAGTTGGAGTTTTGTGTAGCATTGTCTATTGTTGCCTGGGCGTGGGAAGGATTGTTTAGGGGGCAAAACTCCTTCCTGGAACGGGCGGTTGCCGTCGTTCCAACCTTGCCTGTCTCCCCCCGACCTCTGACTCTGGGCTGATAGCCGTGTAGGACGGGGCAGGACCTGCCAGCTCTGGGCTCTCGTCATGGACGAAAATCCCCTCGGGGGGGACTAAATCTTGACGACGTAGGCTTTCTTGGCCGGCTCAAGGTTACGACCACTCTTGGCTTCCGTCTCGACCTCCTTGAAGAGGTAGGAAGTTGGCCTCCCTAAACATTTTGCCTTTTATCCTAAGGTTTGCCCTTAATGGGTTTGGTCGGCCAAAAAGAGAGTGTGACTCCTTGCCATCATTGTCATGACTTCTTAGATCTGGCGACTTCCTTACCAGCTTGTGTGGTGACCGCCTTTGAAAACGTTTTCGTATATACGGTAGCTCAAGAGTTACTGCAGCTGTGAGGAGGGCCGCCCTTTTCCATAGCCTCTGGCCAGTGAGAGAGAACTTGTCTCAGTTTGCATCCGGTTAGCTACCGGAACGACTGAGCGAGGACCCCTAACACCGCTTTGTGATCGGGTAAACAGAGCAGTCTTCGAAGCGCTTTTCTCCTCATTTCAGATGGATCCCAGCGTCCATCTCTTTGACTACATCTCCCGGGTTACCTTTTATCCCGGAGGAATTTTGCTCAGTGATTTTGGTTTTGATCACTCAGTTGGCTTAAAGGTATTAAAGTGTCATTTATCAGTCTCGGCGCATCATAGTCGTTGTTCTGATTTCTTTCCCTTTTGGATCGGGCGCGCTTAGATCTTGCCCCCAGGTTGGCAATAAAGGCCAGCCCTTTCCGTGTCTGAGTCGACTCAGTGTTGACGAGTCGGACGATGGAATCGGAGGAAGAATCTTTCTTCTTCTTCTTCTTACTTTTCCTTCTTTGGCTTCTTAACTTTCTTGCCCTTGGTGGCTTTGGTTTGTAATCATCACAGAGGAGCTGCCGGTCGGTTTCCGCTTTTTGGGCCTTAGGGCGCCTGGGGGCTCAGGTGCCGAATCCGTCTCTTCGAAATCAGAGACATCTGCCAGTCTGGAGTCAGCTGGCGGGAATTGTTTGTTCCTTGCTGTGGAGCTCCTCATCTTTTGCTCCACTGCTATTGACTGTAAGGTCCAAATCCCCTGGGAACACCTCGTCGTCCCTCACTCTCTTATCTGAAGCACATGTGCCCCCTGTAGTGGGGACAGGCGGGCGTCCGAAGAACCCGGTGGACGTATCGTAAGCCGGTAGGCACTGCGTCCCTCCGCAGCGGGGGGCGGCGGTGTGTTTGTTCGATAAGCCATCGGTAGTCTGTAACCAAAAAGGAAACTTAGTAACCGGAAATCAACTCAACTGGAACACCAAAGTGAGCCAGGGAACACTGGGTGAGGAATCTTATTGGTAAGAGTACCGTAATTTACACCGTTCTCAATACATGCGTGGTATAAGCTAAGTTTTCGTAGGTTTGGGTATCGAAACAACCGTACGTGGGGTAGGCTTCTAGAACTCCCATCTCTCTGTCGCGTACACTTCTCCCACCCGCGGCTACTGCGCCAGCAAGTGAGAGGAAAATGCTACGAAACTCGGAAGAAAACGCCTCTCAAAAGGGGGAGAGTCTATAAAAGAAACCCAGGATCTTCCCAACAACACCCTCTTTTAGGGTCCGAAAGGACTATCCCACAGGAGCATGTGACGGTGCCAACATCTCTCCCGTACCAAGCGGGTTTAATCGAACCACGGAACCAAGACAAAGGAATCCTTGTTCTATCCGATTCAATTTTAAAATGCTAATCTTGTCCAACTGGTCGTCGAAAGTTTGAACTTTCCAATCTAGATGCGATAGTGATCATAAACAAGCTTAACCAAAATAATCACGATTACTTACAGTTATTAGCTTGTTGTAGCTAAACTCAACTGGGGCAACTCACGAGCGTCCTCTCGGTCGTGAGTTTTTTATTGCTAATTGCTGGACCGGATGTGCTTACCTCTCCCTAGCCTGAGGCTAGCCTGAGGCTGTATACCGCTCGAGGTTAATTTATATTATATATACATACATACATACATCATTTACATAACATCATACATACATTACATACAACATACATACATACATAATGCATACATACATTCTTACATAATACATACATTAGACATACATAACATACAATACATACATTCATACCATACATAATACATACTTGACCGGATGTGCTTACCTCTCCCTAGCCTGAGGCTAGCCTGAGGCTGTATACCGAGGTAAAATATATACATACATACATACATACATGCATGCATGCATGCATGCATACATACATACATACATACATACATACATACATACATACATACATACATACATACATACATATATACATTCAGTGAATAAAGTTTAACAATCGAGGATACGCTTTGATTTTCTTATGTATATGAATAGGAATCAGTTATTTAATAATGAAATTCAAACTTTCAAAACTAGCGGTCGGTTTCTAAAACTTTGCCGATATCTAAATTAGCTTTATTTTTTATCAACATCAAAGTATACTTCGGAAGGAAATTAGGAATAAAAGTACTCCTTTAGTCCCCACATCTAAATTAGTGTATATGAGAAAGAAAGAACGAAATGACAGAAAAGGAGGAGTGCTAAATTGGTCATGGAGAGGATATTTCTTTCTCTTCGTTCAAATATTGTATGCGGTGACGAACTGCAGCGTATCATACCAGGTTCCAGAGATTTGCAATTCTTCTTGTATACTGGCATGTTTCATACAATTTTGAAAAGGCTTTGAATTTGAATATTTCTCTTGAAAAGGGTCTTACATTTGGAAAGACCCCTGAAAGTGCTTCGAAAATGTATCAAATGCATTAAACATCCCTTGAATTGTGCCTCAATAATTTATTTTAATTTGATCTGCAAATGCGATGTTCTCATAAAAAGTGAAAAGTGATAAATTCCATATATGAGAAGTAGGAATGCTAACTGGAGGACTTCAACAATTATTGAATGCCGTAAGCTCAGAATAATGTGTGAATTATTGTGAATTTGACAAACTGACCATTGTTGACATGGTTTATTTTGTATGTGGCTCATTGATTGTGGGACAAGTGTTAATATTAACAAAAGGGTCAAAGTTTTGGTGACTCAGAAATTGAATTCCTTACTTGAAAATCCTCTAAAAGGGTCTTCTTGGATTTTGTTGATGACAATCTATGGAAACCCTGGTAGATGAATGACCTTCACCGAGCTAATGATGGCCTGTTTATCTGCTACCTCCGGCTCAGTTGACGCTGCCTCCATGGCCCATGTACAGACTGCAGCCTCTCCAATGGATGAAGCCTCGACCACAGGCAGAGGAGACGGTGTCGGTCCCAGCACCCCAGCAGGGAGTTCACAAGGGCAAGAAGGGCCGGAAATAAAGGGCGCAGACTAACTTCACACAGAAGCGCAGTTTGAATAGAATGGATGGTGTATGTGATGGGGAGGTACACACAAGATCGGACTGACAGTGATAAGGTGGGGAGAGAAAAAATCATTAAAAAAAGGAGAGTGAAAGAAAGAAGAAAAGAGAGGTACTGTTTCTGGTCAGTGCATCACCTCTGACCCCGAACGACTATCGGAAATGTCTGGGTCTAGTTGACATCTTTAAATTCCCAGAATAAAATTAACATTTTGTGTCTGTTTTTGTGTCTAAAGCGATGCATCTTTTTTTTTTGTGGCGCAAAGCTAACTTGTTTAAAAATAAGTTGGTGAGGGTGATAAGTGACTACCAAGAATGGTTTCGAATGGAATCTACCTTTGTGAATTAGAGGAGGTGGGATGTTCCTCGCTACCAAAGACAGGGGCTATTTATTTAGCTTTTACGTTATGTTATTGAGTGTTTAAACGAAGATGGCCTCTACAATTGAACTGTGTGAATGAAATAAATAGTCATGCATTCTATCTTTCGGGTTTAGAGTCGATTTTGTTGTTACCTACAAGCTCCCACATGTAAATTCTTTTATGATTTCCCGTCAAGTATTATTGGTGACATTGTCTTAAAAGTGCAGTAAATTAAGTCATGTGAGAATCCAACGGACTCTTGTGGGTGTTTAAAACCATAGAGGGATTCATTTTCACTTTTTATTTAGCAAAGTGCTTCGTATTAATTTTAGCTTAACAACAAAATGGTATAACTCTATTGAGCTCTCAAAATAATAATTCTAAAGCCCCGTTCACACTGGCGAGTTAAGTCGGCTTAACTAATTCGCCTCCTTTAGTTCGACTCAAATTGGTCGTGTGGACGTGATGTTAGTGTGACTTAGGCATGAGCCGACTCACCAAGTTCGCTTCAAGTAAACCACCTCTCGAGGTAGTATAGATGAAGCGAACTAGATTAAGTCGGCCCACCTTGCTTGTGTGGACCGTAGCGGTTTACTTGAAGCAGATTAAGCACGTCACACTATATAATATAATTTGGTCTATGAACCGGCTAGAGGTGTACAGGTATTTTTTTCATGATTTATTTTTAGGTTTTCACTGGCCAGCAGAAGTTTTGATCGTTCCAAAACAATACAATTCAGTCCATACATATCTAGGTCGAACCCACTCTCTCGTGGCGACGTCGACTAACCGAAACTGGCTCTGGTTAGTATGGACTTGCTCATGCGCAGAGATCGATTTCCGCCTTAAACCGCCCCAAGTACTGCTTGTGTGGACAGGACGCCTAGTTCGCCTTATCTAGTTCGGCCTAAAGTTGTGCGGTGTGAACGGGGCTTAAGTGTCTTGAAAAATAACATTTCCAATTCTGTGAAAGTCCAACAATTTTACACAAAGAATCAAAGTATGCATCCCATTGTAGGTTGTAGTACTGGGAACCTTGCCAACAAAATTAATATTTGCTTTTTTTTTATATCAAGGAAACAATAGTATAAAAATAACGAGTTGTGTACTTTTTATTCACTTACTGATTCTGTAGCCTATAAGACTGCACCAGGAATTCCAGTTGTTTATTAGGAGTGTGCAATCAAGTTATGGTCCAAATCCAACAATCGGTTATGGTCCTGGAATCTTGCATAATGCGCTGTACAATATTACTGGCCATGTAAATACTACATGTTGGAATCCTCATCACTGACTGCCGGGCTTGCAGCTGCCGCCGTTGACTTCTTGTTGCGTCCCCGTGGCTTGGCCTTGGCCCTTTTCTCCTCGTGGACAGCTGTCAGCTGGGCTGCCATCTTTGACAGGTGCTCGTGCTGAGAACAAGTAATAACTGATGTAAAAAGTAGGATTCTTGCACCTGTCACCCAATCACATTGACATGCATATTTAATTAAATATTAACAGAAATGATTGAGGCAAACTATCGTCTGTCAAGTATGCGTGCACTTGTGACCAGTAGGCCGACATTAGAGTTCGCAGACTATAGCGTCAACGTTGAGAGATTTCAGCTCCACAGCATTTGTGCTTTGTGAAGATTTAGTTGGTAAAACATCTTGAAACAATATTTTAGTGGCCAACTCCAATTTAAGACGTTCACCTTTCACAGAAAAGTTACCATATTTAAGACTTTGAATATTGACTAATCAATTTAAGACTTTTTAAGGATCCACGGGGACGCTGCAAAGGCGTTTCATAATATGGCTATTCTGATGTAGTGCCCGCTGGATGGACTCGTGCTGCGACCTGGCGTGCTTACATACCGGTGGTAGCTGCAGGAGTAGCTCTATCCTTTACTTTAGCCATGTTTACACGGGCGAGTTAAGTCGCTTCATATAAATCGCCTTGCCTAGTTCGCCTCACATTCGCCGTGTAAATGCGACTCTGAGGCGGATTACGGCTGATTCGCTTCATATGATTCACTTTATGTAAACCACCTTGCGAGGTGGTTTATATGAAGCGATTCAGCTGGTTCCCGGGCGGCGATAGTGTAAAATAGCGGTGCTTGCCGGCTACAAGCTCAGCTGTAACTATCGCTGGTGCCCGGCAGTGTTAGGGACCGATTAGGCCGAAATCTATTGAATGCGATCATATTTAACAGAATTACATACTCAAATAATGAAATTTAATTAAATTAACCCTAAATTCCAAGCAATATTAACGTAGTCGCTACATTGGCGCCGTTATTCATATTGTGAATCGACGAATGTAAACTAAACAAATAGCAGTACTCGCCGGCTACAGGCTCACCACTAAGGCTGCTGGTTCCCGGCGCCGACACACTTTCAAACTCGGTCCGTGTAAACGCGCCACTACATTGCTTCATATAAATCGATTTGCCTAATTCGCTTCACAATTGCCCGTGTAAACACGGCTTATGAGGCTAACACTTTAATTTCACTCTGAATACATAATCCCATGAGCAAACTGGGTAGGCTTTTTATACATTTCTTTCACGTGTGAATTGCAGAGCAATTATGCTCTCAAATGTCCTACATTTCTATTCATGTACTCCACCTCCACCCTTACATTAAACAATCAGTGGTCTGACTAGGGTTATGTGGACACCGGAAGTGACGTACTACAAGTTGATAGGTGGCACTGATATACAATTCGGGTTTCTCTATACTCTGCTTTGTACTGGCACTTCTCCCAAGAACAAAATTGCTCAAACCGTAGCACCAGTTGTTTATACGCCTGACTTGTATGCAGCTTCATGTATCTATGTACCTGCTCTATCTCTTATCTACCATGACTCACTCTGTCTACCTGTCTTTTTATAATTAAGGTGTAAACCATAATCTTGGTTTGTGATAATGAACGCTACAAAGATGATTAATTAATTAATGCTTCAAAATTTGTAATGTGTAGAAATTAGATTCTATATTAAGCATAATCGCTAGATATCAGGGTTAAAAAAAGAAGTTTGAATTACCCCGATACTTTTGAAGGAAAAAGATGTTCATGTTACAAACCAGTTCACCACTTTTGCGAGCCATGAGTTTGACATCATCACAGTTGATGGTACCTCTTTTGCCGTGTCTGTCAAGGTAAAGTAGAATTTTATTTTCCTTACAAGAACAAAAGGGGGGGCGGGGGGGGGGGACCATTCCTACTCGTAGATAACAGCTAAATAACGCAGAATCGAAAAGCCACATAGAAAATTACTGGCAACACTTGTTTTGATTTCAAACCAACCTTAATAAATGGACTTTATTCTGCTTAGTTGACAAACCTACACGTTAAATTAAGGAATAGTATGCCATTGGTAAAAAGAATTCCCCAGAGCAAGTGAATTAGGACATAAATCTAATGAAAATACCCCCATATCTATTAATTATTAGTAATAAGATTTCATCCTAGTTAACGGCTTGGCCTGGCTTACCAGAGACGTTATTGGTGCTTGGATACTGCCTATTTCTACTCACTAAATGGGGACCAGACGGGATGGCCAAATTAGTTAGAGCGCCGTCTCCCGTGTTGGTAGACCATGGGATCGTGCGTTCAAACCCATGTCGAGTCAAACCAATGACTTAAAAATTGATACTTGTTGCTTCCTAGCCAGGTGCTGGGCATTATGAGGATAGGGCAAGGACTGGTTGGTTCAGTGTCAAGTCATGATGCTGGTGACCTGGTATCCCAGTGAGGCAGCAGTGAAGTCGTCATGTGTGCGCAGCCACAAGTCCGTAACCGTCCTGATATGACCTTAGATGTTGCTAGGACGTAAAACAACACCAAACAAACTCACTGAATGACAAGTACAATGAGATGGTCATTAGAACCACTAGTGCGTAAATAACAAAATACCTATGGACATGTGCAGTGAGAAAAAAAAACAATTTAATAGTTTGTGCATACTTGTAATAGTCCTCATGGGTTAACAAGAGTGCATTCAAGTGGGTCTCAGCTTTTTCTTTTTACATTTTCTAAATCACCCTATCTACCCACTCTGCATTTGTACACATGTATGCCCATGCACTTGTACAAATGTTGCCCTTCGATAATACTATCACATACTTTGCAAATGCCTCCAGGTCGGTGGCTACTGTGGTGATGTACTTGAAGGTAGTTTCTGTGAGTGCAGCAATAAACTGCTTCGTGAACTGGACGTTGCGTTCCTGTGCATCATCCTCACAGATCTGCCCGACCGTGTAGTGCACTGCCGCCTTCAGACGCTGCAGGAGGAAAGGCAACATCTAAAATCATATCAGGATGGGGACCGACTTGTGATACTCCGCACTTATGGCGACTTTATAGTGCTTCCCCACTGGGATACCAGGGCCACGTTCAAGGTACACTTCTGAGGCGCTTCGGAGAAATTCCTGACCTCATGCTAGTCTGAACGACTTTAGCTGTTGGTCGCCTCAAAAATGGCAGCCCTCAGAGGAGCCGCCATTTGCAATGGTAAAGAAGAGCTGTGGTTGGCTGAAACCACTGAATACGGCGGCCATTTCCAAGGCACTTTTTGTCTCCAGTCTGAAAAGCGAGACAACTTGGAGGCATACCCTGAAAGGAAATAAGCTAAAATACTTCTCGGACCGTACCCTGAATGCGACACAGGCCATCAGCACTATGACCCGATATCCCACTCCCATTTGAGCCAACCAGTTCTTGCCCTATCATAATACTGCAGAGTGTCAGGCTAGGAAGTGACAAGTATACATTTTTAAGTCATTGGTTTAACTCAACCTGGGTTCGAATCCCACGATCTACCAAAACGGGAGACGGACGCAAAGTTGGTAATATTCTTAACGAGTAGAACTCACCCCATCCCAACCCCAAGTAGTACACATCAACATTTTACTATAGACCAAGACTGGGTGGCTGAATGAGTTGAGGGCCCGCCTCCGGTTTTGGTTAGGTTATGGTTGAGTCAAACCGAAAACTTTAAAATGGAAAGCTTTGAGATATTTAAAGTGAAAACGTACCAAATAATTTGTTTTGAACATTTGATTTGTTTACATATTTTCGAACGTAGAATATAAGCAGCAAACTGCAATAATATTTAATGAGTGCTCCGGCATTCTAAGTTGGGTATGTAGGATAAAATCGAGCCACGCTTTCTAGTTTAAATCAGATTTTGCAGCTTTAATAGAGGATTTGCGTGTGACGTAGGCATCACACTACTCCTGCTTCATCGTTGGATAGAAGCAGTTCCTTCTACTATCAAGTGTATGTAAATAAAACAAAAAGCACAAATCTATTCACTGCTATGATCTAATTCTGTTATTTAGAACCATGAATATTCACTTGGGGGTTGAAATAATGTTATTTATAAGAATAGCTTACTCAAAAAGTGAAATCCTGTCAAATTAAACCCCAAATCGAAGCGATATTAACACACGCCGCCACATTGGCAGTGTTATAGCTGTACTTTCTATCCAACCATGATGGCCGACTAATCTGCAGCAAAGGTACGGCCGATACCGCATTGAAAACAGCCATTCTCGTCCGATTACTGAAGTCACATAAGGACTTCTGTAGATGATCACGTGGGAATACTGCAGTCTGCAGCAAGGGTACAGCCGATACCACATTGGACATAGCCTCAGTTTAGGGAGGCATGGGTAGCTTGTGACTACTGGCTATATAGCTTGAGGATAGGAAACGACTATGACCATTTATAACTGGATGACTGCGTTCATGATGTACACAAAAGAAGGGGAATTTCTACAGCACCATTCATCTGGTCTTAAGTTTATTAGAAGCTAAAATAAATGTCTTTGTGCTTGGGAAAACAGGCAGATGGTATTGCTTGCGAGTCTATACTTTGTCGCCAATTATGTATTATATATATCTTTAAGGAAAGGTAGGTTTGGAAATATGACAATTACTATTTTGTTCTATTTATTTTGCTCGTGTCTCACAATCAAAAATAACTTATTTAAATAAATGGAGCCATCCCTGACACTTCTAGCGTTGTATTGCTTGTTTGAATACCAAACATCAAGTACGACATAAATAGGAATTATGCTACCTATTTTAGTACGCATATAAATACCGGAGGAAAAGAACACACAAGTCTTTATTTAGTTTTTGATCTTTCTTGTGCAATTTCTTTTTATATTTATTTGTTAACGTACACCAATACCTTGGAGCACAAGCGTGACAGACCGGCTTAATTCAAGTTTCAAAAATAGCAAATACAATGAAACCCAGTTAATTCAAATAAGGATCCAACAAAGGTACATGTCAATTTAAAGATTAAACGCTTTTTCCCCCTCCCATAAATTTCAATAGCTAAAGCACTAAATTTCTTACTTTGTAGAAAGTCATCAACCTTTTCTAAAGAGCACACTTCACCAAATAGCAGATGTATTAGTTTACCACTCACAGGCGAAGACTTTTTTTCCTATAGACGCACGTCGACAGGTGGCGCCATCTACAGTAGCTCAACTTCTAAAGATTGTTACCATTGACCGTATCATTACTTAACACAGTTAAAGAACGACTTCTGCGGGATCATTGAATATGCGTAATTTTCAAGACTACATATCAAAATATTACGATTTTTATTATCAAAACGTAGTCAGAAAAGAACCAAAAATTGTTCACAGAGCGTGTACGATCAAGTGCGGCGATACTACTGGCTACATACGGGAAGAGCGACATCGTTGCGACTGATCGCAAGGGACCACCGACAAGTGTCGCTTCTTCATGAAAATATGCTACCAGCTTTGTTATGATTGAGCAGATTTTGATTTATCTGAATTCCATTGTACCTCTATTCCTAATATAATTTTGCTTTAACACTAACATGTGATGGCAAAATACAAGAATGTCAATTTAGTGAAACACTTTTCACAATAATACATTATGTAGTGCACATTGATTGATCTGTCAACTTGTGGTAGATTACACTAACTTTATCAAAAGGTAAAACATCTATGTTACTTACTATTTCCCAACTAGTATTTATCAGATGGAAGTAAATGTGTATTTGTGACACTAGTTTTAAAGGCGACGTGGTGTTAAAAAATCGACCCCAAAAACCATCCTTTATCCCAATGTGACGAATTAAAACGTTTTTTTGTGTGTGTTTAATACCGTAAATCCCTTCATCAAAGCTGTGAGTGTGACTCTAATATAAAAGTAGCACGTCTAGCATAGAGGCCTCGCATTTGCAAATACATCTTGAATTGCCTGGGACTAGTTTGGTGCTGGCAAAATCCTTAATAGAAGTAGTAATTCCCCTTTGGCGATGGTCTTAGAGCCCTGGAGACTATTGTTACTGAATCATTAGTACGATGCTTTTGGGTAATATAAGTGATGGTGCATTGTGAATATTTTTTTTAAACAGTTAAAAACTAAAAAAGCATTGACAAATTAGAACACTGTAAAATTGGCTAATTATAGATTATGCAAACGTTATGATAATTGCCCTTGATTATCTTTAGAAACCCACCATACAAGACCCAGCCTCCTTCTATAACGGATTTTACGGTATTAATAGTATGATCGTAAACGTACAATTTCAACAATTCTCAGTATGAATTTGGCAAGCTTTGGTTCAGCCAAATTATCTCCCTCTAACAGTCGGCCTCTGATTTGGTTCACTGCATGGTAAACTTACACTTGGTGGGAATGTTTTAATGCAAACTTAACATAGTACTGAAATAAACATATTAGTACCAACCAGGGATGAAAGATGTCGAAAAGAAAAACAGCAGCAATTGATGGCGAGATGGTGATAATTAGGTTACAACAATAAAGCAGAATGCTCTCCTGTAACGATTGGTTATAGACATAGTAAAAGACTATGCTTGGAGAATACTGGATTATACCTGACTTGCAGTAGGTTTCCATGTGATTCCCAGACAATGCTGCCCGACAGGCAGCCGCTGAACTACCACAGCAGTCCCACCAACTGCTGTCATTTTGTGGGAGTTAAAGGGCATTTATCACAAATCGTGCAAATCCGCGAAATCTTTCATCCCTGACATAAGCACACCAGTATTCACCTCCCGGCCTTCTGGGTCTCAAGCCTGCTCAACAAACCGGTCTAGGCCATGCGCAGACAAATTTAAGAGGGTTACAGAAACAGTTTTCATTCAGAAAGAAAATTCAAAAACATTTAATTTCCCCAACTAGTAGAATGCAGCTCCTTATTCAATTCATTAGAACCCTAGGTTAGCCTTACACGTGTCCGGAAAGCCTCAGCAACAGCAATTATGCGATTTTAGATGACGCAAACCACAACGTGAGACAACTTCCTAAGGAACAATTAATTTACTCCCCAACCCCCGGGTTTTTGTCAATGAAATAAAGGCATCAAAATATCAAAGGATACAGCCATACACATAGACATGCACCAAAAGGACACTTTAGTTTCAGTTTGCTGTGGCAATAATTCTTTTCAATGCTGCTTGAGAAGAACGCCGACATGTGAACTAAACCCAAACAGCTTGTAGACAGACCAGAACCAATTAAGACATCACATTTCACGCCTACTGCCATCGTGCAGTTTGCAAAGCAACTATCAACCACCGTGTACTTAGCCTTTCAACAACCTTCCTACTGTTCGGCGCTGTCATGGATTATATCCACACCACGTGTCATAATTGATCGCATCTATATATATATACAGGTATATATATTTTGAAATACGTACAATATCGAATGATGTGAGGCATACAAGAACAAACCATCTGTATTATTCTAATCCCATAAAGAACCTAGACCTACAAGTGATACATGAAATGCTTGCCTTTCGGATGTCACAAAGGATATTGATAGTGAGTTAAGATTCCCCATCATGGTTCTAGACATTTTTCACAGCATTTCTATTGGAGTCCTGATGGTTATGTGAATAGATGTATTCCAAAGCAGCTCATGCGAATAGATAAAGCAGCGAACACAAAACACAGTTTACCTTGTTATAGTGAACATCCCCCCCCCCTGTCCACATCGACCGCTACCCCCCCTCACAAGACAATATATTCAAGTGATCTAAAAAGTTCCAGATTCTAATGCCCTTCTGGAACAAGATCCCAAGATCATAAACATGAAATTACCGCGTCCCCGTCCCAAAAAGGCTCAACATGAGATGATTTTCAAAACAGCTGGCCGGCACATTAAAGAAACATAGATGTGCACTTGAACCAGCACACCCAACTTTGTCGCAAATAGATAGAACTAGTAAACATTGCAAACAAACCGAAGCTACCGTTACTTGTCTGACCTGATGCCAGATCAATTCAAACAACCTTAAAGTCGCTACAACAACGCACGGCTTGTTCTAAACTTTTAAACACTTCTCCAAAGCAATAAACGATCTTTGGTGTTATTACATGCCACGTCCACAGTTATCGGTACAGTCTTGCAAACTCTCTTGTTGCTCGGGCCACTTCCTTGAGGTCTTCAGCGCTGGTGACGGCTTTGTGGTAGTCGGCGAGCTGCTTATGGGTGGCGGTAGCTGCACCAGCAGCTGACTGGCTAGGCAATGATTTCAGAGTAGCCTCCAGCCAGCCACAGAATGATTCACGATCTACAAGCATCAGTTCATAGATGACGTCTGCCTGGTCGCTGATCATGTAAGAGGGCAGGTGGAAGAGGCATGCACTGATCATCGCAGTGGTCAGTGTCGGGCCATGCTCCATTATGAGAGCCCTCGCTAATGGTGACCGCACTTCAAAATCTTCGCGGTCCTCCTTGTCGCGCGTCGATCTGCACAAATCGGAGAGGAACTTGGTAACAGATGCGTTGGCATCACGGTGGTCGAGCGCCGTTGCTGCAATGCCACAACACAAGAGTGGCTTCACCATTTCCGACCGGAGGAAGGGGACGGGTGCTCCCTGCACAAAGCGCAGGCACAGCCGAAAGAGATCATCGACTGTGTCGGGGTGATTCCTTAGGCCATTTGTTTCCTCTAGAATCTTAAAAGTTGGGTCGCAAAAGGCCTGCAGCATACCAAGCAGTCCGGGCACACAGCTAGCCTCGGTTCCGTACTCGTCAACCAGGATGCTGCCCAGGTAGAGGAAGCAGGAGTGTTGGTGGACCGTGTAGAGGGATACCATCTGTGTCACCAGTGGGGTCAGCAGCTCAGCGGAGCCCTTACCCAGGCATCGGATAGCGAAGCGTATACAACGACAGCAGCGCTCGATAATGCGAATGTCGGCTTGAAATTTGGTGCATGTCTCCGACAAAACAGGCCAGATCTCCGAGATGACTGGTTGGCAGGGATGCTGGTCTCCATTGGAGCTGCCTGGGTTGGTATGTCTGAATATGGCAGCAAGCCTATCTAGCCAGACAGCTGGGTCATTTTTCGATCCAGGTGTGGGCTTAACTATTGATTCATCAGCGACGATCTTTTGCAGGGGCTCAATCTGGAGCATGCAGAGCTGCCGCAGTCCTGAGGTGATCTCTGCATGTTGCATCTTACCGAGAATTTTCCCCGATCCTTTCAAAAGGCCAACTGCTGCATCATTTGTTACATTGAAGGAATCAACGGCCTGGACAATCTGAAGAAGGCCAGGGAAGTGATTGATCATTTGCTCCTGACACTGTGAACAAATGCTTTGAAGGGAGGTTGCAGCTACTGTTGCCAGTTGAGGTTGCTGAAGCCCTGCCATAAGGAATTGAAGGACAGGGTCTAAGGAGTCGGGATGAGTTTCAATCCATTCGCACAGCTCTCCAACCAGCTGTGTTCCAGTGTAACGCAATGCAATGTGTGTGGTGTCTGGTAGGGTCAGGACCGCCTGGAGGACTTGTGGCGTTATCTCAGCCTCTTCGGGTCTCAGATTTTTAGCAACAGCGACCATTATATAAAGTGAGGCTTCTGATGCACTCCAGCAGGCATCACTACTCTGACTGCGCAGACTCTCAAACATCTGCTTGAAGCAAGTGGATGAGCCAACAATGAAGACAACATCTTTGATTAACTCTGAGACACGGGAACGGAAATCAGTGAATTCATCTCCCTCATTGGGTATGCCATCATGATCTGGATCGTACTGGCAGTGCTGGCAAAGTGCTATGATGAGTCGTTGAATATATGGCTGAAATATTTCGTTCAAACTTGTTGAATTTTGGTGGTACATAATCTCTGAGAGGCGATACCAGAAGTTGAATGTGATACCCACGACCTCATACTGGTCATGATCTGCACATTTAAGCAGCAGTTCCAGAGTACGAAAGTCCCCAAATCCCTGATTTGGGGACTGAGTTATTGCATCCAGGAACGACTCGCCCATCTCAGTGAAGATGCGGCAGTAATTTATCGACTTGTCAATGTCTTCCATAGCCACAGAAATTTGGTACGGATCTGGTAACATCATGACCCCCTGGAACAAAGCCTGAGCCAGTTCAGAGTTACTTTGGATGTTCTCTGCTGCATAGAGTGCTGAGCAGATACAATCACTGGCCGCTTCATGTAGATGTGAAGGACAGTTCTGGTCGGATAACACTTGAAACGGTGCCATGAGAAGCTTTGATGTAATAATGTGCTCCTGGGGTATCGCTGACATTGCAAACCAACTACCCAGACACCTAAACACTTTGGCCTGAAGCCTTAGATCAGTGCCATAATTCTCCCCACATGCAGTTAACAGCTGGACAACCATTGGTGCGGACTGCTGTAACTCATCCTGGATCTCGTCACGGCGATTAGAGCCGAGACGCAGAGACCTACTGTTTATCTCTTCGGGCAGTACAGTGAGGAGTTCAACGAGGAAATGCAAATGCTTTGGATCATTTGCAAACTTCTGAATCAGATCCTGGGTGGCTAGTTTCCACGAGGCCATTTGCAGTGCTAGATCGGCGAGTGCTAAACATAGTTGAGTCGCAATCACCGTCGGCGTATCTTCTGTGATTTTTTCACCATGTGCCAGAAGTGAGTCACGAAGTGATGTGTGGGAGGTCACAGGCAACTCGTGGAACGAGTATTGGATCTTTGTCCGCATAGTCTGAGCAGCAAAGTAGCATGATTCAACATCTTGGTTGAGCTGTAGAAGTTGATCTGCGATCTGCCAGGCGTAGACTGACCGCTGTAACTCGCCTAACCAAATCGATGCCTTTTCTTTTCCCTGGACGTCTGGGTTGTGGTAGAGCGCCTGCAAGGCCTGAGAAACCGTCTCGAGTGACGGTGCCACCTCCATTTTCACTCGTTCAGCTCCTGTGCATGTAAAATCCAGAAATTAATTTCAGTTTGAGTGAAAATGGCGGCAGACCGTACCCAGTGAACTGTTCAGTATGTGCTAAGCTTGTATCATGTATGTGTTTAATAAAGAATAACGTTAAGATCGAGTGTTTTTACAATAACGCTTTATTTTAGTTTACAAATAAATATGATGGATGTCTGTATTAAATTAGTTTGTCACGTCATGCTGAGAAGAGTACACATATGAGACCATTACTTCATATACATATATTGAATGTATTCAATGTTAACCAAAATTACCCCCGTATACAAGTTAGTGAAGCTGCTTCATACCTGAGATTAATTCTGTCAGCTTATACAGTATACTATATATATATATATATATATATATACATATATATATATATATATATAATACACACATTCTAGAACTTAATCAGTACAACAACCGTTATCGATAGAAACAAGTACAAAAGCATAACCGAATGGCATGCTTCCCAATAATAATTTAATAACCTGCCTTAGTTATTGTTAGAAAGGGAATATAACCTGCACAGTAGGCCCACTATACTTTCACCGAGTTAAGCAAATCATAGAATTTCTCAAAATAACGCTTTATCATGTTCAGGAAGTACAGGCAAATTTCACTGGGCATGCCACCGGTAAACGCTTTGTTAGACAAAATTCGTAAACGCCATACCTAATATTGAGATCCAAACATTAAAACTGAAAAACGCATTTGCTAATAGTGCCAAGGATACCAAACTGCACGAGTATAATCAAGTTGTCCTATAAACAAAGACAAAACCAACATGCCTGACGTTGATCACATGCGTGGAAAGAATCTCCGGACCAAACTATATTATCGCTCAGGGTCATTTTGGGGGTACTTTAGCAGACAATCATGCTGAATTAGAGGTAATATATCAACTTAAATTTGTGAAGTATTATTTAAGTGTTTAATTGAATCTAGTAGTGACCATTATCGAAGAGAATATACTACATATTTCACTTTGTTACCTGTTGATATGCCAGATGTTCGTAATCTTCTTCCACTCCCGCCATTTTAATTCTTCAAAGATTGTCTGCAGATAAAGGGCATTTTGTAATTCGTGCGTGGATAGGGACTGTTGACGTTTAAATTCCCGTATTTCTTCGGGGAGAAATGGAAACATTAACTGAAATAAAATGCGATATTTATTCTGTTGGAAATAAGCGGGTTTACTTTACGCAATCTAATCATCGAGAATAAAACTAAATTTCAGAGGCACATTATCTGCTCGTTTGCGCACGTGCAGGCTAAATGTCTGTGTGACCTCCAAGGGCCTTACAAAATGTGAGCTAAGTCACTGGCGGATGCAATTATTTGGAATATATTTGGGAACACGGGTAAGGATATGTCAAATGTTGTTAATAAGCTATTACATCTCAGTTGCTAAGATCTGCAAACTGCCACATTTGTGGTTGGCAGCATTCGTTCCCTCCCGGTATAAGACTATAACTGTTCTGACTGAAACTTCGAATTCTTCTTTTTTTTTTATCGCAGTCATATGTATTAAATTATGTTTCATTATTATCTCGCCTATGCATTTACAGTGGCGCTCAGTAATAAATGCATTGCGCACATATGTTGTCAAACTGATGATTCATGATGCTTCAGATGGGGTTATATTGAATGACAGGTGGTGAACGATAATACGGGACTTGACACTTGTGTATAGGATAGCAGTCGGGTAGGGTTATTTGAATTTTTTTCTTATAATGACAATGGTCAACATTTGATATTGAAATCAACGCACATTCATGATACCTGTGTTAATTTCTATATTTTTAAGGTATAAAGCTGTGATTACCAACCGATCATGAGGGCCATAATTATAGAGGGGGTGTAATGACGTCACAAGACAACTTTCGGTGGCTATATTGGATGACATACAAAAGGGTTGCAACTGCCTACACTGTGCTTATTTACTGATTTGTTGGTTTATTTGTCACTGTTTTGAGCAGTTTGGCCTCAGAAGTTGTTGCTAAAGTGTAGTGTAAGTAAACACATTGGATGTAAACCTCCCAGAACCTCTCATAACACAAGAAAACTCTGTTTTACTTCATCTGCATGCATTCACAACATAGCTAGGGAGGGTGCTCATAATCCAAGATGGCAGCCCGCTGATTGCTAATTAATGCCGTCATGTGCACTCCTATAGACCTATTTCAATGTTTACAAACATCATGTATGCGCACGCAGCTCGGCTGCAGAACAAAGGCACACTGCCACTGAGTGTGCCGGTGTCGTGGTTTAAAACCCCGGCCAGATCGCATCCCCTGCCGTGGCTTCTGCGCATGCGTGGATTTTAAGCGTGTCGTCTGCACATGCGTCAAATTCTCCCCAGTGTCAATGGCCGTGAGCAATCTTCATACAGAAAAAGTGAAATATCTCTAAAACTACACCACTTAGAAACAAACTGCTTGGTACACATATAGACAACATATTCAACGAATAGATTATTATATTAAATTTATACGGTTAGGGTTGTGCATTTCTATTAGTTTTTAATAGTGGCAGTGGCAGTGTATATTCGTTCTGCAGCTGAGCTGCGCGCACATACACAATGTTTACAAACTCCGCGCATGCGCAGAAGCCATGGCAGGGGATGCGATCTCGCCGGGGTTTTAAACCACGACACCGGTATGCGCAGTGCAAAACGTCAGTTTTAGTCAAAATTAATAGAAATCCAGAACCATAACATTATAAATTTAATATAATCTTTTTGGTAAACATGTTTTCTATATCGGTTCCAAGCAGTTTGTGTCTAGGTTGTGCGGTTTTAGAGATATTAAATTCTTTCTGTAAGATTGTTCATGGCCATTGACAATGCATTGAGTTTGCCAGTACGCGCAGTGCAAAACATCAGTTTTAGTCAAAATTAATAGAAATCCAGAACCCTAACTGTATGAATTTAATACAATCTTTTTGTTAAACATGTTTTCTATATGGGTTCCAAGCGGGTTGGGTCTAGGTCGTGTGGTTTTAGAGATATTAAATTTTTTCTGTAATAGCCCTGTCACACTACGACGTTTCTCTCCAACACGTGCCGACGTGTTGCCCTTTTTGTCGAAACGTCGGGACGCATTACCGGCGCATTACGAACGCGTTACCGGCGCGTCGGTACACTTTGAGGGACAGCGACGTTCTGGGCGGAACGCTGGCGCGCGTCGGCTCGTATCAATCGTTTTGTGCTTGCACAAAACTTTATTGATGGAGCAGTCACACTACGACGTGTTGGCCCGGCGTTGGACAACGCGTGCCAACGTGTTGTGTTTTTGGTCGAAACGTCGGAACGCGCCGGCAACGCGTTGCCGGCGCGTCGGTACACTATGATTGACAGGTCGCTTTGATACAACGCGTCGGCCGCGTCGCCCAGCGCCGAAAGTTTTGTGCTTGCACAAAACTTTCGGCGCTGCCCGACGCGCGGCCGCCGATAACACGTCCATAACACGCTTGCAACTCGCCGACTTGGTTTAAGGCGCTGGCGACACGCCGATAACGCGTTGAAAACACGCTTGCAACCCACCAACTTGGTTTAACGCGCTGGCGACACGTGGATAACACGGCGATAACGCGTCGATAAGACACTAATCAACCGTGGGAACGCGGCACAACTTTTTAGAATAACACGCTGCGCTGTGTCGAGTTTTTCGCAAAACACTCCGAAAAGTTTGACGTTTCTCGACGCGTTATACGCGTTGGCGGCACGCCGGGCCAACACGTCGTAGTGTGACTGCTCCATGAGACGCGCGTCAACGTGTTGATTGGCACGTTACGGGTGCGAGGAATTCGGTCAAGCGGACATTTTTTTGTTTTTTTGTTCCGCCGCGCGTCGAGACCCGTTGGCCGCGCGCTACTAACACACTGCGCTCCGTCAAATTTTCTCCCAAAACGTCGAAAAGTTGGACGTGTCTTAACGTGTTGAAAATATTTTGCGCGTTGGCGGCATGCCGGTAAGAAACGTCGTAATGTGACAGCACCATAAGAAGATTGCTCACGGGCATTGACAATCCATTGAGTTTGCCGGTACGCACAGTGCAAAACGTCAGGTTTAGTCAAAATTAATAGAAATCCAGAACCCTAACCATATAAATTTAATATAATCTTGTTGTTAAACATGTTTTCTATGTGTATTCCAATCAGCTTGTTTCTAGGTGGTGTGGTTTTAGAGATATTTAACTTTTACTGTATGAAGATTGCTCACGGCCATAGACAATGCATTGAGTTTGCTGATACGCGCGGTCTAACACGTCCATTTTATTCAAAATTAATAGAAATGCAGAACCCTAACCTGATAAATTTAATATAATCTCTTTTTTAATGTGTTTTCAATATGTAATCCAATCGGTTTGTGGCTAGGTGGTGTGGTTTTAGAGATATTTCACCTTTTCTCTATGAAGATTGCTCATAGTCATTGAGTTTGCAGTGTGACCGGATGTTGTCCTGCAGCCAAGCAGCGTGCGCACTGACCTGATTACATGTGCTGACGTCATATGAAATTGGTCAATAGGAGGGCAGTTGCTATTCGTACGGCAGCCGTACGAATAGATCGGTGTCTATTCGTACGGCGGTATGATATTCCCGTCCCCCTCTCCTCCCTTCCCCTGTCCCTCTCCTCCCGTCCTCCTGTCCCTCTCCCCCTCCCGTCCCCCTCCCAACCCTCCCCGCTTCTCTCCATCTCTCCCCCTCCCATTTGACTCCTAATTTGTGCCGTCGCCGTACAAATAGAATATCAGCTATTCATACTGTGTAGCGTACGAATAGCCACTCCGTAATACTAATAGAGGGACTGCAGGATGTCATCACTCAGCAGTCAGCGGTCAGCGATCTTGGATTATGAGCACCCTCCCTAGCTATGTTGTGAATGCATGCAGATGCAGTAAAACAGAGTTGTCTTGTGTTCTGGGAGGTTCTGGGCAGTTTACATCCAATAGACCTATTTCATATAACGTCAGCATAGGTATCTAGGTCAGTGCGCGCGCCTTTTGGCTGCATGATGACACACTGTCACACTGCAAACTCAATGGCTATGAGCAATCTTCATACAGAAAAAGTTAAATATATCTAAAACCACACCACCGAGACACAAACCGCATGGAACACATATAGAAAAGATATTCAACAAACAGATTATATTAAATTTATAATGTTATGGTTCTGCATTTCTATTAATTTTGAATAAAATAGATTATTTGTACTGCACATACCGGCAAACTCAATGCATTGTCAATGGCCGTGAGCAATCTTCATACAGAAAAAGTGACATATCTCTAAAAACCACACCACCTAGCCACAAACTGCCTGGAACACATATAGAAAACATATTCAACGAACAGATTAAATTATATTTATATCATTAGGGTTGTGCATTTCTATTAATTTTGAATAAAATTAACGTTTTGCACTGTGCGTACCGGCACACTCAATGGCAGTGTGCCTTCGTTCTGCAGCCAAGCTGCGCACGCATACACAATGTTTATAAACATTGAAAGGGGTCTATGTGTTTACTTACCGCACTTCAGCAACAATTTCTGAGGCCAAACTACTCAAAACAGTGACAAATAAACCAACAAATCAGTAAATAAGCACAGTGTATACAGTTGCAAGCCTTCTGTTTGTAATCCAATATGGCCACCGAAAGTTGTCTTGTGACATCATTATGCCCCCTCTATAGGAGGGCGCGGACATCCGGGTACTTAACGCATCGCGCCGTAGCAACTATTTGAGCCGGCGAAAACAATGGCACTTACAGCATTGAAGCGAATGTAAATAAAACAAAAAGCACAAATCTAATCACTGCTATGATCTAATTCGGTTATTTAGAACCATGAATATTCACTCGTGGGTTGAAATACTGTTATTTAGCAGCATATAAGTGAAATTCAGCATTGCAAATGTAAATAAAACAAAAAGCACTGCTGTCATCAATGGGGGATGGGCGGGGGGGGGTCATTAGAAAAATAGGACGGCCTATTATTTATCTTCGTTCTTTAGAAATATTCTTGATTATTTTCTGCTAATATTTCATTGAGAACGAACCTTCAGTTGAAAATATGCTTGGTTACTATTTGTTACCACTGTAGGCTTGCGTTTTTTTGTTAAATTTCAGTAATATTTTGTGGAGCCTTCAAAAGAATGTCTGGAGATCTTCGAAGGACCACTCCGATGGCCTCCACGTCACCAACTGAGGGTTCCCGTAACCTGGGAAATGGACGCTACTCACCAACGTCGCCCCTCAAGCTCTTTGGGCAGGCTAAGAAACATATCAACCACATTTTTGTCGAGATCGGCAACTACATCGAAGCTTCCAATGAATTTGTTAACTGTGAGTAGTAACGAATAATACATTTCTTCGCTCTCATGCAGTTGACCTATTAAACTTATAGCCGAGGACTGGTAATTAATAAAGGCAACTATTGTTTATGAATAGAGCATCCAATGTTGTATTAGGCCGAGTACTAGATTTTTAAACAATTTATTTAACTTGCAGGATCAAACAAACAAAAATTGTCTTTAAAAAAATGTACATCAACAGACAAACATATCAACACAGATTCTGCTATTATATATGCTTTACTAAAGATTGACAGGATAGTGCTTGTGAAATAATTAGATACAATAGTACCTGTTTTCAGCGAACACTGATCGGCGAAGTCCTGTGATAAGCAAAAAAAAACTCCTATGTACAGACCTTTCTTTCATTTGATCGTCCCTCCGATGGTAGGACACTGTTGTGTCAGAACAGCATTGGTTTGAATGCAGAGTTGTTCATTTGAAGTCAAATACGACTGTAACATCCAAGATAAAACAAACAATCCTTTTCGTAGGATAGATTGTGTAAGGTTATAGAGAAATGACAGAGATTAAACATAGCCAGTTTGGAGTAGAATAATGACAGAACTATTATCAGAATACGTATTCACTCCTTCCATTTTATTTTCGCATATTGCATTATATGGCACAACTTTAAAGATTCTAATATATAATGTACACTGTAAGTCAGTAATTGCTATTGGTAAGTTGACCTATTGTCTTTTTTAAAGGTGAACAAGTGCGTTTCTTTGAGCTTTCCAGTTTGAGAAACAGAACCGAGTTTCTGGCGCGTGGCGATAACAGTAATGGTAATACATCGGTGTGTTCTGGTGGCACTTCAATACACCAAAGACTGCCACAGTTGATTCTTGCATGGCTTCATTGTTGTTTGTATTCCATTAGGTTCATTTTAGGATGTTCCATCCATTAGCTTTGGTTTCATTTCGCTACCCGTGGGTTGGGTGCCTCGTGGTGGGACCCAGCCTCTACCTAAAAATGTATTTAGTGTAAGCTTTAAGAAAAGAGTGTGTTTTTTTGGTGTTTTTTTTTTGGTTTGGTGGGGGGGGGGGGGGTCGTCCTGGCGATGTTCCCCAACCACTGACCGCCGATATCGTGAGAGGTAGTTCATCTCGAGATCTACCCCTTCAGTGCCAGGCCGTGCGCCCTGTGTATGGGTGGGGAAATGCTATTTTTATTTGATTTCACATGTATGTACAGGTTATATTTCAATTCCCTGTAGATCAGTTTTCAGGACGGACCTCAGGCTCCTTGGTGACCATTAATTATTATGAGTGTCTCAAGTGGGGAGGGTCGAAATGAGGCAAGGGAGGGTGGGTCTCTAGCATTTAACAACCTAACATTTAATTTAAAGTGGAGAAATACAAATTTAAAGTGAAAACAAAAAGGCCTGGCTAAAGTAAATGAATGTGCTATATGGGAATCCAAATTTGACTTTAAGGAGTAATTTAAAAAATAACAGTTCACTCTTATAGAGGACACCTTCCTATACACCCACCCTTGCGTTGCCATGTTTGTTATGCCATAATTGCTCTTTTTAGAGTCTTGGCAGCCAAGTTAATGAAAAAGCTATAGTTGAGAGTTTACATGTGGATGTTACCCTCACCTAATTACTTCTTGTCTTTAAAACTAGGCAGACATATAGACATGGTTAGATGTCCGCGGGCTGGCGCTAGTGTACTCTATGTATTCTGGTTATGTTCTGGCAATGGAGGTTACGCAGTAGTGGGTCCTATTTCGGTGGAAATAAACTAGGTAATACTAATAGCCCTGATGAATAACACAAGTTTTACGGCATGTCATTATTATTCCATTCACCATAGGAGGATATTCACCGGTCGTTTGCAATGCTAAATAATCTTTGTACCGGTCCATAATATCTATATATCCTGTTCCAGCATATTGACACCATATTGAGTAGTTTGACGCTAGGATATTGTATTCATTTTCTAACTTGTTCGCTGTTTCAGTGACAGAACATGGCATTGTGGTGCCAGAGCAGAAAGCTGACATCCAGAAGTACACGCAGAAAGTGGCTCGCATCCATGACATGCTGACACGTGACCGCATGAAAGTTGCCTTCTTCGGCAGGTAGGTGTAAGCGAATGGGTGAGATGAAAGTAGTTAGTTACCGACTTATCCACTACTGATTTGGTAGGCTCTAAGCTAGTATTATTTTGTCTCCCACACCTCATGATCCAGGCTGGCCAAATTCTGACAAGGCTCAATGTTGCTTAAAGCTGCATAATCCGATGATTAAAACACGTACCTACATTTGATCCGACAAATCCAATGTCGATACTGAATTGAATTGTTATTGCAGCTTGGTGCTTTTTTGCTATATATACTGCTACACTGGAAAATGGGTAAACAAATTCTATGTTCAGAATTTTGGTGTATATAGGAAAATTGATTTGGCATGCTTTCACTTCAAATATGTGCAAAGTTAACTATTTAAAATACTGTTTGCTTCAAACTAAAGTAAAATACATTATAGCGATTGACCTAATATATATTTTATATCTTTTCTTTTTTGTTGTAAACTCTCAAAACCAGTGAACTGTTCAATTTCAACTTCCGCTATCAACAATATGCCCAGAGGCAGCTTTCGAAATAACTCTGTAACTATCTCGATAGATAAAAGCTAAGATCTCGATCTCGATTTTCCTTTTGCTTTCTTTTTTTCTTTTGCCTAGAACGTCTAATGGTAAAAGCACAGTGATCAACGCCATGTTGAAAGAGCGCATTCTGCCATCTGGGATCGGACACACAACTAACTGCTTTCTGCAGGTAGAGGGCACCGACTCGGACACCGCCTATCTCCTCGCTTCAGAAGACTCTGAGCCGCAGAACATCCAGGTAAATGAGGAGGGTGAATGGACAGTGCATTGTTGCGCATAGCCTGTCACTGCTGGGTACAGAGGAGAATATTACCAGCAACGTACAGTGCTGCTCCCCCCCCCCCACCTCCCCCGTGAGGAACCGGTTTAGAATAGTTCCTCTGCTGCCACCCCCCCCCCCCCCTTGCAGATTGTAAAAGGCGACAAATGGGGCAGCTCGTTTGCTGTGAGTGGCGGCTCATGTCGTGGAGGAAGGGATCCTGGTGCATGAGAACTGCAAGGGGCCAAGGCTCCTTGTGGACCAACACTGCACTTTGGCACCGACTTCATCTAGACGAGAAGTTGGACTGGGCCGTTCCAATCAATCGGCTGGTCATGCCAAACCCTGGGTAGATAAGGGAGAATGAATATATTATATCATACACCAACTGTATTCATATTTATATATATATCACAACTACCAAGTCATTCTTCACTTCCTAGAAGGCAGTGGCTAGGGTCAATCTAGTACTGGTTATGCTTTTTTGCCTCCATGCTAGAGTATATTATCCTCGTATCCCTGGTGTGTATCTGTCAGTTACGCAGCGCTACACACCCCAATTTTGAGGGCTCCCTGGTGGGTGGTGAGCAAGGATGACAAACCCAAAAAACCTAAATATGGCTCCACAAAACACCCCCAAACAAAAAAACTGATATTAGACAGAAACAAAATTGGATTTGGACTCATGTCCGAACGCTGATAATTGGCCATGGTTCATTATGATCGAATCATTAAATAACGAGGCATCAGTTGCCAAACTTTCCCCCTTTGCCATTCACAAGGGAATGACAAAAGGGGAATTATGGGAATCGTTGGCACAGTTAAAGACGTGAAGAAGCTACGAACTGGACATATTCTGGTAGAGTGTGCTAAGAAAGTGCATGCCGACAATCTGCAACGTACAAGCACGCAGCAGGCGTCGGCATCAAGGCCTCTCCTCATTGAACTCTCAACTCTAGCAAAGGAGTAATCCGGAATAGAGATCTTGATCATGTTGATGAGGATAAGATAGCACATGAGCTCAAGTTTCAAGGAGTGTTAAACATAGAAGAATAGTTATATAGAGGGATAACAAGTCCATAAAAACAGGGACATATATCGTCACGTTTGGCAAGCCTTTTCCGCCCCAGAATTTGAAAATTGGATACCTTAGTGTGAATGTGGATATCTTCATCCCAAACCCACTTCGGTGCTTCCAATGCCAGAAGTTTGGTCATGGCAAGGATAGATGCAAAAATGAAATCATCTGTTTTAAGTGTGGTCAGAAAGGTCACGACAACACCAGTTGTCAAAACCAGGCAAGATGTTCCAATTGCCTGGGTGACCATATAGCCATATCTAAAGACTGTCCTTTCTGGGAAAAAAGAAAAGCTCGTTCAGCAGATGAAAACTGAAAAGCGTCTAAGCTACGCAGAAGCTCGAAGGCTGACTGAGGCGAATACTCCCTCGCCAACCACCAAGAGCTATGCTGCAGCGGCCAAAGTCTCCAACAGGACAATTGAATGCCAGACTGAACTAACGTGGTTGACTGGGGGGAAGCCCACTACCTTCACCCCAGTCCCGAATCCGACTCTGGTTTCGACCCCAGCAAATAACAATAGTAATAATAGTATTGTGGTGCAGATGCTGGCCGAGCCAGCGATGCCCAAAAAGAAAAAGAATAATTTGTCAGACCGAGTTCCGAAGGGTTCTTTGACCCCTACGGACTAAACGTCCAGGGGGTCATCGATCTCCAAAAACTTAACATTAAATCGATATCAGACACTGGCTGATATTGAGATGCCTGAGACTGCGGAATCCCACAGTCGAAGTCTCTCCCCCCCCCCCAAACCAAAGGCGAGGGGGAGAACATGTGTCACTGCTCCAAAATGACAGTGACAGGTGGATCGCTTATTCAATGGAACTGCCAAGGTTTTAGGAGCAACATCCAAGAGTTGTCTCTTTGTTGCAACCTCAATCCACTTGCTGTTTGCCTACCAGAAACTTATATTAAAGCTTTTGATAGTTGTAGTCTTAAAGGCTACACCATTTATAACAAGCACACACCAGATGGAGACCGAGCCGCTGGCGGCTCCTCCATCTTGGTCAGACGTGATGTGGTATGTACGCCAGTGGCGTTAGACACAACACTACAGACTGTAGCTGTTCATCTCACACTGCATAAGACTAACTCTCTGTTCCATTTACATTCCTCCGAGCTCCGTTCTCACTTTACAAGAACTGGATGCCGTTGTGGACCAGTTATCGTCTCCATATTTACTTATGGGTGACTTTAACGGCCACAACCCATTATGGGGGGGACAATAGGAACGCTAAAGGCAAGAGAATTGAGGACTTTGTGGCTGGTCATGCTCTGTGTGAATTGAATGATGGTTCGTACACATATTTGCATCCCGGCTACAGCGCATACTCCGCCATCGATTTCAGCATTGTAGAACCAGAACTGGCGCTGGACTTTTCGTGGAGGATCTGGGACGACCTCTGCGGGAGCGACCACTTCTCAATTATTCTTAATTGCAAATGGGCATCTCCAGTAGAGCGAGAGAGGAGCTTGCAGCTGCATAAAGCCGACTGGCCCACCTTCCAGACCCTGTGTCGCGAGGAGCTCACTCCAGACGCCGGTGACATCGATTCCTTCACTGAGACGCTGAGATGGATCGCTGAGTAAACTGTTCCGAAGACCTCGGCAACTCCCAAGCGTCTGATGCCTCCATGGTTGGATGATGGCCATAGGAGGGCTATTAAGGAACGAAAGAAAGCTCAGCATCAATTCCACAGTAGACCGACTGCTGAAAATCTGGCGCCCTTTATAAGTCTGGGCGCTCGCTGAACAATCAAAGAAGCGCGGAGGCAGTGCTGGAGACGATTCGTTTCTAGCATCACCATGCGCGCACCGTTGTGCAAAGTGTGGACAGTGATCAGGAGAATCAAATGAAGGGGAGGTGATTCTTCTGTAGACCAGCACTTGAAACAAAATGGCACCATTCTCACATCACTCGATGAAATAAGTGAAGAATTGGCTCGCGCCTTTGCTGGAAACTCGTCTTTGGTAAACTGCCTCCTAGGCTTTCTGGCCGCCAAGGAATGCCGAGAGCGAAAGCTCTTGGACTATTCCTCTGATGGCGAGGAGCACTACAACTCCCCATTCAGGAAGATCTCAATTTGATTGGCCTTCATGGTGACCTGCCAATTTTCATCAAGAACTTCCTAGCTTTCAGGCATTTCCGCGTCAAGCCTACTATTCCAGCCTACACTCACAGGAACTAAGAGTACCTCAAGGCAGCATACTGGCATAGAATGCATGCGGAACTGGAGCTTCCTTTTCTTCTTGAAGATTTATACTGCCCATTATGGATAAGTCTGAATAGACTTGTTTTCACCATTAGACAGTTTGTTGATAGAAAGCCCGAGCTACACTTTAACCAACCCAGGGGATTTTTAACCTCCCACACCACATAAGACATGGTATAAGAGCAACCAGCCTTTGATGACACTGTACGTTATACACAGCGGTGGAAATCCAAATTGGCAGAGTTGGGGGCATAGGGAATCGAACCACCGACCTCGGAAAAATGTCAGAGACTAACCACTCTGCCACAGAGAACACCCTTGATGGGGATCCCATTAAAGTCGTTGAGGAAACCCAATTTTTGGGCCTCATTTTTTACGCAAAACTGTCTTTCGTGCCACATATAAATTACCTGAAAACAGATGCTTGAAGCCGCTAGATATTCTCAGGGTACTGTCCAGCTCAGAGTGGGGAGCGGACAGAGATGTTCTGCTCTCCGTGTACCGAACCTTGGTTCGGTCACGAGTGGATTACGGCAGTATAGTATACGGTTCCGTAAGGAAATCGTATATTGGGCTGCTAGACACGGTCCATCACCAGGGGCTGCGCCTGCCCCTTGCGGCCTTCCGCACCTCACCGGTTCAGAGCCTCTACGTCGAAGCCGAAGAACCATCACTTAACAACAGGAGAATCAAACTGGCCATGCAATATCTAGTCAAGATAAAAACTAATGCATTGAATCCTGCACACAATTGTTTATTCGAGCAGCAAGACGAATCCAGGTATGAAGGCAGGCAGAATTACATCTGGCCACTGAGGCTCCAAATGAAACTTCATTTGGAGGCCTTAGGCATGGATTTGGACGTGTTGGAGGATGCCAAAGTCCCAGAACATGCCCCGTGGTCGTTGAGGAAGCCGTCGGTTATCCTCGCACTCACGGAACTGAGGAAGTCTGGGACACATCAACTTGAATACCAAGGATTGCATGCAGAGATTCAAGGCCAGTTTGCAGACCACCTCTCCATATACACTGATGGTTTGAAAGACCAAAGCCGGGTAGCTGCTGTGGCAGTCTGCCGAGGGGAACAATTTGGCATATGCTTGCCTGATCAGAGCTTGATTTTCACTGCGGAAACCCAAGCACTCCTTTTCGCGTTAGAGTGTATCGAGGTATCCAACCACACTAACTATGTGATATACAGTGATTCGTTTTCCTGCCTCCTGGCTGTTGCTGGACTGAAAATGGATCACCCTATTCTAGCAACAGTCATTTAGAAAATGAACCAACTGGCAACAGATGAGTATGACATCTACCTGTGCTGGGTGCCTGGCCATGCCGGAATACAAGGAAACGAGCGAGCTGATCGGGCTGCAAAGAAGGCCCTGAACTGTGATCTTGAACCGTGTCTGATTCCTCACTCTGTTCTGAAACCACTAATAGCCAACCACATAAAATCCAAATGGCAACATGAGCGGGATGAAAACATTAATAAACTTAAAGAAATTGAACCATCTGTGGGTAACCACCACATACTCAGGTCGGCGGGACCAAGTGGTTCTTAGCCGCTGCCGTATTGGTCACTTGTGGCTTACACATGCTTTTCTGCTCAAGGGGCAGCCTCCCCCTGAATGTATTGGGTGTCAATCACCGCTGACACTCAAACACATTTGACTAAGTTGTGTTGATTTTTTGGCTCTGCACCAACAATTTTACACTGCAGACAGTATGCGTGACCTTTTTACTAAAGTAAAACAAGAAAACATTTTTGCCTTTTTGAGGGCAGCTGGTCTGTACCACCTCATATAGTTTGCTAAATAAATTCTAACAAATATCAATAAACTTTTCTTTTTTTATGGGAATTTGTTTCCCTTGGCCACAAATATATAATTGTGAGCTTTTTAATTTAATGACTGTCTATTGTCACATACTTGATCGTCTGCTTTTATTTGTAAAAGCGATGGTTTGAACAAAAAACTAACATTTCTCGCTGTGAATATGGCCTATGCTGACGACACAGTGTAAAGCAACCACCAATCAATCAATCAAACTCCCCTCCCCTCTCCTCCCCTGCCCTCTCCTCCCCTCTCCTCCCCTCTCCTCCCCTCTCCTCCCCTCTCCTCCCCTCTCCTCCCCTCTCCTCCCCTCTCCTCCCCTCTCCTCCCCTCTCCTCCCTCCCCTCCCTCCCTCCCTCCCCACTCCTCCCCCTCCCCTCCTTCCCTCCTCCTCCCTCCCCCTCCCGTCCCCTCCCTCCCCTTTCCTCCCCTTCTCTCCCCCTTCCCCCTCCCCTCCCCTCCCCTCTCCTCCCCTCCCAACCCCTCTCCTCCCCTCCCCTCCCTCCCTCCCCTCCCCCCCCCTCCCCTCCCCTCCCCTCCTCTACTTGTCTTCAATGACTTCTTTTATCAGCGAACCCCTGCCAAATGTGGGCCATTTGTCAATATACAAAGTGTCTTTGCGTCATTTGACCATTCCTCTGATGACAAGACACATGGTATGTCAGAACTACATTGTTCTGGATGGAGAGCTGTTCGTTGAAGACAAGTACCACAACATAGAAACAGTGGGCTGGTGGGAAAGATCTTGTGGCGATGGTCCGTGGATATCCTGTTGAAATATAGCTTCATGGCCGGTACCCAGGTCTGCGCGGTGCATCAGCTTCATGTGGTCTAATTATGGGTGAAATGTTTACAGAATGTGCGGCAATTAGCAAGTGCCTTGTCGAAGGTGAAGTTGGAACAGAACACACTGCTGCACGTCTGCTGGCCGAAGGAGCAGTGTTCCCTCCTCAGGGATGACGTGGTGTTTGTGGACAGGTAGGTGGCACACTATCTTCACTTCCTTTCGTGGTGTCATTAATATTCCCCTTTGCAGTGAATAATACAGGGTCCGTACGGGGCCTGGAAAGTCTTGAAATATTTTTAGCTTCATTTGCCCCATTTCAAGGCCTTGAAAAGCCTTGACTTTAACCTATTATGTGTAATTAGTCTTGGAAAGCCTTGAACTGTCCCCGCTTATCTAAATTAGTCTGAAATCACCATTTGCCATGGTTTTCCCCCCCAATGAAAATAGTCTTGAATTCCTATCAAAAGAGCCTTGATATAGCCTTGAATTCCATATCTTCACATTTGTATGGACCCTGATAATATTAAATGTAATAGCCGTTGTTTGTCGGCAGATCTTAGAATTTAGCTGATCGTGATGTTTAGTTTTATACTATTTACTTCTATGCATGAGACGATTTATGAAAAATGATGTGTTTATGGTGGGGAAATGTTGATCATGAGAGCCTAAATCCAACAGTCTTATGGGTGCGACTCTTCTGTGTGTGAATGTGGATGGGAATTACGGTTCCTCGTGACCAATTGTTTTAAAGTGTATTTCTGTCATGTTCACTACATTGTATCCGTTTTGACCACAGTGTACTGATTATTATCCTTCTTAGTGATGAGACCAGACGGGATGGCCGAATGAGTTAGAGCGTCCGTCTCCCGTGCTGGTAGATCGTGGGGTCGTGGGTTCGAGTCCCGGTTGAGTCAAACCAATGACTTTAAAATTGATACTTGTCGCTTCCTAGCCAGGCGCTCGGCATTATTAGGATAGGGCAAGGACTGGTGTGCTCAGTGTCAGGATAATGTGACTGAGTGGGATACCAGGTCATGGTGCCGGCGGCCTGGTTTCCCAGTGGGACAGCACTATAAAGTCGCCATGAGTGCGCACTGTCACAAGTCGGTACCCATCATGATATGACCTTAGATGTTGCTAGGACATAAAACAACAACAAACAAAGAAACAAAATCTTAGTGATGAGAATGTCGGGGAGGCTGGGTGGGTGTGGGAGGGCTTTTCAAATTTCCTCATTTTGTTATGCCGACATATGTGGGTAATTGTGGTGAAATTTCGACAAAAAAATAGGTTGGCATGGTTATCCTACAATCGCACCCAATGAAGCATTGGCTCATAAGACTGACTAAATTTTCAGTTTTTGTCAGGTCTTGTTCTATGCCCATCATGACCCCTATTCGTTGCAGCCCTGGTTTTGACGTGCCCCCAAACCTTGATATGTGGAGTGATGAACACTATTGACTAATGTTCAGTTTTTGTTGGGTCTTTGTTCTGTGTTCATCATAACCCCTATTCGTTGCAGCCCTGGTATTGACATGACCCCAGACCTTGATACGTGGATTGATGAACACTATTGACTAATGTTCAGTTTTTGTCGGGTCTTTGTTCTATGCCCATCATGACCCCTATTCGTTGCAGCCCTGGTATTGACGTGCCCCCAAACCTTGATTTTACCTCGGTACAACGCCTCGGCTACTCGAGGCCGAGGGAGAAGGAAGCAACATCCGGTACAGCAATTAGCATATTCCACTCGTGAACGGTGGATGTTTGCGAGAGAGCAGCAGTCTTTTTTATGCAATAACTGCAGAATTCGCAGTGAGTTTATGGTTATTTTTTCCACATTTCATTATGAACATATGAAGATTAGTTTGTACAATTTTGTCGATTATGGCGACTGTATTTAAAGAAATATAAGTGTAGAACCGACTTGTGTGCCGGTACGCTACTATGAGTATGACACTTGACAGTGCCATGTGGGTTACTTCTGGTCGGATTTCCGACTCGATATTCGCTATTGTTTCGGAGCGTTTTTATGACTTTAAACCCAAGAATACTGGAGGAAACGTGTACAACAATATTCTCTACGAGTTTGAGAATATTGCTGAGAATATTAAAGAAGTTATTGGCGAAAAACCGATTTGGTTGCTGGTACGGTAGAGTTGACATCGCCGTGTTTACTTCTGGTCGGTTGCTGGACCTGATTATCGCTATTTGGTTTTTAGCGGTTATTCGTATGAGTTTAAACCCAAGAATACAGGAGAATATGTATTGCTTGTGGAGAACAATATTCTATGATTTTTAGAATATTGACGCATATATTAAAGAATATATTGGAGTTAAACCGATTCGGGAGCCGGTACGGTAGAGTTGATTTGACATCGCCATGTCACCGCATGTGGTTTACTTCTGGTCGGACTGGTTGACTCGATTATCGCTGTGGTACTTTAGCGTTAGAGTTGAAAACCCAAGAATACAGGAGGATACATATTTCTTGTGGAGACCAATATTCTCTATGAATATTAGAAGATTGGCGAATATATTAAACAATTTATTGGCTTTAAACCGGTTCGGGAGACGGTACGTAGATTGACATCACCGTGTTTGTTTACGTCTGGTCGGTTGCTCGACGTGATTATCGCTATTGTGTTAGCGGTTATTCTTATGAGTTTAAACCCAAGAATACAGGAGGATACATATTTCTTGTGTAGATATGTTTATTACATTATTATTAATCAATTTAATTGAGCATCTAGTGGTGTTTCTCGATTTTTATGGAATTATTTGTTATTAAAATTGTGTATGTAGATGTTGGTGGTTGCCACATCACAGGTAAGATTTTTGGTTCAACAAGCCGCCCGTTGCCGAACGGAGAGCGATGTTGGCTGGAGCCTCATCACGTTTGGATTTTTCCTCGGTTTCTTTTATGGATTCACCTTGGAAATTAATCCTGGGTTTCTTTTATGGATTCCCCACTTTTTTAAGGCGTACCTCCGAGTTTCGTAGCATTTTCTCCAACTTGCTGGCGCAGTAGCCGCAGGAGGGAGAAGTGTACGGAACAGAGAGTGTGGGAGGGTACCGATATACTGGTCCCTACCCCTCGTTTGGTTTCGGCTTCCATACCGTTACCCTACGACATTACACATTAGCTTACACGCCTGTGTTGGAACGGTGTAAATACGTTCTCCAACACCAGTAATTGCCACCCGTGACCGAACGGAGAGCGATGTTGGCGAAAGCCACATCACGTTAAGCCGCCCGTTGCCCAACGGTGAGCGGTGATGGCTGGAGCCGTATTACGGTTATGCCGTCCGTTGCGAAACGAAGTGCGATGTTGGCTGAAGCCTCATCACGGTAACCTGCCTGTGACCGAGCGGGTAGCGATGATGGTTACGACCACATCAGGTTATGTAGCCCATTAAAAACGGAGAGCGGTGTTGGCTGAAGCCACATCCCGTTTAGGCTGCCTGTTACTAAACGGAGAGCGATGTTGGCTGAAGCCACATCACGTTATGCCGCTCGTTGACAAACGGAGAGCATTGTTGGCTGAAGCCACTGTACGTTTAACCCGCCTGTGGCCGAGCGGAGACAGATGTTGGCTGAAGCCACATCATGTCTGTCCTGAGATGAGCTTAGATGATCTAGGATGTAAATAAAAACAATTAGTTGGTTGGCCACACTTGAACTTTCAGTTGATGGTTACAGGGTGTCTGGCCTGTGAGGTACTTTGGCCATTATTATCTATGGATATGTACTGTTACAAACGGTACCTGTCTGGATATGATTATAGATTTTCTAGAACGAAAAACAACAAACAAATAGTTGGTTGAGCACTCTAATTTTCATTGATCGTTACAGATCTTGGATTTAAGGGTTAGTTGCCTATGAAGGGCAGTAAGACCGAGGCTCCCATTTCTGATGATAATTACTCGTCACCGGGGGTGAGGGTTTAAGCCTCCCTGGTACACACAGTGTTAGGGGAGGAAAGCAGGCCAGATTCCGGCTCTGCTGGGCTAGAAAAGTGGCCCATGAAGCTGGAGCAAATGCCCTCGGCTAAATCTCAGAAGAGAACAAGTAGAGCTTGCAATGCAAACTTAGATGGCCACGGAAACAGTTTTTTCCAGGAGGGAAAAAATAACTATTGTTTCCATACATTGATGATTCATTCATTATGGCCCAGTCACAGTCGAGCTGCTCACAGGCAGTTACCGATCAATTTATGAAGCAGACCAAACATTTGTAAGGTTTATTTCGAATGAACAACTATATGAATTTACTTGTTTACCAAGTGGTTTAGCTTGTGCTTCTCCTTTCTTTACAAACTGTTATTTTTCGCTCATGAAGAGTGAAGGACAGGTATGTTCCCGGACAGTGATGATTCATGTTTTGGTGGGCAGACAAAAGTAGCTGGTCAAAATGTAGTAAATGGTTTAGGTACCACATTTACAAAGTTAGGAGTTGCTGGAAATGGATAAGAAGTTAGCATACGACAGAACTATAATGGATTTTGGAAGGCCGTTGGCTTGATGAAGAACTTAGATCATATTAAGGTTCTAGAGTTGAGAAGCAGTGTATTTAGGGTTAGGTGTTTAGCCGGCTTGCCCTAATGCTATGTCATGATGCTGACAGATAGTACTACAGTAATGGCTTTCATTCGTAACATGGGAGGGACAATGTCCAACTCATATAATAAGAGAGCGAAATTAAATTGGAAATTAGGGAAGCCACATATAATTTGTTGGCATCATGAAATAATAACATTTTATAAAGTTGTTCATGGCATCCAGAGCAAAAATGTTGGCAAGTGGATGTTGTCTCTTTGATTTGGGGGGAAAATAAATTTTATTACATTTTCTTAAACAATTCAGCCTAATCGGCAGAGTAGCAAGGAAGGCTTTGATAGTCCCTGATTGGGACATGCAGCCAATTCAGCCTAATCGGCAGAGTAGCAAGGAAGGCTTTGATAGTCCCTGATTGGGACATGCAGCCATGGTTGGAAGTATTAGCCCTAGCAGCTAAGGACTTTATATTTTTCCTACACATAAGGGAAAGATTTTTAAGCATTAATGATTTCATGGGGATGTGTTAACAACACCCCTTCTGGCATTCCTTTCGGAACACATATTTACGACACTTTGGTTTAGAGAAAGTTACTCAGCATGATTATTTGGACTGGTCATTAAATGTTGGTATTGGTTCAATAAATTGATTTGTTGGAATCAAGAAAGATTAACAAGTTACACAAATAAGTGTTATGCCATCCACAAAATGAGGCATTTTTTGTTTAAATACATAAAGTTAAGCCAATGGAGCCATCCCTTGCCCAGGTAGTCCGTCTGTTACGAATGATGCAGGATGATGGATTAGGTTATAGAGCCATTAATGCAGCTCGATGAGCTCTTTCGGTCATCTTACCAAGGATTGACAGAGAATTAATTGGGAAACACAAAGTTCTTCAGTGTTTCAGGAGGTCATTATATGAAAGAAACCCTCCTAAACCATACTTTAATAGGTTTTGGGATGTCTCAGGGGTATTTAAGTTTTCCTGAAAATGGTCTAGTTATGGACATCTATCGATTAAACAGCTAGGCTAAAAATTAGCTGTATTGTTACTTTGGGTAACCGGTCATAGGGCCCAAGTAATTGTTGACCTTTTTACTTACTGGCCAAGACATTGATGACAAGGAGGCCACGTTGGATTTGGGAAATATCAAACAGTACAGGAGATCCCCTCTCCTTGATTCATTTGTAATGGGTTCCCACATGACAGGAAACTGTGTGTAGTGTCAGCCATTAGGGCTTATATATCCAAGATAAAAGGAATACATAATTCAAGACAGCTTTTGGTAAGCTTCATAAAGCCACATTAGGCTGTATCCAGAGACACGATCACCAGTTGGACGATTCAGGTGCTCAAGTTAGCAGGCCTTGACATAGGACGCTACGCTTTGCACTTTACAAGAGGTGCTATGGTCTCGAAGACGAGACAATTGGGAATCTCAGTGAAGAGAATCCTAGCATAAGACGGCAAGGTCGTTGGCTAAATATGGCAACAAACGACTAGAAAAGACAGGCGGGCTTGTAACCCGCCTACTCACCAACTAAGAAGATGTGTGAGAATTTACAAAATTGGAATTTACAACTGAAAAATTACTATGTTTATCAGATAATATAGGATAAAAATGAGGCTACGTAAAGTCTCCCTCGGCCTCGAGTAGCCGAGGCGTTGTACCGAGGTAAAATAGTATAGTTAGACGAATCTTACCTTGGTACAGATGATGGATAACCCTTGTTTTCCCGAGGTACAAGCCTCGGATAGTCGTGGGCTAGGGCCCGCCCACCACACCCTGTCACGACTATTACGATTTGCTTGTGCCAAAAAGAAAACATGAGGAATTCCAATCATTAAGCTCATTTTTATCCTGAATAATTAGGTGAAGATTGCTGTACCGGATGTTGCTTCCTTCTCCCTAGCCCACGACTATCCGAGGCTTGTACCTCGGGAAAACAAGAGTTATCCATCATCTGTACCAAGGTAAGATTCGTCTAACTATACTATATGTGGAGTGATGAACACTATTGACTAATGTCCAGTCTTTGTCGGGTCTTTGTTCTATGCCCATCATGACCCCTATTTGTTGCAGCCCTGGTATTGACGTGACCCCGGACCTTGATACGTGGATTGATGAACACTGTCTAGATGCTGACGTCTTTGTGCTTGTCGCCAATGCAGAATCCACACTCATGCAAACAGTGAGTGGCTTTCCCTTGTCTTGAAAGTAATATTGATTTAAAAGAAATTAAATGCAGAATCCGCACTCACGCAAGCAGTAATTGACCTTCCTTTGTCTTCAAAACGAAAAGAAAAAATCTGAATCCAGTGGTTGTTTTTTCCTTTGCCTTTATCAAAAGTATAAATTAGCCAAATGCAGAATCCATACTCATGAAATTGATCATCAAAATAGCGGATTTTGGAATCAAATGTGTGGGTTTTCTTTTAACACTGTTTATCATTCGTTTCTTTTTTTCAGGAAAAGAACTTTTTCCACAAGGTATCAACCAAGCTGTCCAAGCCGAACATCTTCATCCTGAATAACCGGTGGGATGCCTCCGCCATCGAGCCCGAGTTTATGGAGGAGGTATGTACAGCCAATGGGGGACATTGCGATGTTGTGGTTCAAACAATTGCCGTTGGCATCGTCACTGAAGTAGTGGGCCTGATGGTATGGTCCTGTACTGACTACTCCTGTATACTGATGTACTTATGGTGTAGTCCTGTCTCCTGACTGTAGTCTGATGTACTGACATACTGACAGCATGGCTCTGTGTACTGACTAGTCCTCTGCATTGACATACAGACAGTATTTTCTTGTGCACTGACATGCTGACAGTATAGTCTTGTGTACTGACATACAGACGCTATAGTTATGTGTCCTGACTGTAGCCCTGTGTACTGACTAGTCCTGTGCACTGAGTGTAGTCTGGTGTACTGACATACTGATGGCATTGTCCTGAGTACTGACTGTAGTCCTGTGTAGGCCTACTGATTGGCCCAGTGTACTGACATACTGGCAGTATGGTCCTGTGTACTGTCAGTATGGTCCTGTGTACTGACTGTAGTCCTGTGTACTGACATCCTGACTGTAGTCCTGTGTGCTGAGTAGTCTGATATACTGACACTATGGTTATGTGTGCTGACTGCAGTCCTGAGTACTGATATACTGACAGAATAGTCCTGTGTACTGACTAGTCCTGTGTACTGACTAGTCCAGTGTACTGACTAGTCCAGTGTACTGACTGTAGTCCTGTGTACTGACTAGTCCAGTGTACTGACATACTGATGGTATCGTCCTGTGTACTGACTAGTCCAGTGTACTGACATACTGACTGATCACTGACATGCTGACATTATGGTCCTGTGTACTGACATAATACAGTATAACCCTGTGTAAACCAAGCTCGGGTAAACCAAACGATTGGTTAATCCAAACTTTTTTCAGCGGCCCGGCAAAATAGTACCATTTATCATATAAAAAAAAGTTGGTTAAACCAAAGTCGGTTACTCCAAACAAAATTTCGTACCACAGGCCACTTCCGGTACGGTTAAACCAAACTTTCATGTTTCATATGGTCATCTGGGATCCCCATCCCCATCTTCCACCCAACCCCACCCACATCTTCCACCCACCCCCACCCCTATCTGCCATGCACCCTATCTCCCACGCACCCCCACCACCAAATCCTACCCCACCACCATCTCCCACGCACCCCTATCTTCCAAGCACCTCCACCTCCCACCCTCAAACCCCACGCCACCACCATTTCCCACCCCTCTCCCATCTCACACTCTCCAACTTCCACCCCACCCCATTTCCTACGCAGCCCCTATCTCCCACCTCCCCCCCCCCCCACTCCCTCCCCGCGAAGTCAAAGTCGAAGCCAAAGCTCGGTTAAACCAATGATCGGTTAATCCAAACAAATTGCTATGGTCACTTCAAGTTTGGTTTAACTGGGTTATACTGTAATGGTATGGTCCTGCAAACTGGCTGCATGTTGTCTTGCAGTATCTCCGTTTAGGGCCACTAGTACCGATGCGCCACCTATAGCCTGACAAACTAACTATGCTAAATGTCCCCCATTATTTCTGAAGAAGAATAAAGGGGAGGGATGGGGGGGGGGGGTAAACAATTTACCTCTGTATCTTCAGCTTCGACCCATTTGAAACCATGTGATCCACCTTCGAAGACTATTACACATGCCTAAATATAGGTAAATTTATGAATTTTTGGGGGTGGGATGGCCGAATGAATTGAGCGTTCGTCTCCCGTTTTGGTAGATCGTCGGATTCGAACCCATTGGTTCGAATCCCACTCCGGTGGAAATCCAACTCTGGTCGAGTCATATCACTGACTTAAAAATTGATACTTGTCGCTTTCTAGCCAGGCACTCTGCATTATTAGGATAGGGCAAGGACTGGTTGGCTCACTGTCAGGATACTGTGAATGAGTGGGATATCAGGTGCTGGTGGCCTGGTCTCCTATTGGGGCAGCACTATAAAGTTCCCATGAGTGGGCACTGTCACAAGTCCGTAGCTGTCCTGATATGACCTTAGATGTTTCCAGGACGTAAGTTCCCACCAACCATACAGCCAGAAGACCAGTTCTTTGACGCTGACCAATTGTGTATTCTGACAAATAAAATTCCCTCCACCCCTTCAATCAATCAATGGGTGCCGTCTTCTCAAAGAAGGTTGGCTGCAATGGACCTCCATCTCTTCCTGTCATTCGTTCCTCTCACGCATTCCGCATAGCTCATTGATGTCCACTCAGTGATGTTATCCATCCATGTTGTTCTCCTTCTCCCTCTTGGTCTTTTCCCTTCTATCTTCCCTTCCAGTATTCTTCTCTGTGATTCCTGGTGTCGTATCATGTGGCCAAAGTATTTAATTTTTCTGTGTTTGATCGTTTGTATTATCTGTCTCTTTATTTTCATTCTTGTTAGGACCTCCACGTTGCTTATCATTGGTGTCCATGGAATTTTTAACATTCTTCTGTATTGCCACATTTCAAATGCCTCGAGCTTTGTTGTTATTGCTTTCTTCAAAGTCCATGTCTCGCAGCAATATAAAAGTGTAGACCACACATAGCATTTTAGCAGTCGGAGTCTTGTTTTTATATTTATGTCTCTAGATGTTAGTACTTTCTGCATCTTTAGAAATGTTGTTTTGGCAATGTTTATTCTCCGTTTAATCTCTCTTTCACATCCGCCATCACTAGTTATTAAATGGCCCAGATACACAAATGACTCTACCTGCTCCAAGATTACACCATTAACTTTTATCTCTGCTCTTGGTTTGTATTCCTTTCTGCTGACAACCATGGATTTTGTCTTCTTTACATTCATTTTGAGGCCACATCTCTCACTTTTTTCTTTTACTTCATCCACTATATCTTGTAGTCGTTAAGGCTAGCAGTGCTGTATCGTCTGCGTATCTTGTGTTATTGATATTTCCACCTCCAACATTTATTCCTATGATGTCATCTATTTCTCTGAAAATCATTTCCGTATAAATGTTGAAAAGACTAGGTGATAGAACACATCCTTGTCACACTCCACATTTGATCTTCACTTCTGGTGTCAATGAGTCTCCAATTCTTACAGCACTCCACCCCTTACCCCCCAATTATTTGGGGATCTTTTTTTTTCAGCCATGATAACACGTGGGGGGGGTTACAAAATATATTTGTTTGAATACCTCTTCGGTTTACCATTTCATCATTTCCACCATGGAAGGAACTGCGGCCCTCCACAATAATTTGTTAGCGGAATGAACTACATGCGTGTCCATCTGTTGGTAGGTAAAGCAACAGCACTTGGACCGAAACATCGGCTTCCTGGTGGACGAGCTGAAGGTGATGACGCGACAGGAGGCTGAGAACCGCGTTTATTTCGTATCGGCGAGGGAGGCGCTCATCTCACGCTCCAACCAGGAGCACGGAACGCCCACCCCCAGTCAGTGCCCTCTGCCTGTTTTTGAGAATCAAGCTGACTCATTTAGCCAACACGTCTCTGCGCTAGTGGGCCATTAAAGCTAGCTGTAACATTGTTGTTTATTTGGGTGTTTTTTGTTTAAAAAATGTTATTATTGTTTGTTATATTCGTTGATTAAATCTGCATAGTCCGATCGTTGATTAAAGCTACATAGTCCGATCGTTGAGTAAAGCTGCATAGTTCGATTGTTGAGTAAAGCCACATAGTCCGATCGTTGAATATAGCCGCAGTCCGATCGTTGAGTAAAGCTGCATAGTCCGATCGTTGAATATAGCTGCAGTCCGATCGTTGAGTAAAGCTGCATAGTCCGATCGTTGAATATAGCTGCAGTCCGATCGTTGAGTAAAGCTGCATAGTCCGATCGTTGAGTAAAGCTGCATGGTCCGATCGTTGAGTAAAGCTGCATGGTCCGATCGTTGAGTAAAGCTGCATGGTCCGATCGTTGAGTAAAGCTGCATAGTCCGATCGTTGAGTAAAGCTGCATGGTCCGATCGTTGAGTAAAGCTGCATAGTCTGATCGTTGAGTAAAGCTGCATGGTCCGATCGTTGAGTAAAGCTGCTTTGTCCGATCGTTGAGTAAAGCTGCATGGTCCGATTGTTGAGTAAAGCTGCATAGTCCGATCATTGAGTAAAGCCGCATAGTCCGATCGTTGAATAAAGCTACATAGTCCGATCGTTGAGTAAAGCGCATAATCCTATCATTGAGTAAAGCCGCATAGTCCAATGAAAAATTCAAATTTTCAAAACCAAAGCAATTATCTAGATTTGATTCTACATATCTAACTTAGATACTGATGCACTTATTAAACATTTGGTGCCGCATAGAATGGAATACTAAGGCAATTTAATCAAATCTGTTACTGCAGAATCCTTTGATGGCATAAATGCATGAGATTGTGGCACGACGGCATACATTTCAAACTGTGGCTACTCCATGGCACCTAATACTATTACCATAAACAAATAGCACAGACTGGTCATATGATGTGACCTTAGATGTTGCGAGGATTTAAGCCCCAATAAACCAAGCCAGACTTTTGCATGTGACTTTTTGATGAGGTGAGAATTATGTACTACACTCGCCTAGTTGTAAGTCTTATAAAGGTTTACAGACACCATTTGATTTAACTGCCTAGAATCTTCCTAACGGTGAACATCCAGATATTAAATGAATGCTAATGGTTATTAAAACTTCGAATTGACGTTTTCTTCTCAGGTGGTGTTTTGCTAGAGGGTTTCCAAGGGAGACTTTTTGAATTCTGTAACTTCGAGAGGAGGTTTGAGGTATGTATGATTGGAACATAATTTTCTTTTAATAGTTTTCCACCCATCTTCGACTCCCTGAATTTTCCCGTAATTAGTAGTATCTGTAGAAGTTGTTGAAAGCAGAGGCAGTGTTTTCTGTAAGAGCAATGGTTGAATAAAAACCAAATGTGATTGTGGTGTTCTCTGTGGCGGAGTGGTTAGAGTGTCTGACTTTTTGTAGGTCGGACTCCTAATCTGAAGGTTGGTGGTTCGATTCCCCGTGCCCCTATCTCTGCCAATTTGGATTTCCACCGCTGTGTATAACTTACAGCGTCATCAAAGGCCAGTTGCTCTCATACCATGTCTATGTGGTGTGGGAGGTTAAAAATCCCTTGGGTCGGTAAAAGTGTAGGCTCGGGCTTTCTATCGACAAACTGTCTAATGGTGAAAACAAGCCTATTCAGGCTTATCCATGATAGGCAGTATAAATCTTCAACAACAAAAAACAAAAAAAACAATTCTCGCCCTTAATATGGTCAATGCTGCCGACACGGCCTTAAGAAACCATCAATCAATCAATCAATCAATCAGTTTTCTGTAGAGCTGGGTACGCTCGTCTACCTCTGTAAGCTGGCCTAGCTTCAGCCCTCCTTATTTACCTATGTAAAACATGAACAGATGTAAATAGTTAATGACAGTTGCACTGTTTCACTGTTGGTAATTCTTGAAACCCGCAGAACCATACCGACTTTCAGACGCTGATTCCGCTGTTCCTCGATCTCTCCGCGAAAACCCATATTTTTCAACAGAATTCTGAATATTTAGTTCTTATTGTTGATCTAGTCATAGATTTCTAGGTCATTGCCATTCTTCAAATTGGTTATGTAAATTTCCTTCTTATATGGGCGTCCTGATATGACCTTAGATGTTACCAGGACGTAAAGCTCCAACAACCAAACCCTATTATATGTATACTTCAAAACCAGACAGAGGGAATTAATTTTTTGGGCCAATAAATTAATTTATCAGGCTTAATAAATTTCCCAGCAGCCATTGATATTTCTATCACTAGCTAACACATTCGACAAGCTTTAGTCAGTACAGATGACCTATTAGCTTTATTATTCTATTCTATCTTCTATGATAGTACAATCCAGAAGAGTTAATTAAGCCTGACTATTAATATTACTTATTTGCAGGTTACGGTGAATAGATATATAATCTAAGTAATTATATTTATTAATTAGTTAGTCATTAAATATTTTTCTTGAAATTGAAGACAGGAGACAGTAGCTATGGGCAGATCGCGGTCATACTCTCGAAGCACACAAGGCACACAGCCATCAAACTGATTCATACTATCAGATATTACAGGATATGGACCATCTAACTCTCAGCCCTGTTAACTAAGGTGGCTTTTCAAATCTCGCTGTATTCAGTCAATTAGGGTCTATGCGGTGATACAGTGACGAATGATTTCAATTGAGTAGGGCACCCGGAAGTCAACTATGATCAGGGTTACCAAATGCTATACTGCATTTGGTAATAAGGTCAGCATCACTATGGGGCCCGTGGTCAAGGCTTTGAATTATGCATGTTACCGGCAACATGGACAATGTTATTTTAGTGTTTGTCCATAGGTTACCATTAGTCTTCATGAAGAAATGTTAGATGAAACAAATGCTGATAGAAGGTGTGCGATAAGGACTATTATGATTTCTGCACAATATATTCTTTGTTTGTTCAAATACAATGCCGGCAGGTCTGTCAGTCCTCAGGGACCAGTCGACACTCAGGTGAGATGCGTTACTTGTTTGTTTCTGCAGGAGTGCATCTCCAAGTCGGCTGTGCAGACCAAGTTCGCACAGCACACGGCCAATGGCAAGCTGATCACGAGTCACCTACGCTGCCTCATGGACGACATATATGAAAGCGCCATCATCAAAAAGTAGACTGAGTCTTGGGAAATGTTATCAAGTGCAGGTTCCGTATGGGGCCCGGAAAGTCTTGAACTTAATTTGGCCCATTTCAAGGCCTTGAAATTTAACCTAATTCGTGTTGAAAAGCCTTGAATTCCATTAAACGGTCCCCACTGATCTAAATTAGTCCAAAATCACCATTCGCCATTGTTTCCCCCCCCCCCCTAAAATCCAAATGAAAATAGTTTTGAATTCCTATCAAAAACAGCCTTGAAATAGCCTTGAATTCTAATCTTCACATTTGTACGGACCCAGCAAGTGCCAGTAGTTAAGAAATATCGCCAACATGTTTACTCACTCTTTCTTTTTAATCCCTTACTGATTTGGTCAACTCTAAGCCTGTACCTCTCATATTCCCAGGTGATCAATTATCCGATTACTGACGAGGCTCTAGGTTGCTTAATTGTGGAGGTTGGACTAGAACTGTAGTTTCCAACATAGTATGGGGCCAGCTACTAACATATCTTACTTATGTAGCTTGTGTATTGCTTATGTTTCTTTCCTACATGTTTACAGCTCAATTAAAATTCATTGTTTTATTAGGCTAAACAAACAAAAAAATCCTTGTTTTACAATAGAGAATAATAATAGAGAAAAGGGTAGTTTCATTTTCGTTTGCTCTATCCAAGAGAGTAGCAAAAGAAATTAAATGAAGCCCTCCGCTGACTGTTGTGTTTGACTTGTTCAGGAAGAAGGCTGAGCTTACGTCACACGAGGCACGTGACAAGCTCGACTACATGGACAAGCAGATGAACCTGCTGACTGGGGACATCAAGGACAAGATCCGCATCATGACCGAGGATGTGCACAGAAAGGTACCGTCGGCTATGACAGTTTCGCTGATTTCTGCTATTTTTGCTAATCAAATATTTATGATATTTGGGGTACATTAGTTGTTTAAATAGGGGAAATTTCAATTGCGGACAATGAGGACCTTTCAGTTTGCACGAGTCTCTCACCAGATGGTGACTCATGCCGGTCTCTGTAATGCTTCGGTTGAATAGAAGCACACACACAGCTTATGTGTGTGGTGGGATGTAGGTGTGTGGTGGGGGTGTAGGTGTGTGGTGGGGGTGTAGGTGTGTGGTGTGTGTGTGGGGGTGTAGGTGTGTGGTGGGGTGTAGGTGTGTGGTGGGGGATTAGGGATGCTAAAGATTGTGAGGTGCCACTCTGCAAGACAACCCTACACCTCCACCACAAACCACCTACACCCCCACCACACACACCGTCAACCCCCACCACACACACCTACACCCCCACCACATCCCTAAGCCCCCACCACACACCCCTAAGTCCCCTAAATCCCCACACACACCACACACCTACAACACCAAACACATACCACACACCTACACCCCACCACACACCTACACCTCCACCACACACATAAGCTGTCACCACACACCTACACCCCCACCACACACCTACACCACAAACAGATACCACACACCTACACCCCACCACATCCCTAAACCCCCACCACACACCTACACCCCCACCACACAGCTACACCCCCACACACCTACACCTCACCACCACCTAAAACCTACACACCCCTACACCTCAACACACACACACCACACACCTACACCACATACCTAAACCCTCACCAACACCTACACCCCAACCACACACCTACACCCAACCACACACACACACCTACACCCTCACCACACACCTACACCCTCACCACATACCTACACCCCCACCACACACCTACACCCCCACCACACACCTACACCCCCCACCACACACCTACAGCCCCACCACTCCCCTAACCCCTCACCACACACCTACACCCCAACCACACACCTACACCCCAACCACACACACACACTCCTACACCTTCACCACACACCTACACCCCCACACACACATACACCCCACCACACACACACCACACACCTACGCCCCAATACACCCCCACACCTACACCCCACCACACACCTACACCCCCCACACACACCCACACCTACACCACATCCATAAACCCTCAACCACACACCTACACCCCCACCACACACTACACCCACCACACACCACCGCAATACACCACACCTACACCCTCACCACACACCTCACCCTCACCACCACACCTACACCCCCACCACACACCTACACCCCCCCACACACCTATACACCCCCACCACACACCTACACCCCCCACACCCCTAAACCTCCACACACACCTACACCCCCCACCACATACACACAACCACACACCTACAACCCCACACACACCTACACCCCACCACACACCTACATCCCACACACCTACACCACATCCCTAAACCCTCACCACACACCTACACCCCACCACACACACACCACACACCTACACCCCACCACACACCTACACCCCCACACACCTACACCACAACCCTAAACCTCACCACACACCTACACCCCCACCACACACCTACACCCCCACCACACCTCTACACACCACACCACACACCTACACCCCACCACACACTACACCCACCACACCCCTACACCCTCACCACACCCCTCACACCCTAACCCTCACCACACACCTACACCCCAACAACACACACTACACCCCCACCACATCCCTAAGCCCCCACCACACACCTACACCCCCACCACACACCTAAACCCTCACCACACACCCACCACACACATACCTACACCCCCACCACACACCACCACACACCTACACGGCGAACACACACATACCTACACCCTTCTATCCAACCATGATCGCCGACTTGGACCGGGAACGGGTGCTGCCACCTGGTGTATAGTGAGAGAACTGGCTCATGAAAGCTCCCCATTGGTCTTCCTCATATTTAAAGTTGCATAGTCTATTGGTTTTGAGTTTCTGAGATAAATACATTAAGTTGATCATTATAATGTACCTTAATTTAGCTTGAAGTAACTTTTATTTTAAGTGGCTAGCTTTTGAGATATTGAAGTGCAACCATGCAGAATTAATTTTGGCAAGAATGCCAAAATTCTGACCCCATTGTCTTCTGCAGTAACATGTTCTATTCAATTCCAAATATTGCAAAACTACGAAAAACTTTGATTCTGAGGCTCTGAAAGCAGCAAACCTCTCAAATGAACACGCTGAACTACTATGGTGCCTAATAAAAAAAGAAATGTCAATAAAAGTCTTCAAGGGAATGGTGCTCCCCTAATCCGACTACGGGGATGTAATCTACATAAGCCTGGGTGCTAAAAAAGAACTACTAAAAAAACTGCAAAACAGAGCCCTAATGACCTGCCTCATGGTAGACAAAATGCACCCAACCTACGACATACACACAGAAAAAAAAAGTAAAATTACTAGAGAACATGATAGTAATAAACCTAAAAACATTTGCATATGGGTATAGTCGAGAAAAAAGATACCGAACCGAGCCACAAAGGAACACCGGACAAACAATGCACCAATTCTAACACAAACCAGAAGCCACATCAAAGCACATGGAAGAAGTACACTAGAAATGGCTGCCAAAGTCTGGAATGCCCAAACGGTAAATGAAAGAAAAATTCCTGACTTAAAAATATCTGTGCAAGGTAAAACCAGAAACCACCACTAAAGATGTGACCAAGTGGGGCATGTGATATGTCACGGCCCACCAACTGGACAGCTCTAAGCAGGTGCCCAGGCCACAAAGCTAAGCAGATACCAACAAAGCAATGCATCAACCACATACCAACCACCTATTGCATACAAGCCTATAATATGTAAATAGAGTAGGCTAGTCCAGGGATACAGTAGAAGGAAAACAATTATCAAGAAAAAACAAAAAAACTAACATAGAATTACTAACCACAAAACAATAGCTATCAGAAAATAAAGCCGAAAACTGCCCAGCATTGAAAACAAGCCCGATCATCCGGGCTTATGTTATGGACAGCATAAACACCCCATCAAAAAAAAAAATTTAAATGAACAAATTCCCTCAGTATTCCCTTCTGTGTGCCGACAAATGTTTAATAAGTGCACCAGTATCTAAGTTAGATATGTAGAATCAAATTTAGATAATTGTTCTGGTTTTGAAAATGTGATGTTTTCATTGGACTATGCAGATTTTGAAGAAACAAACTATCTGGGCAGTTGTGTGCATTTTATGTATCTGTCATGGGGGTGATTAAAATGGGAAATACTGTGCCTAGAGCGGGACTCGAACCCACATCTCTTTGCATTCCGGGCCAGTGTGCTAACCATTACACCACCTAGGCTCCCTGATATCAACACACTCCCCACGCCTACCTGTCTATGTGGTTACTTGCCTGAGAGGTCAGTGCAGACCACTACACTCGTCCCCCTGGAATTGTAAGTCTTGTAATGCTTACAATTACATACATACAGGCAATGCACTAACACATACATACACAGGGTAGGTTCAACAACCATACAGCGCAAAGCAACAGTGTCATGGGGGTGATGAAAATGGGAAATACTGTGCCTAGAGCGGGACTCGAACCCACATCTCTTTGCATTCCGGGCCAGTGTGCTAACCATTACACCACCTAGGCTCCCTGATATCAACACACTCCCCACGCCTACCTGTCTATGTGGTTACTTGCCTGAGAGGTCAGTGCAGACCACTACATATCTATTACCTAAAATCTATTACACAAATGGCAGGGTTGTGCAATGCCTTTATCCAAGTCCCTGACTCCTGGCTGGCCGTCGGTTGCTCCCCGCGCAGTCCTCTGCACTGAGTGGGATGGTTTTCCATGAAAACCGCAGTCTCTCATAGGCTTAGCACTGTCCGGGATCGCGGAGAAATTACCGGAAGTTGGGTTCCATGGAGGACTCTCCAAGCGTTCTTAGCCTCATTCCTATGACCAGTTAGTACAGACTCTGCTTGAAGAACATTCTGCTGCCAGGTGATCTGACCATACTATCGCCTTAGGCTACAACCCCATACATTAAGGCTTTAAATTATTATATTATTAATATTGTTATTATTATTATTATTTTATGTTTTTATAGTAAGAGTCACTTTCATCCATGTATCCTATTATAACGAAGGCCTGGCCTCCCCTTCCCCATCCCGTCCCGTCCCCTCACCCCCTCACCCCCCGTTCCCACCCATGCCCTCTCACCTCCCCTCCCTTTTCCAGCAATATGTACATGTAAAAGCGATGGTTTGAAAAAAGAAAAAAAAACATTTCTTGCCGTGAATATGGCTTGTGTTGCCGACACGGCGTAAAGCAACCACCAATCAATCAATCAACCAGCAATATGCATCAGCATATTTAAATATCATATCTGAGAACATTTGTGTTTCTCGCTTCAAATTAAAATGGGTATGGACATTCGGTCGCTAGTTTAGATTTGTTGGTGCAGGTATCAGGAGCACTGACGGACGAAATCAGGCGACTGTCGTTGCTGGTCGAGGAGTTTGACCGGCCTTTCCACCCCGACTCCATGCTGCTCACCGTCTACAAGAAGGTAAGGCCAGCACTTACCGTAGTCCCTCTATTTGACGCCATGCGTCTAATGGGTACCTCAAGAACTATTTCACCAGGCGGTGCTGTGACGCAATATAACATTGTATAGTATATGTACAGTGACAGTAGGTATCCCAACTGCCGCACCGATCCGACTGGAATCTACGTGTGAAGCCTTAAAATGCATCAGTTTCAATCTGTTGGTGTTCTCTAAGTTATTCATCAATTCAAATACAAATTTATTCAAAATAAAGCTGTATACTTCTTCTCTCTAATACTACCACCTACATAAAAAGCAGACTTGCTAACTGTTAGAAAACTAACATTTTGTAAACCCTATTTATGCCGAAATTCAACTTTTGTTTCAACTACATTGTGCATGAAATTTTGCAATGCTCTCTTCAAACTAGTCATGCTGATTGATGAGAGCTAGCATCATCATGCCAATGGTATCATTTTGTAGCCAATACTACTGGCCATAGATTTGTATTTTTTTAATTAACAAATTCTTTGCCTATCTATTTTTAATTTCAATTTTTCAAATAACCACAATTTCTAAAGAGGATAGTGCATAATTGCGATTTTTACATGAAAATAAAGATTTTTTTCTTTCTGAATAAGAACAACTTCCTCATTATTCCTAGGTATGAACCGCCAGAAAGCACCAATGTGAGACAAAATAAAATTTGGTTCTATTAAATATGTGATGTTGCTCATGTGTGTTTACCGAGGTGACGGTGATCGCTGCTCGTTGGTTCATTTTCTTCAATTTTAGCATTCCCTCATTATCAAGTTACACTCCTAAATAACAGAATTTGATCTTAGCAGTGAATAAGTCACCCTCCTAAATAACAGAATTTAATATGAAGCAGTGAAAAGTTCACTGTGCTTTTGGTTTTTTTAACGTTTACTCGTGTGTGTCAAATAACAGAATTTGATCTCAGCAGTGAATAGTCACACTCCTAAATAGCAGAATTTAATCTGAAGCAATGAAAAATTCGCTGTGCTTTTTGTTTTATTACGCTTGCTTACATGTTTACTGGCTCTACTGAATAACTGATGTTGACATTGACTGGCGCTTGCTTGGTCTGTTCAATTTTAACACTATTTTTTTTAAAGTCACTCACAAATTACAGAATTTGATCTTAGCCGTGCACAGTCATTCTCCTAAATAATAGTATTTGATCTGAAGCAGTGAAGAGTCACACCCATAAATAACAGTATTTGATCTAAGGCACTAAACAGTCATTCTGTCACTACCCTACCTCCTAATTTTGTCATGCAAAATTGAGATTTATGTCCATTTTCCTAGCATTTTGTCACTTGCCAAATTGAGCTCTGGAGCATTTTGGACCTATTTCTATAAACTTTTCCCAATCGTATGCGGTCCTAAAAAAAATAGTGGTGACTAGACTCACCTATAGGTCAAGGAGAAATAAGAATAATCCCTCTGGGGTGTAAATTTTTTCCAAAAGTGATCCACAGCTAAATTTGAAAAATGGCAAGTTATGGGAAATTGCAGTTTTTAGCATTTTTGAAGATCCATATCTTGAAATGTAACCATCTCATACCCCTAGATCTCTATATTCTCTTTATAGAGCCCATGGAATCACCAGAAAAAAAACCCATTAGAAGTGAGATAGGGTGATTAGTTATAATTTTGGGGACCATCGAAAAGGCTATTTTTTAGGTTTGGATGGGCCTAATTAAGTAGCAGCAGGGGGGCAGCGAAGTCCTCAGGGCTGGGCGGGGTGGGGGTCGGGGTCGGGCGGGTTGGTGAAGGCTGTGTCGTGGAGGCCGTGATGGTCGGCGGCTGTGCTGTCTGGGGAGGGTTCCTCGTGAGGCTGGGCTGTGTCTGAGGCGTGAGGTGCGAGGTGATGATCCCCGGCTCTGTCTGGGCTCGTCCTGAGGATGGGCGGCGTCTGGGGCCTGCGGTGCGAGGTGATGGTCCCCGGCTCTGTCTGGGCGGCGTTTCGATCGGTGGTCGCTGGGGGGGTTGTCGGTGGTTGTGATGGTCGGCGGCGGTGCTGTCTGGGGAGGGTTCGTCCTGAGGATGGGCGGCGTCTGGGGCCTGCGGTGCTAGGTGATGGTCCCCGGCTCTGTCTGGGTGGCGTTTCGATCGATGGTCGCTGGGGGTAGTCGGTGGTGGTCACGGGGTTGTCGGCTTGGGTGTGGGTGAGGTGCCGGGGATGGCCCCCCGGGCCGGCCCGGGGGGGGCCGGCGGATCAAAAATCCGCCGAGGGTCCCGGCGTGGCCAGGGCGGTCGCCCGGGAGCTCTTGCGGCCCTTGTTTCTTCCGTGTCCGGGCATGCTGCAGCGGTCCGAGGGGATGCAGCGGTCCAAGGTGAAGACAGCCAAACAGGAAAAGGGCATGCTGGAGCGGTCCGAGGGGATGCAGCGGTCCGAGGTGAAGACAGCCAAACAGGAAAAGAGACAGAGCGGCGAGGAGGCTGGAGGGCGAGTGGCTGAGGGTGGCCGGCGGGCGGCCTTATAAGGGAGGGCTGGAGGGCGACGGCAGGTGAGATGTGAAAGCAGCCGGCCCGGGGGAGGGAGGGGTGAGCAGCGGGCGTCGGGTGAGGCGAGAATGCCACGCGACAGCCCGGGGCGGGGGAGGGTCTCTTCCTCTCCACGCATCAAACGCAATGCTTCGCATTACGACCAAAAACGCCCATATCTTCCTTAATATTAGAGTGATTTTGACAAATGAAGTATCATTTTGTTTCAAATTAAATATCATTACAGATGAAATCCATTAAATTAAGCTCAGGCCTGTCTTTAAAAAAATCACTTGGGATACCTAGTGACAGTGTTGGTATATCAGGGCCTAGCTTCCATATACGCTGGTACGCAGCTGCATACCACCTGACATTACAAATAGTTTTGTAATTATTAAAATATACGACCCTGTTATTTAAATAGGAGTGTGTACTGGTAGGAATGGGTAGTTCAGGAATACATAGAGCAGGCACATGCCGTAGAAGTAAGTATTTAAGAAGTAGATATATAAGCAGTAAGTACAAGCAAGAGATAAGGTACAAGCTATCTAAGTGTGCTACATTAAATTAAGTAGGTGGCGCCATCCGGTGTTCGAGGCCTGAATTACTTATCAGCACCACCTATCGACTAACTGTGGATTGTGTGACCTCATTGTGGCCTCCTGTGAATTCTCCCACTCTCACCCCCCATTTCACCCTAACCTAGCCTACGAGAAAAGCAGGTGAGGGTGAGATGGGTGTGTGTGTGTTCGGATTGTGTGACCTCATTGTGGCCTCCTGTGAATTATCCCACTCTCACCCCCCATTTCACCCTGGGTGAGATGTGGGTGTGTGTGTACGACATGATTCATTTACAGGTATATTAGAGGAGAGAAAGTGCTTACTTAAAGTTGCATAGTCAGATGGTTTTGAGTTTATCTTATTTTCTGAGATAAACATATTAGGTTGATTGTGTTAATCTACCTTACTTTAGTTTGAAGTAACTTTTATTTTAAATTGCTAACTTTTGGAGATATTTGAAATGGAAACATGCTAAATTAATTTTGGCAAGCTTGCCAAAACTCTATCACCATAGGCTTCTGCAGTAACAGGTTCTATTAATTGACTCAGCATCCCCTTATATGTGATGACAAATGTTAAGTAAGTGCATAGCATCTAAGTTAGATATGTAGAATCAAATCTAGATAATTGTTTTGGTTTTAAAAATGTTATGTTTTCTTCGGACTATGCAGCTTTAACCATTACTGATTCAGTAGATTATAAGCCTGTATCAGGATGTCTATCGCACCTTGTATATCCCCGATGGTCGCCCATCCAAGTACTAACGAGGCTCAATGTTGCTTAACTTCAGTGATCGGACGAGAAACGGTGCTCCCACTGTGGTGTTGACCATATTGTCACATTTCGAAGGGAGAAATCCTTGTGTTTAGCCATCAAATTTCAAGGTTTTGATCAAAGAAAGGCTTTTTTTTTTAAATTAAGAAAATTAAATGCCGTCTGCTGACTTCAGGAGCTTCACTACCACATGGAGGACATGGTGGGACGCAACCTGCACAGCCGGTGTTCGGTATTTATAGGACAAATCATAGACAACACAAACCGGGAGATACAAGGTAACCCTGCCCTCTCCCCTCACCCCTCACCCCTCACCCCTCTCTCCTCTCTCTCCTCTCTCCTCTCTCCTCTCCCCTCCCCTCTCCCCTCTTCCCTCTCCTCTCTCCCCTCCCTCTCCTCTCGCCTCTCCCATCCCCTATCCTCTCTCCCCTCTCCCCTCTCCTCTCTCCCCTCTCCCCTCTCCCCTCTCCCCTCTCCCGCTTCTTCCGCCTCCTCTCTCTTTCAGGGAAACATGTGGTAAGCAAACAACCACCAGCATGTGTAAGTTAATTGACATGAAGGGCGGTGATAGGCTCCACTAGAAACACATGGCCACTGCCTTTCTACCACCACACTCTGATGCTCCAACTTTTCTCTCGTGTGAGATTGAATATCGTAAGCTCAGGGTTCGTACCCTCTGCCACATTCTGATGCTGCAACCTTTGTCGTTTGAGAATAAATATATACTAAACTCAGGGTTTGTACACTCTGATGTTGCAACCTTTCTGTCACATGTGAATAAATATATACTAAACTCAGGGTTTGTACACTCTGCCACACTCTGATGATGCAACCTTTCTGTCACATGAGAATAAATATATACTAAACTCAGGGTTTGTACACTCTGCCACACTCGGATGTTGCAACCTTTCTGTCACATGAGAATAAATATATACTAAACTCAGGGTTTGTACACTCTGCCACACTCGGATGTTGCAACCTTTCTGTCACATGAGAATAAATATATACTAAACTCAGGGTTTGTACACTCTGCCACACTCTGATGATGCAACCTTTCTGTCACATGAGAATAAATATATACTAAACTCAGGGTTTGTACACTCTGCCACACTCTGATGATGCAACCTTTCTGTCACATGAGAATAAATATATACTAAACTCAGGGTTTGTACACTCTGCCACACTCTGATGATGCAACCTTTCTGTCACATGAGAATAAATATATACTAAACTCAGGGTTTGTACACTCTGCCACACTCTGATGATGCAACCTTTCTGTCACATGAGAATAAATATATACTAAACTCAGGGTTTGTACACTCTGCCACACTCTGATGATGCAACCTTTCTGTCACATGAGAATAAATATATACTAAACTCAGGGTTTGTACACTCTGCCACACTCTGATGATGCAACCTTTCTGTCACATGAGAATAAATATATACTAAACTCAGGGTTTGTACACTCTGCCACACTCGGATGTTGCAACCTTTCTGTCATGTGAGAATAAATACACTAATCTCAGGGTTCATATGCATTTCGTTCAGTTTTGGAAGTGTTGGAAGATAATCAAGATGTCAAGGAAAATGCTTATTTTTCTTTTACATTGCTATGGAAACTTATGCTGGTAACAAAATAAATTATTATGAACAAAATTGTTGCGATATAAAGTGAAAAGAACAGCAGAAATATTTTTAATTCATTCAATTGCAGGTTAACTGGTCCTAAATAACAATTATTTGAAAAACATGTTGCAAATGAAGTATTAAATAAGCCCATGATATTTACTAAGGGACATTTTCTTACACCACGCACACATCTCTGTATTACAATAAACATTCCTGAAAATCTAAGTGTCTTTATTATTGGATTGATTTGAAAAATAGTGAACATTTAGATCGGGAGATTTGGAAAGTTTAGCAGGGTCCATACGAGGCCTGGAAAGTCCTGAAAACTTCATGTTCCCCATTTCAAGGTCTTGAAAAGCCTTGTAATTAACCTATTTTGGGTAATTAGTCTTGAAAAGCTTCAAATTATATTAAACTCTCCCCACTGGTTTAAATTTGTTTGAATTTGCCATCGTTGTTTTTTTTCCTGAAATCTAAATTTAAAAAGCCTATATCTTCACATGTGTACAGACCCTGGTTTAGGAAAGTTATGAAAGTTCTGGCAGCCTAAGCTATACGAACCCTGTAGACTGCGTACTGACCTGTGCCTGTCTCCTACCTTCCCACTCAACTCTGCACTCAATTGTATCCCCTGAATGCTTTCAGTTTCACCTTCACCGTGTTCCTGTCATCCACCTTCAACTACTCATCACAGTGTGCGGTTTTTGTTTCTTTCTTTATATTTCCCTTACACTTGCCCCTTGTTTAACATTTTGTACACCGATGTAATCTCAGTCACTGCAGGAAATCCCACATTTTGTTTCTTTGGTTTGAATTGATTTTTTCCCCTTTTGCTTTATTAGGTATAGATGTCTAATAATAAATACTACAGGGTCTAGAACAGATTTTGATCCATCCGTCCATCCATCCATCCATCCATCAGAAAGCTAACTTAGAAAGTTCTTTTGGGTAACGAGAATAATTATATTTATTGTCCATCAAAATTCATTCAAAATTATTGAATTTAGCAACTCGCTATCCTGTGTAATATACAGAGTTCTTTCACAACTGTTCTGCTTTGTTTTTGGCCCTGTAACATTTTTGTTTCCCTTTTCAGTTGCTGTGCGCTTTTATTGCCATGTATTGATTGTTGTAACCCTGAACACTCTGTCGCTGACGTCCCTCCCCTCGGGTTGTGTGTTGTAGTTGCTCCCTTCTCACCCTCTCTGCTTGGTGTCGTGATGCTCATTCGTGGTGTGTTCTGCGTGACAGGAGATGTATTCGTTTATTGAGGGTGCTATCGGTCGCAACCTTCAAAACCGCTGTTCCGAAGAGTTAATGTTAGCAGTTGATGTGTCGCGGGGAGAGATGACAGGTATAGTTGGGTACACTGGGCTGGAGGCAGCTACTTGTAAACAATTGGGTCTTTCAATTAATAAGCTTCATCAGATCGAATGGTGAGGTTTTTTTATGTTGATGATGATTTTTAAAAAGATTGTTTATGAAAAAAAGTTTAAATAAATTTAGATAAAGAAAAACTGTGCTGTTTTTCTCTCCTTTCTTTCTGTCTACATCTCATATGGTCCGCACATGGCCTGGAAAGTCTTGAAAGGTCTTGTGACTTCATTTGCCCCATTTCCATGCCTTGAATTAAACCTATTTCGGGTAATTAGTCTTGAAAAGCCTCGAATTCCATTAAACTCTCCCCACTGATCTAAATTAATCCAAAATCGCAATTCGGAATATTGATTTCAGACTAAATCCAAATGAAAATAGTCTTGAATTCCATATCTTCATATGTGTACGGACCCTGAATTCATCTTAACTATGGGTATGCTGAGATATTTACACGATTTGATCGTTCCTGCAGAAAATCTATTATGGGATAGCTGCAGACATTTCTTTATTCCAGGTATTAACCTGTAGGTAAACTTCGGTCACATTTTCCAACCGAACACCATGTAATACAGCAGAATTTGCAGATACAAATTTGACAGTGGTAACTCAAATTGGTATTTTTCAGTGATATTTCACGCTAATTTTGGATAGTTTTCGGCAGTTATTGACCAATATGGGGTTTCATGGCCTGGGGCTATCTAGGCTGTGGATTAAACGAGACAAAACCAAAGTCATTATATGATCCAGAGGCTATCGGGTCTCAAACTCACTATTGGGTAAATTAAGCGTTTATTAAATGACTAGCTTTTGTATTTATTATTTTAGCATCTAGTATGTCGTAACTAGGCACAGATCCGACCAGTCTAATATTACTTTCATCACACCAGGCAGGTTGCTGAACAATTGACTCGGATGTGCTTATAATTGGTAGAACAGTGCCTCTATATACAATTATGGAACCCCGCCCTCCCCTTTACTAATATATCAAATATTAATCGCCATGAAGTGTGGGCACGCACCCAACTCCACACTAAGCAAAGTTCATGGGGAAACCGAAGCGCATTCTAATTTTTGTAGACATACATTATTCCGATATATAAATTCCAGATCTATTACAACCATTCAAGATACTTTCGAATTCGATATTTTAGTGTTGTAACTAGGTACTGGGGAAAAACTTTAAATGAAATTGTAGTACAATATGACAAAGAGGCAGTATTTTAATTTAAGTAAGAGTGAGTAAAAAACGGTTTATATTATTGTTGTAAACCCACAGCTAATGAAGTATGTCACATTTGAAATCACTGCTCATCCATGCTGACTGTGTGCAATTTCATTTTTTTTTTTTTTTATTGTTTGTACAAGTACAGTACTTTTTTAATGTTTATTATAGAACCATATTCCGGAGACTTCCTGACGACAGTAACATGTGCAATAATAAGCACTTCAGTATAACTATCAGCTTAACCAAAGTATATCAAGTAAGCCCTTAAGAAAAGTAGACAAATCTTCTTACTGTGTTGGTTGTGAACAATTATTTAGTTTTAAAATGGTTGCAGAACGGCTGACTGCGTTGCTCCCGGCCGAGACCAAGCAGCAGGTGATCAACCTTATCCCCAACAAGGACTTCGAGGTTGCTTACCGCCTCGACTGCCGCAACCTCTGCGCAGACTTCCGTGAGGACATCGAGTTCCGCTTTTCCCTCGGCATCATGACGCTCATGAACCGTTTCCTGGGGTCAAAGGGCACGCGCCAGGTGCTCGCCGGCTACTCCGGAGTCGTAAGTGGAAAAGTGAAAACGTTACTTCGCATTTGAGAACAATTGTCATTAATTCTTTTGGGGGCACTGGAGGGAGGAGGAAAGTGGTCTTTGAGGAAGTTGAAGGAGGGAGATATGATAAAGGGAGGGAGTTGGAGGAAGGCAGATTGAAGGTTAAAGGTAAGGGGTTAGCAGAGGAAGGCAGATTGAAGGTTAAAGGGAGGCAGCTTGAAGGTTAAAGGGGAGACACGGGTGATCGGAACATGAATTTGGGTGAAACTGGTGATTTCTCGTTTTTGGTGTACTAATTTGGTGTAAATGATATGTGTTTCGGACAGATAATTACTTGACTGGATATTTGTGTATATAATATGGGATTCTAGACGATGATACTGGACTTTACCATTTGAAAGAAACACTTTGTGAACTTTGAAGCTCGTTTTCTCAGAACTGCTTTTCCCAGGGTTTTGCCAATTTTCCCCCTCTAAAAATGTAAGTTATAATTGTAGCAGAAGGTTGAAACTTGGCAGTCTTATGTAAAAGTTGCTGCTGAGTGCAATAAGATGGTTAAAAACACTGTATCTTTCATAGTTCAAGAGCTAGGGATGGAGACACAAAAATTGACCATTGAATTTTTTTCCCCTCTGGTTCGTCAAGTAGGGACATGTTGGTAATCACATATATAAATTCACAAACCACCTTCTTGCACTCAACTGGACCAGTTCTTCATATAATAACTTGATTCAGGCAAATCTAGGTACATTCAGTATACTTCCTGGAGGGGGTAAAATTATTATGATTTTTTTTTGCAAGATCCTTCATCATATGACCCCTACTCAAGATAGAGCTTTGAAACTCTGCAGATTTGCTTCGCTTGATAGAAAGAATGTGTGCTCCAATTTTCAAAGCTCTATCTTTAATAGTTTTTGAGATACGGAAATCACCAAAAAATCACCCGTGTCTCCCCTAAAGGGAGGAGGATTGAAGGTTAAAGGGAGATGGAGGAAGGTAGATTGAAGGTAATAGGGAGGCAGATTGAAGGTTAAACTAAAGGGAGGCGGATTGAAGGTTAAAGGTAGACAGATTGAAGGTTAAAGGGAGATGGAGGAATGTAGATTGAAGGTTAAAGGGAGGCAGATTGAAGGTACAACTAAAGGGAGACGGATTGAAGGTTAAAGGGACGGGGTTAACAAAGGAAGGTGGATTGAAGGTTAAAGGGAGCTCGAAGAAGGCAGTGGTTATAGGCCTATTTCATATGACGTCAGTATAGGTATTTAGGTCAGTGCGCGTGCAGCTTGGCTGCAGGACGACACACGGTCACACTGCAAACTCAATGGCTATGACAGTATGAGCAATCTTCCTACAGAAAAAGGGAAATATCTCTAAAACTACACCACCTAGAAACAAACCGCTTGGCACACATACAGAAAACATGTTCAACAAACAGATTATATTAAATTTATATGGTTAAGATTTTGCATTTCTATTCATTTTGAATAAAATTGACATTTTGCACTGCGCATACCGGCAAATTCAATGCATTGTCAATGGCAGTGAGCAATCTCCCTACAGAAAAAGTGAAATCAGACCACCTTGAAACAAACCGCTTGGCACACATACAGAAAACATATTCAACGAAAAGAGTAGATTAAATTTATATGGTTAGGGTTCTGCATTTCTATTAATTTTGTAATAAAATTGACATTTTTCACTGCACGTATTGGCAAACTTAATGGCAGTCTGCCTTGGTTCTGTAGCCAAGGTGCGCACGCATACACAATGTTTGTAAACATTGAAAGGGGTCTATAGGGAGGCGGATTCAAGGCTAAAGGGAGGGGGTTGATTAAGGGAGGCGGATTCAAGGCTAAAGGGAGGGGGTTGATTAAGGGAGGCGGATTCAAGGCTAAAGGGAGGGGGTTGATGAGGGAAGGCAGGTTGAAGGAGGGAGTGCTGCCAAGGGGAGGGGGTTGACAGGAAGGGAGATTAAAGGGGTGGAGGCGTGTTGATGGAAAGAAGGCAGTTGAAGGGAGCGGGTTTGAAGGAGGGAGGGATAGAGTTAAATATCTCTAGATGGATCATTTATTCTTATTGGTTGTGGCGTATGTCTCCGTTCTATTACAGTGTTAGATGTGTCGTTCCAGATGGAAATGTTCCTTAAGTGGGCATGTGTTCAAATCCCTTTACTCTCCCGGAGAATGGGAGAAATGCGGGATGAGTATATCAAAAAGCATAGCTTTTTGTGATGCGTTGTTAATGTTGTTAACCAATCTAATTAGAAGGAAAACCCCACAAATAAACCATTTTTGATGATAGGCACGGATAAATAAAAGTAGGAAACACTAGACTCAAAAAGAATCATTTTCACAAATTGAAATGTTCCTCTGAATGACAAAAACCCCGGTGTTAAAATCTGAATAAAGAAAAGGGTTGATTCTATTTGTGTACACTAATTAATTTTGTCGCATTTGCCCAGGTCCCTTTGGGGTCTACCCCGCAGACGCCGTCTAATGAGGCGTCCAAGGCAGCGTCCAGTCAGGATGCGGAGCTGCTCCTTGCCTCACTCAGCACCATCACATCTCTCTACTCGCGAACTGGTATTGGAGCGCTTGCCATCACCGGACTCGTATGTGTTACCCTCACAATTACATGTTTGAAAGTGAAATGCCATATCATATACTGTCTTGTCACATAAATAAAAAATAGAAATTTAATTTTTTTAATAAAACAGAATACTTGAAGCTGCTGGTGGACGGAGCGTCCTCCTTCTGTGCGGGAGGTGGTAGGTTCGATCCCTGGTTGAGGCCCACTCCTGGTTGTTGTGTAAGTGCACTAGGTCGCAGCTTCAGTCCCTCTCTGGGGACAAGTGGACACTTTTCTCAGAAGACATATAGAGTGTTTCATATGTAAGGACAAATATTCAGTCTTTTTGCATCGTTCTCTACCGAAGTTGTCTGATTCGCTCAACAGGTGGCGAAGGCAGCTGGGTGGCGGATAATTGCCATCGGTGGCGCCCTCTATGGGCTGGTGTACATTTACGAGCGCCTGACATGGACAAACAAAGCGAAGGAGCGCGCCTTCAAGAGGCAGTATGTGGGGTACGCAACCCAGAAACTGCGCCTCATCATCGACTTGACCAGCTCGAACTGCAGCCACCAGGTGCAGCAGTGAGTATCGGACGCACAGCGCTGTGTAGTTCAGCTGTGGGATTTTTATAGTTTTATTTGTTTGCTTATTACTGTTATTTATTACCAGCGGAAGTCTCAATTTGAATAATTGGGCTCTTTCTGCTGCTCTCACATGTGGGATTTGCAGGTAGGATGGAGGGAGAGGTAGAGGCATAAAATGGTTGGCCATTTTCGATTTAACATGGTTGACCTATATAATAAGACTGCATTTGATATAAGCTGCAAAAATTATAATAGCTACAACAGGGTTTGGTGGTGATCATTATTGGATGGTGTACTAACTGGGGGATAATGAGATGACGTGATGTCTAGTGTGTAGTTTCCAGAGAGATGGAAGTAGTGAGTAGTTTCTGTTCAGCCATTTCCTCCTCAAAGGTATTATCAATTAACAGGTTCACAATGTCAATATCACCAATATTACTGACAACGTAATATCACGCTCACTCACTCACCACTCACTCACTCACTCACTCAACTGCTCTAATTGTTAAATTACGGTTAAAGAAATAATCCCATTGGTCTAAAACAAGTATTGATTTATTTAGCAGGGGAAATTTCAGTTGTCTACAATTGGTCTTTCTGCTTTCGCTGCTCTGTACTTGGATATATCTGGCATATACTATTTGTGATTTTCCTATGTTTTTAGTGAATGTTACTTATTCTTAAAATTACATAATATATGTGTATTTATATTTGTTACTATATAGGGAGCTGCAGTCTACCTTTGCGCGCCTCGCCCACCAGGTGGACATGGCAAAAGAAGATCTCACAGAGGAAGTTAAGAAGCTGACTGACGAAGTAACTAAACTAGACGAGGTGTCCACCCGCGCCAACTACCTGAAGTAAGTCCTTCTCGCCAGTTGTTACAATGACTTAAAAATCTATGCTTGTCGCTTCCTAGCCAGGCGCCTTGGCATTATTAGGATAGGGAAAGTACTGGTTGACGCAGTGTCAGGATGATGTGACTGAGTGGGATATAAGGTCATCGTGCTGGCAGCCTGATTTTCCAGTGGGGCAACACTATATAAAGTCGCCATGAGCGTGCACTGTCACAAGTAGGTAGCCGTCCTGATATGACCTTAGATGTTGCCCGGACGTAAAACAACAACCAACCATCGAGTTGTTAAATCTGTTCATGGTCCTTTAATGCTATGGTCGTTGGGCATCTGTTGGGTAGTTTGTTTATTTGTGGTTTGATGTCCTAACAACATCCTAGGTCATATCGGGACGGGTACTGACTTGTGACAGTGTACATTCCTGCCGACTTTATGTGTATGTATAAATGTTCACCTTTAATACAAGTATTATGCTAAGCGGTCAGAGGGCTGCCTGGCTCGAATCTCTGGGGTTCTGGAAGGTTCTGTGCAACACGGTTAGAGCGACTTGGTGCACAGTTGTCTGTGGGGGACAGGTAAGCGAAGGTAGACGGGCAGCTGTTCCATCCTGTCCCACTTCCGGTTGGTCACTTCTGCCTGAATTTTCTTTCCTTACCCTATCTGGAAAGAGAGTGACAACTGTCAAATTTTTGGTTTGACTCAGCTGGGGATTGATCTCATGACCTCGGTCCTGGGAAGCGAGTGCTCTTGATGACTCAGAAGCTGCGGGTCAAATACGCTTCAAACCACTTAGATGACCTTTCCCGGTCGGTCATTTGTTTAGTAGAATATCCTGTAATGCCTCGGATGCTAGCTAAGCATGTATGGGAACACATAAAATTACTACATATATGGTACCATTCAAGTCTCCTCCAGAATAGTGTAGAGAAATGAGTGGCGCCACCTAGTGCAGTGATGAGCATATTGGTGCCGTTCTGAATGCCTTAAAGCTGCAGTCTAAAAGCATACAATTTTTCTAAATCACAAAATGTGCCTACATTTTATTCTACATATCCAACTTAGTTAATAGTGCACCTTAATGAACATGTATTGCTTTATGCAAAGAATATTAAAGTTGCATAGTCCGATGGTTTTGAGTTTCTGAAATCTTCTGAGATAAATACATTAGGTTGATCGTTATTATGAACCTTACTTTAGCTTGAAGTAACTTATATTTTAAGTGGCTAACTTTTTAGATATTTGAAGTGGAAACATGCAAAATTAACCCCATAGGCTTCTGCAGTAACAGGTTCTATTCAATTGCCTCAGTATTCCATTCTATGTGGCTACAAATGTTTAATAAGTGCACCAGTATCTAAGTTAGATATGTAGAATCAATTTTAGATAATTGTTTTGGTTCTGAAAATTTGATATTTTCATCGGACCATGCAGCTTTAAGTAAACGTAATAGAATCTGTCCTTGCTGAACCCTATAATATCAGGCATTTCCACATGCACGCCAAAATTATGTTGCCTATTTTCACTTTAAATATCTTCTTTTTTAAATTAACCCATGAAGATAAAAGTTACTTCAAACTGAAGTAAAGTAGATTATAGCGATTAATCTAATATATTCATCTATATTAAAAAAATGTAGCAATGCTCAAAATTATCGGATTATGCAACTTTAACAATATGAAATTTGGGTTTGCTTTATTTTTTCTTTTCATTTTATCCCCTTTGTAGTCTAAATTATAAATTGTGATCCATGTTTTGCAGAAATAAAGCCGGCTACCTGGACAGTGAGCTGAACAGTTTTATCCAACAATTCCTCGTGCCGGAGAGCAGCTTGTGATTCACCGCGGTGCTACCTAGTCACAGCCGATCACAGCGCCACCTATAGGCGTGGAACTGAAACGCTCTGACCTACCGCTGACGTCAGCTGTCCGGCCTCGCTTTGAAGTAGACGCCCGTCGACCCGAACCGGAAGTGTCGACATGGAGAGGCGGTTTTCTGTTATTAGCTGACGTTATGTGTGTACTGAACAGGCACACGTGTGGCTAGTGTCCAATTTTGAACAGTGTACAGATATGATATCAGCGATTGTTTGTGTAGATAACATGTGATCATTATTATTTTTTATTTGCATTCGCTTGAATAGCTCTCCTTTTAAATAATCAAATGGAGGCTGCCACAGTTCTTGCATCATGGTTAAGATAGTTCTTTTGGCAAATTTCTTATCTTTTTTTCTCACCCATTTTTTATATAAAAAAAAAAAAGGAAGAAAATCTAACAACTACACTTTTATAGTGCGTCCGTACTGTGTATGAATCCAGGTATGGTTTAAATAATGGAAATGTCCACCAATGTCTAGCAGGTCTCAGGATATTGTTTTGTGTGTGCCCTTCTTTAGGAGCACCACCCTACCTTGTTGGTGTACACGTTCGAATGTGCCAGTCCTGAGTTAGCTCAAATTTAAACTGGCACCGTTCGCACTAATAAATACACACATGTACCAGTAAGCGAACGACCTGCACTTCGTTATGGTAGTACTTGAATGTGGTAAACAAGTATTGTCTTAAACCTATTAACTAGTGCTTCTTCAAACCACTAGCTGCCAACTCATGAAAATATTATTTTCACTAACACTTACCGATGCGCAGTGGGAAAATGTTCATAAGTACCTGAATTCTGCATCAATGTAACAATTTTGCAATAATGGTTGGGTCCAACCAATGCCTCCCAAAATGGTGGCAGATACCCAGACCCCCATTAACTTGCTGGTTTCCGGCCAATGCCTTCCAAAATGGTGGCAGATACCCAGACCCCCATTAACTTGCTGGTTTCCGGCCAATGCCTTCCAAAATGGTGGCAGATACCCAGACCCCCATTAACTTGCTGGTTGCCGGCAGGTAAACACAGAAAGGTGGAGAGACTAATAGCAGGCATCAACATCTTGGTGAGACTCGCATCTCCTAACACAGTACCGGGCATGTAGTACCAAGCATCAAAATGAGGGCCACTCTACAGCTGGTTTCCGGCAGGTAAACACAGGAAGGTGGAGAGACGAGCGTCCCTTCATGTAGTACCTAGCATCAAAGTGATGGCCACTCCACCACTGGTTTCCAGCGGGTAAGCACTAGAAGCACTATCAGCGTATACCAATATATATGAAACCCGACTTCCAGGAATTTTCCCTGATTCCCTGACAGTGCTAAACCTATGGGAGAATATCCGTTTTCCGCTTTTTTCCCCGGAGACCACTTTCATTCCTTATGTAGTATCAAAGTGATGGCCACTCTACCGCTGGTTTCCGGCAGGTAAACACGGGGTGGTGGAGAGACTAGTACCAGGCATTAAAATCTTGGTAATCAAAATCTTGGTGAGACTCGCTTCCCCTAACGCAGTACCGAGCATTGAAGTTTTAATAATGGGAGTATAAGTTTCCTCATCACGAGATACAACGAGGATATGATAATATTTAATCTTGTGTTGTATTATATTCTACCACCTGAGCACCTATGTAACGAGATCGATTCAAACATGTTCCGCAGATTTAGTCACTCGCAGTGGTGTGATCTAACTGGTACATGTTCCTATATGGTATGATTCTATCTGTGAATGAGTGCGGTGAGTGGTGATATGTCTGCACACGAGTGCAGTGACATGTCTGCACACGTGTGTGTGGTGACATGTCTGAATGAGTGCAGTGATGTCTTCACATGAGAGTATGGTGTCTATGCATGAGTGCGGCGATGTCTACGCATGAGTGAGGTGATATGTCTGACTATGATAATGGTGTGACTTCGTAGAACTGACTCGTGGTGGGCCTTAATGGTGTAAATGTAATGGCTTAAAGACTTGATATAAGCTATATGCAGCAATTTTCTTGTCTATTCGGTGCTGCCTTTATCAAGAATCTGATTAGTAGGCCATAATTTAATCAAATTCCTAGGAACAAAACATGAAACAAAAAAATCTATTCATCATATTACTGAACATCTATACCATATGTAGCAATCTCAGAATTTACTATTATTAGTATTAATCGCATACATTTAATCTAAATGAGACGAAGTGCATTTAGATTTTAACTACTCGGGTTAATGAATCATAATTTATAGCTAGAATATTTTAATTAAATGTCTAAATAATGTTGATAACACATTCTCTATGGCTATGACAATTACAGTGCCTGATGAAATGGAAATTGGACTTCACTTTTGGTATTTTGGTGTATTGCATGTACCCTGTAGTAAGGCATCCAAGTCAGTGACATCTTCATGACGTCATCACTGATTGACAGTAAAGCAGTCACAAGTAGGCAGTGCTAGTCAATGTATATTAGGAAATTGAAATTATCATATACACATTTCAGAAATATTTGGTAGGCTGCGTTTAAAATATTTACATTTGAGCATGTACTGGATAAGATTAGGTACTTTGCTCAGTGAACAGAGTTGATACTGGGCCTGCCTTAGTTAAGAATGTGGAGCGAGTGCCGCATTGATTACATCCAAATACTTTTGAAATACTGATCCATAAATAGGACGGTTAGTAAACAAATTGATCATATTGGTGCAGTGAAGTTAGTTTTAGTTGTTTGATGTGAAGTTAAGTTGTGCAGTGAACCGTCGTCAATCCAGACTACTTTGTTTCCCAGTACCCAATGTGAATTAGCGAGATTTGTCAGGTTTGGTTTAGCGGATTACAGGGATCAAATGAATAGTGGTAAATTGGTAAAACAGTAAGGTATATCTGATACTGGCTCTAAATAAGTATTTCAATGTGAACTATAATTTCCAGTCTTCATCTAAAGCTTCTACAATGACCCTTTAATTGGAAGTTTTGACGAGTGTTCTGCAACTGCTGAAATATTAGTTTATTGTGGTCATTTTTGTTTAAAGACATGATGTGTGTACACCCAATCCTTACTCCTCAATCCGCCCATTAGGGAGTCAAGGGCACCCTATTGACCCTATTGAAACAGCGAAAACACCCACTCAGAAGTGACTGGTTGAGTAATTGGGGAACCACACAGAATGGGAATAACAAGTAATTACTCTTATATTTGAAAAAAGTGTTTTAACCGTCCACCTCCCCAAACCGGTGACTGAAAAAAAAAACCTGCTTATTACCGTATTTCCTAGATTAAGTAGCATCGGCACCCAGATCCAAATAACCGCCCCTCTCGCAACCCGCCCCCAACCCAAAAAATGCCCTTTGCAATGAAAGAGCTATGACCGACCACTCCCCTCGAATATAAATGAAATAATTGTTCACCTCACTGACTTGGCTTTTACTTGCAATTGTATTGTATAATGTATCAAGTTAATATCAATTTGTCAATGAACAAAATGAAATACTACTGTAAATCAAGGACATCCTATAAAATAATCTTAGCTCTTAATCGCTGGAATAAGGTGCATTTAATTTTATTTTCAAATCTGCCAAAAATTAAGCCTACAAATACCTGTGTATCTAATTGTAGTAATTACATATGTTGGTGAGCTGGTTGGTCTGAGTGGCCGAGGTGAAGTGAGAGAGGGCAGGGAGAATTGGGTCACGTGAAAAACTCGAACTAGGTAACGAGAAAGTAATTAGGTCACGTTAGCCTCGCTCGCAAATTAGTTACACAGTTACGGTAACAGGACTGGACTGATTGGTTGTCTCAATTCGTGCAGATCACACGTCAGTAAATGATGCACCTATTCAAACTGGCATAAAGCCCCCCCAAAAATTGGTTTTCGACGCCTGTTTCATGATAAGTTAATTATGTACTGGCTGATTATATTTATTGATAATAACGATGTGATCTGAATAGGTATGTGTATGGTGGGTTTTTGGGGGGGTATTTTTTTTTTAAGGGGGCGAGAAGCAAATATAGTTTTCTGTCAAGTCAGCAGTTCAAGATTTGTTACCAAGTCTTTTTCCCTCAGCAAAACTAAATGATTGAAAATCAATTAAATTGTAATGTCCCATGAACTAGCTAGATTTAATTTATTAATATACTCTCTGAGAGTGTATATATGTAAGACAGTTATTTGGCAGTGTATTTGATAATCCTATATCAGTATCGCAAGTTAGTCGAGTTTTGTTTATTTATATATTTTTATGTTGCATCTTATTGCCACGTTATAAATAAATTGGCTGTATCCGTTACAGCAATGTCTATTTATTTTTTTGCCCGTTGAGAATCTGTTCTAGAAGAGCACATTCCCAGCCTTCCCTGGATATATACACTGGCCGGCTGATTAAAACGTTAGTAGCCAATAAGAACCAGCCCTTGTATTACACACTTTTATCGAAACGCATGATTTCACCTACATGTCGCACCTCGTTGTCCCAGTGGGCGGGCAGCGCAATTTCAAATGGGCCCAAAATATCGGCTAGTGCCCATTTGAACGAGAACTATTACATACGCCTCCATGGCAGTAAATCTTTACTCAGTTTTCATTGCATGCGTTTTTCATTTGCTATTGCATGCGTTTTTCATTTGCTATGGAACTGGTGTCTTCATATGGTACTAGTGCCAGGTGAAATAGAAAACGACTCAGTATCAAAGTAACAAGTGCAATAACACATTAGAAGTATCTTTGATTGTTGGAACCTCGCTAACTAGAAACACAACTGGAGGGACTATATGTAAATAGGTCACCCTTACCATTAACCTCGGGCGTTCATTGATACTAACCTGTCCCTTAATGGTGGGCTGGTTGCTTTGGACATGGGTAAAACGGCAACTACCATTTAGACTGCACTCTGGTAGCGGTGTTATTACTGCCACTACATTAAGGCGTGTGGCCTGTGTTAAATTGTAGGTTTATCAAGGATGAAAGATCTTCGCGATTTCGCGGATTTCCGGGATTTTTCCTGTAGCTATAAGTGTATACTAATACCATGCCCCCGTCCTGATATGACTATAGATGTTGCCAGGACGTAAAGCTCCAACAACCAACCAATACGTTATTTCACGCTGCAGCACCATCAGCGTATACTAATATGTGGTGCAGACGCCGCAGCACCAGCAGCGTATACTACTAATGGCTTCAAACTCCGCAGTACTATCAGCGTATACCAATCTGTATGAAACCCGACTTCCGGGAATTTTCAGCGATTCCCTAACAATGCTAAACCTATGGGAGAATATCAGCATTTCCGCTTTTTTTCCCGGAGAACACTTTCATCCCTGGTTTATACAAACTCTAGATCAGCTATTGGAGTGCCCATGAATATATACAGATTCCCATGTATCCATAAATATTACTGGAACGATTTATAATCCCATTGTCTATGGATTTAACTGCGATTACTGTAGAAATAAGAAGACAGGTAGGATGCCATTTGATTTGATATGAACATCGGTGGGGTCGCTCTTCGCATACGATGAAGTAAACTTTTGTCAAGAACTGTTGGCTTTTTCTCTTATTTAAATATTCTTATCTTAACAATTCAGAGAAATGAATGAGGACTGTACCCCACTGAGCCGAATTGACAGTAATCTCTTTTTCAATAACTCTTCTGCCTGCTTTCCTTATTTAATTTTGGTGAAGGAGTTTTATTGTACCAGGTTCGTCAGGAGTCAAATTGAACACATGAAATTACTAACATAATTGACCAACCTATATTTTAATTATTGTCAAATATATCCGATTGTAGAACGAACAAACTCAGAGGTTTGGGAGATGTGGGAGAATGCTTACAAAGAATGCATGCAATAGTTGTCACAAGACGATTACTGTCTAGCGGTGAAAACAAGTCATTAGACTTAACCGTTATGAGCAACATAAATACACCCATCACAACAAATAAATTGATTTTCTGATGGTATATTTCTTTTTTAGTGACATCTCAACATTAAATTTAATTTCTTCTGACACGTGGCATATACCTTAAACTTAAAGTTGCATAATTCGATGAACCCACCTATATTTGGCCCTACATATCTAACCCAGACACTGGTGCATTCATTCATTATTTATTGCAGTTTGGTATTCATGTGCTATGTTCGAAAACGGAGTAAATGAAACCTATGTAGCATTTCGGTGTGTACACCGAGCATTAATTTGGCACGTTTTCATTTGACACCGCTAATATTAGTAATAATACAAATTACTTATTATATTTATAGTAGATCATAATGATCAACCTAGTATAAATTTTAAACCATTTTATGTAACCTTAATATAAGTTTAACATAGCTTCGACATTTTTCAGACAACGTACTGTCTTGGCACACATTGACGTCTCGCCTTTATCTATTTTTATTTTGAATCAGAACCTCTATTTAAATCCTAGTTTTATCTAAATACATCCAATCTTTTATTCACAGCATAGGCCTGACGGACGACCTCCTGTCGTTATCAGTTCTCAATGTTCTTAGACAAGACAACACAGTTTCACTGTGAGAGAACTTAAACAGTGTTCAGAGAGAGCCTTTGAAAATATTCCATTTCATTTGACTTAATCCAAATTGGAAGTTAAAAAAGTAGTCTTAAATTCAACTATGTTCCATCCAAATTTGGGCTGAGTTGGCCGGTGGGTCCACTTCTCTTTCATTGACCCGCCCCGCATCTCCCCTCCCCCCCCCCCCCACCACCACCGCGTCGCACCGGCCCAGTTAGGGGTCCTTCACAATTATCAACATTTTCACAAGTGTAAAAAACATACATTTTCAAGTGTACACTAAAAATGTGTTGAAATTTTACAATTGTTTTTATCCGACATACAATATCTCGTTCGGGTAGAAATAGAATTATCAAAACCTGAATGTTCCAGTGTTCTCACATGTAGTATGATGATGTACAACAGGTTGATTCAGAGACAAATTTCACCGACATTTTTAGAAAGTGCAGTGCGTCTTAACGCCCCCCCCCCCTCCCCTACCCCAACATACAGTTTTTACACTTGTGAAATGCTTGATAATTGTGAAAGAACCCTTAATGCATTTAATTCAGTTGGCAATGACTGACATGACCTCACCTTACATACGACACATGGTGCTAACCAGTAATACACTCTGTCATGTCCTTTATATCACGATGTGTACTAAATACCCTTGAAAAGTCCTGAATAGCTTTAAAGTTCAATGTTATACCAAGGAGGCCACAAAATTGCCTCTTGGGCAGTCCTCTTTTTTCCCCTCCCCCTTTTTTTTTGTAAATGCATTTGATTCATATATATCTTTTGTTAGTGCCGTAGCACTGGCCTTTCGACCGTAAATGTTACAGGTAAATAGGTTTTTACACAAATTTTACTAGTATAATATTGCCGGGGTTAAAGGTCATGGGCAATGTACATTTACAACCGTGTTCACTGCAAACACAGTTGCTCAACGACGACTTCGACTTGTTCGTTGGCAATGCCCGCTAAACACCTGATGACCTTAGCGACAATACCCTACCAGTATGTACAATAATTTATTACAGCTTCTCAAATTACTGCTTAATTTACATAGGACTAAAAATGATGGAATGAATCTAGAATTAAACATCAATGGGGAACTTTCATGAGCCATTTCTCTTGCTATACACTTGGTGGCAGCACCTGTTCCCGGTCCAGGTCGGCCATCATGGTTGGATAGAAGGGTGTAGGTGTGTGTGGTGTAGGTGTGTGTGGTGATGGTGGGGGTGGGGGGGGCTTAGGGATGCGGTGGAGGTGTAGGTGTGTTGTGTGGGGGTGTAGGTCTGGTGGGGAATTATGGATGTGGGAGGTGAGGGTGTAGGTGTGTGTGGTGGTGTAGGTGTGGTGTGTGTGTGGTTGGGTGTAAGTGGGTATAGGTGTGTGTGGTGGGGGTTTAGGGATGTTAAAGATTGTGAGGTGCTGCTCTGCAAGACACCTCCACCACAAACCACCTACACCCTGACCACACACACCGTCAATCCCCACCACAGATACCTACACCCCCACCACATCCCCCATCACACACCCCTAAATCCCCCTACACCCCCACCACACACACCAAAATCCTCCCCACACCCCTAAACCTCCACAACACACCCACCACACAAACATACGCCCCCACCTGCACTCCAACCACACACACCACACCATACTAACTCACCACATGCCCCTACACCCCCACCACACACCCCTAAATCCACCCCCACCCCACCACACACACCAAAATCCTCACCACACCCCTACACCTCCATCACAAACATACGCCCCCACCACACACACCTAAACCCCAACCACCCAACATACACTCACCCCTACACCACCACACACCCTAAATCCCACCCCCCCAACCACACACACACCAAAATCCTCACCACACCCCTACACCTCCACCACACACCCACCACCCAAACAAACGCCCCCCACCATCCACCCCGACACCCCTCAACCCAACTACACTCCCTCAACCCGCTCTTATTTACACACACTTGATAGTAGAAGGAACTGCTTCTATCCAACCGCAGCATTACAGTTGTTTGTTTGTTTGGTGTTGTTTTATGTCCTAGCAACATCTAAGGTCATATCAGGACGGGTACCAACTTGTGACAGTGCGCACTCATGGCAACTTTATAGTGCTGTCCCACTGAGAAACCAGGCCGCCAGCACCATGACCTGGTATCCCACTCAGTCACATTATCCTGACATGAGCACACCAGTCCTTGCCCTTTCCTAATAATGCCGAGCGCCTGGCTAGGAAGCAACAAGTATCAATTTTTAAGTCATTGGTTTGACTCGACCAGGGTTCGAACCCACGATCTACCAGCATGGGAGACGGACGCTCTAACTCATTCGGCCATCCCGTCTGGACCGAGACAGAGACCGGTATGGTGCGCCATCTGACGAGAGAGTCATGCAAACTAAAAGGTCCCCATTACATCAGTTCCTAGAGTGAATGCAATGCTATAATTATACCTTCTGTATAGAAATGTGTAATGAGTATTCAGCAAGCTCAGAATGTCACATCACAGCAAGTTGGATGGTATCTCTACCTCAGCCTTTCCCCGACCAGTGTCCCAAGAGTAAAGCCTAACGCACAATGTCCTCCGCGAGTTTCCGTCAAGTCATGCCCCAGAAAAACTGACGAATGTTGGTGCTGCCTGCCCGCCCAACGACACCGACCAGCTCCTGTGGAATAGACATGAGACAACGCTTAATTAGAAAGTCACTCAAGAATCATGTGTGTGTGTATGCATACATAATATATATAATATATTAACCAGGGCAGCCTTAGGAGCTGCTGGGCCAAATTGGGAAAATTTTACGTGGACCCCCGGGTTCACAACCAAGGTCTGTTTTACTATCTTTTAGTGAAATGATTTACAAGGCTAGAGTAGAAGTTGAGTTGAGTTTTTTAAATAAAGGAATTTTTTCGGACCCTAAACCCAACGGTAATTAAGACTATCAAAGAGCAACTTCAGTAGTATTTTACCTCTTCTGTAGCATTGCATATTCCCGCCACATCTGGAGGGGGGAAAATCATCAAATTTTAAGAAATTGCACAAATCTATTATATTCTTAGGAAACAATATCAATTGAATTCTTATATACATCATAATTAAAAGAATTCAGTACACATAGATACACATATATACATACAAACATACATACACATATTGTTATGATAAACCCATTCAATAAATAAAAACCAATGCTAAAATCAGTTAAATAATACATAAATGATTCTAAAAAACAATAAACGAAGCCTTATAAGATCATGATGAATACCCCAGTTCTGGTCAAAAGGCCAAAGTTAAGCAATGTTGCTTTTCATCAGTACTTGGATAGGTGACATAAGAACACAAGGTGATGTAGACATCCTGATACAGGCATCGGAATCCAGGCTACCAAATCAGGAGTGGATATGTAATATAAGTAGTCGGCGACTGGCATGCACCACACTCACTCTTAAATCTGTTGAGTAGAAGCGTTGCCTTTGCATCGCCCAGTCCCGGGATGGTGCGGACGGTGGTGAGTAGAGCAGCATCAGGAGGCTTCAATGTGGCGCGTATCCGGAACTGGTTTAATGACGGTCGGTTCTCCAAGCGAACCTTCGAGAAAGGTCACCGTTATTGGGGGTCAGCTGTGTAACAATAACTATTTGTATTTGTAATAATAACTATTTATATAAGAAGTATCTATATAAAATTACATATATACCAAATTATATTATATATAAAATTATATTATATATAAAATTATATTATATATAAAATTATATTATATATAAAACTATATTATATATAAAATTATATTACATATAAAATTATATTACATATAACATTATATTACATATAACATTATATTACATAGGCCTATACATTAAAACATATATATTATATAAAAATTATATTACATATATAAGCTATATGTGCATAATGGTTTCCACTTACGCCAGAATACTATGATTCAAACGAATAGATTTGTGAAAAGAAATAAATGTGTAGGCGTGCGGCAGTTCACATTTAATGTCCTAAAACATTCTTACAATTTCTGAGATGATTGAAGCAGCCTCGGTCTGGGAGTTGACTGGCAGAAGGACCAGGCCCAAGTCGAGCACGGCGTATTTCTGCAGGGCGGCAAAGTACTGGGAGCTGGTTGGAGTCTTCTCAGCGAGTACAACTCCTCGCACAGAGTCGCCCTGAAGTGAAACAAACAAGAATTACACAGCCCATATAAAGTAATGTCTACGCAGGCCTACATGTGTAGGCCTATTCCACATTTCAGACAATTTTCCCATAGCATGTATGTCCCCAAAACCCCAAACCTTCACCACCCTCTGCCGTTGCCGTGTGTAGGCGGAGTTTTGAAAACCAGAAATACTTTGCGCTGAAAGTCAATCGGCTTCTTAGATAAAAGATTCACCTCTGACTACCTACGGGGTGAATCTTGTATCTAGCTGCTTAGAACTGTACGGACTCAACATATATATAGGCCTACATAGCACATTTGCACCAGATATTTAGGGTCAAATTGGGAGTTTCTTTCTGAGTAGGCCTACCTTTCTCAGTTTTACAAGCTTCCTGCGGTAGGATGTGCCAGTGACGATCTCCCCTTCGTGTATGTAAATAATGCCGACTGCATTTGATGGGTAAAAGTCAATGATGCCGAGGTCTTCCTCCAAAGACACACGAACCTTTCCTGAAAGCATGAAACGTTAATCCAAGTTATAAACCAACTGAACTATACTAGGAGTTCTATAGATAGTAGCCCCCCCCCCCCCCGCCCCATCCCGCCTAGATAAAGGATTCACCCAGTACTCGCAGTCACAGTACACGTGTAGGCCTACTACAAGTACCGGGTGAATCTTATATCTACATCCCCCCATGCCATATATGATCAAACATTTTCTAGCAAAGCTGCCATCTTTGTTTTCATTCTAATTGGTTGATAAAAAAAGTGTTGTCTGTTGGAGTTTTACGTACTGCCAACATCTACGGTCAGGTCAGGCCGGTTGCTTATAGTAAAAATCAGACACATACAAAATATCTGTAGGCCCTAATATATCATAATAATAATAATAAAAATAAAATATTTATTTCCACATGATCAATGTACACACAAGTTGATATTTATATCAGTAATTTTGTCACATGGAAAAGGAGAAAGCAGAAGTACAATACTTATGAGGTGCTTTCCCCATTTAAAAATAACACAGATACACTGCTTATACCATAGAAATAATAAATAGAAAAATAAAAGTTAAAAAGCATAACATTACCCTCAATACTGTAAATTACATCACAATATTTATGTACTAGACTACTATGTGTTTCCCTCTGGTAAAGCTTAAATATTTTCTTTTTATACACCGGTTGCGATATTTCAACGAGGATATGCCTACTATATAAAATATAATAGCACATAGTGACATATGAAATCAAGATTTGCCATCTAAAGGACATATTGTTCAATACAGCGAAAAATCATTAGCTTTCTTGCCAGCACATTATTGTAACACTTTCGGCATTGAGAACGAGAAATTTAAACTTAGATATAAACTAAGTAACTAGAGAACCTAAAAGTTACACTTTGATGTTCAGGACAGGTGGGTATTTTCGAGAAAAAAACAACAATAATAATGAATAAATAAACAATCCTTCAAACTTAGTGGCAGTGACAACATCCGCCAGGTCAGTTTGTCCTCAGCAACAATGCAAGATCGAACTGGAAAACATGGATCAGAGCTTATGACATATACGCCACAGCTTCAGGTGTCATAATGAAGACAGAACGAGTGCAATGCTGCATCTTTCTTCACGTTGCTGTGAAGAAGCGCAAAAGGTTTTCGCCAATATGTCCATCACGCTCGCAGACCGAGACAGGATCGGACCACTCATGGAAGCATTTCAGACATATTGTATAGACAAGTGCAGTTTCATAATAACAAGGTACAAGTTTAATTCGCATAATCAAGCTACAGAAATCATGGCCAAGTACATTACGGCGGTGAGAGACAAGGTAAAAAATTGCGAATACGGAACAGTTGAGGAGTCGCTGTTGCGCGGTTGGTTGGTGGCTGGCGTTAAGAACATTAATTTGCGTAACAAATTGCTGCAAACTGTTGAGTTAACTCTGAAGAAGTGTGTGAGTATGTGTGAAATGAGTGAATTCAGTTCGGATCTGTTGGAGGACACCAAATCAGATGTTGAAATTAGGGAAATAGATTTTCTTAATAAGTATCCTACTGCGCATACCAGTGCACCGGTGGTCCGGCCGTCGGCACCGCCATCTTGGAAATTGCCATCTTGGAATTCTGGCGGTACCGGTGCAGGAGAGTTGAAGATCCACTGTCAAAACTGCGGATATGAACACCGCCGGGGAGTCTGCCTAGCGAAAGGCAAAGCTTGCATAGCCTGCAAGAAGATCGGGCACTTCGGTAAGCTCTGCCGGAGCAGACTGGGCAGGGTCAACGAATTGACTGTGGAAGAGCCTGACCCTCACAATGCTGGGCAAGACCCGGATCCGGCGGAGGTCAATGTTTTGACAATGGATCTGTTCGTCGGTGCTGTCGACCACGGTGCCGAGCAAGATGCTAAGCTGTGGTACGCGACTGTCCGGGGTGAACGGTCGTCCTGTCAAGTTCAAGCTCGACACCGGGTCGGAGGCAAACGTGCTTCTGAGGAGCATCTTCGACAGAGTCGCGCCAAAGCAGCTGGCGAACAACCGGTGTTCATTGGTGACATTCTCGGGGCATTGGATCACTCCCGACGGTGAGGCGTCAGTCAACGTTAACGGCAGAGACTTCAGGCTCCAAGTGGTGCGGAACTGTCAGCCTATTTTGGTGAAACAGGCTTGTGTGACATTGAACTTGTTGGCGCGTGTCGACGAGGTGCACTCTGCCGTGCCGACAAACATTTCCAAGCTGGACAACAGCCCCAGCGAATACAGAGACGTTTTTCAGGGTTTAGGTATTATCAAATCAAATGCTGTCATTCATGTTGATAAATCTGTACAACCTGTTGTAGACCCGCCTAGGAGGATCCCATATGCAATTCAAAGTAAAGTATGAAGCGAAATTGATCGCATGGTAGAAATGGGTGTAATTGTTGAGCAGGATGAACCTACCGAGTGGGTTAATTCTATAACTATCGTAAAAAAACCTAATAAGATAAGGATTTGTCTGGATCCGACTAAGTTGAACAAAGCTATAAAGAGAGGGCCTTTCCCTACCAAAACAATTGACGAAATTATTGCCAAGACGACAGATGCGAAATATTTCTCAGTTTTGGATGCAATGACAGGGTATTCGCAAATAGAATTAGATGAAGAAAGTTCACGTTTTTGCACGTTTAACACTGATAACTGTGGATTATTACACAAAATATCCAGAGGTGATGTTGTTGAGGGATATGTCGTCTGTCACAGTTATTGAGGCGATGAAGGATTATTTTGCTAGGCACGCTATTCCAAGCCAGGTCATTTCGGATAACGGTCCGCAGTTTAAGAGCCCCAAGTACAAAGAGTTTGCACAACATTATGGTTTTAAAGCCATATATACTCTAGTCCGCAGTATCCCCGAAGCAACGGCCAAGTGGAGAGATTTGGTCAAACGGTAAAAGACATGTTAAAAAAATGCTCGAAAACGAAGGCAGACTTTCAGTTAGCTTTGTTAAATTACAGAAACACTCCATTGCCCATCTTGAACGCATCTCCGGCTCAACCGCTCATGAGCAGAAGGCTGAGAGGGAGGTTGCTGATGGCGGAAGAAATTTTGATACCCGAAACACAAACCCCGAAGAGAGCACAGACAGTGAAAAGACAGCAAAGTCAAAAAGGTTTTCATGACAAGAAATGCGGCAAGGCGCACAAACCTATGAGAATTGGGGACAGTATCAAATACAAAAATAATGCAGGAGAGTGGGAAAAAAGGGGTAATTTTGGGTCATACAGGTGTGTCAGGGAGAGAATATGAGATTTTGAACGAGTCAGGGAATATGTTGTACAGGAACAGGGTTCAGATTATAAGGGCGCCGAGGGGAGGCAGCCTGAACCAGTCAGGCAGGCACAAAGTGTGCCAGCGGCTCAGTCAAATGTAAACAATGCGGCTAATCTAAGTAGGTCAGGTCGGGTGATTAGGCCGGCGAGCAGGTTCGACCTATAGTGAGTCAGTCGCAATATATCAACACACACAAACACATGTGCATGTTAAGGTTAAGGATTGTATTTTCAGATGCATTTTGTGTATTTTTATTGTGTCATTATGGACAATGTATCTTTTGGAGGCTAAGCAGCCGGACAGTTCAAAGGACTTCAGTGCCATAGTGCGCTCAGACACTCGCTAAAGCTGTGGTTTAAGTTAAGTGCTTGTATATTTGATTGTATTATTGTATGCTAAATGTGTAAACCCGGTAGTTTTATCGTGATTTTGAAACATGTCATGTCTCAGAAATACTTTGAGGGGGTATGTGATATATGCGTAATAGACATCCAGGCACGTACTGAGAACAAAGGAATATGTAAATGAGATGACGTCACAGACAGAGGGTGCCGGTGGCTCGGACCCTGGATCGGGAATAAACCATTCAGTATCCAGAAGTCAAAGTGTTCAGAAGTTGTACTTTCACAGCCTGTAGGGCCTATTAATTTTACTAAATGTGTTGTGACAAAAATAAGGTGCTACAAAAATGAATATCGCACTGCCATAATAACTTGAAGGTCCATTTGTTTAGTATTTTTGCAAATAATAATTTTCGCAATGGTGTGTGCAATGTCAAGACACTATTAGTCACAGTTGTTATTCATTATTGTGATACCTAATTGAACTTTGAATGGCTGTCAATAGATGAGATCACTGTTCTGAGTGCGCATGAGCTGAAAACGGCGTTGGTAGCAAAGCAAAGGCGTACAGCCATTGAGTTTGCCGAAACGTGAAGGGCGAAACTTCGATTTTATTCAAAATTAATCAAAATACATAACAATTTGGCAAAAACATGGACGGGAGGATGCAATATACTAATATAATGAATATGTTTAAGACACAACTCTCCATAATTAAGCATTTTGAGCTAAGAAACATACAATTTCAGTTACTTTAAGCTACGATTCCATATATACGTGGTATGTGGTATGCGAATGCGGCAAAAAATCGAAAAGCATGTATATGAATAGTGGTGCTTCCATACATCCGAATGCGAATACGAACGCGAATGCGGCAAATGGATCCACCCATGGACCGAACGGTGCGAATGCTGCTGCGTTTGCGATAGAAAACAATAGTAACTTTGATCTTCCTTCACAAATTTGGAGCAAAAACCCCCCAAAAATGTCATGGGTAACTTTTTGGGTGTGTTTGTTTAACGATCCCGCAGCACAAAAAGTAAACATCGGCTATTGGGGCTTGGCATATATCTATGCCGCATACTGCGTATATGGAATCTTAGCTTTAGTCTTTACAGGCTGATGTCTACATCACCATTGATTAGCCATAAATAATTCTTTTTCTAAATATTAAAATGTCAAATGTGCCAACAAAAACTTGTTTCAAAGAAATATATAACCAATATCTGATTAACCATACTCATTTTCTATTTCTACATATGTCATTAACCATAGGATATAAATAAAAACATGAATAAAATAAGTAAAACTGACTCTGGCTATGTCGAGTGACCAGATTTGTCTAAATCTAAATGCACATGGCATAAGATGTGCCGATTATATTGATGTAAATGCAATGCTGAATAAAAGATTATATCTTAATTTATTATATATTTTGTTAGTTAGTGTTCTATGTTTCAAACAAGAGCTGAGATGAGCTGAAACTAGCACATTCCATAACTGCACCCAGTGTAATTTGCATGTGCCATGTGCTTCTTGCGGGTTTATTTTGCTTTGACACATCCCACAATGCACCGCACCACTGGAATGGTGACGTGGTCTATAGACTACATCACGGTTCCAACTGCACATGCGCTGAAAACGGCGGCGCTAGCAAAGCAAAGGCGTACGCCCATTGAGTTTGCCGATACGCATAGGGCAAAACTGGCATCTTATTCTAAATAAATAGAAATATATAAGAATTTGGCATAAACATGGACGGACGGATGCAATATAATAATATAATGAATATGTTTAAGATACAACTCTCCATAATTAAGCATTTTGAGCTAAGAAACATACAATTTCAGTCACTTTACAGGCTGACGTTTACATCACCATTAATAAGCCACAAGTAATTCTTGTTCTAAATATTAAAATATCAAATGTGTCAACAAAAACTTGTTTCAAAGAAATATATAACCAATATCTGATTAACCCTACTCATTTTCTATTTCTACATATGTCATTAACCATAGAATATAAATAAAAACATGAATAGAATAAATAAAACGGACTCTGGCTATGGCTTTAACACTAGTCTGAGTGCCTAGATTTGTCTAAAGCCCTGTTTACACGGGCGATTTAAAACGCCTCATATAAAACGACTTGCCTAGATCAATTCACATTTGCCGTGTAAACGCGACTCTGAGGCGTTTTAGGGCTGAATCGATTCATATAAATCGGTACATGTAAACCACCTCGCGAGGTACTATAGTTGTTGTTTTGGGGAGTTTTCAGTCGCATTGGTGCGCTGAAGGCTGCAAATCTGCAGCACTGAATGGGCACCACTGAAAGCAGTCCCATGTGGTCGGGAGTTGGCTTCCGGTGTGTAGTGATCAGAGGAATTAAGGGGTAGGGGGAAGGGGGCAGGAAGGAAAAAGGCAGCCTAAGAGTCCAACCACAGTCCTCTGAGAGGGCCGGGGGAGGCTGGGTGGTTGGTGTAGTTTTGCACCCCAGTAAGACCCTAGGCCATACCAGGATGTGCACCGACTTGTAACAGCGTGCACTCATGGCGACTTTATAGTGCTGCCCCACTGGGAAATCAGGCCGCCGGCGCCATGACCCGATGTCCCACACAGTCACATTATCCTGACACTGTGCACCCAGTCCCTGTCCTGATTTCATAACGCCAAGCGCCGAGCAGCAACAGGTACCCATTTTATAAGTCATTGGTTTGACTCGACCAGGATCCAAACTTCAGTCCCTCCAGATTCACCGGTATGCACCGTAAGTCCGGCCAAGGCCAGAGGAAGAAGTGAAGTGAGGATGGGATTAGTTAGGCAGAGGGTGGGGTTACCTGTGTGTTGCAGTGAAAATTAGTGGTTAGTTAGCAGTGGCACCAAGTCAGCTATGGCGATGAGGTGGGGCCTGCTAGTCCCGGATGTCATGAACTGGGCGACCGAATGTGTTGATGATGTCTGCATTCTAGCGGTAGAAGCGAGCAAGTGCGTTCCAGGATGACTTGGAAATCCTGGAGAGGATAGCCAGAGCGGCCCTATTGTCGCTGAGTTGGCGGTCAGCATCCTCCATGAAGTCGCTGATGGCAGATCTGTCGACGGCGCCACATGAGGCGAGTATGTGGGCCACATTAAAGATATTAGTTCCGCAGGGACAGCGCTGGAGGTTGGGGACATCAATCCAACGGCGGTAGCCAGTCCTGAAGCGGTTGATGGCGACTTGTGTAGAAGCAGGAAGGCCGACTGGATGGGGGATGTTCGTTCTGACCAGGGTGTACCAGAGCCAGCTTATTGAATAAGGGTTCCGTACTTGTTCCTTCTGTGTGGCTCATTCCCAGAGTTTGGTGGTGGCTCGAGAAGCGGCGGCGGCCAGTTTGGTGATGGATGGAAGGATGGCTGTCTCTACGTCTGCTCGGTTGGCACCGGCTAGAGCGGCACAGTCGGCTTGGTCATTACCATACAGTCCTATAGGCGAGGGGACCCATAGGAGGACTGTGTTGAGGTGTGCCTGATGTCTGGTCAAGATTTTAATCTGGATTGCATCGGCAAGGGGGTGTCGGGCATTTGGGCAGGCGATCTCTTTGATGGCATTCAGAGAGTCGGTAATGATGATGGCACTTGAGTTGTGGAGGTCTTTGAGGGCCAAGTGAATGGCGGCGAGCTCAGTATCGAGAGTGAAAGCAAAGTCTGACACCCTGGTGGTGTTCTTTGTGTTGGAGAAGGGGATGAAGATTCTGGCTCCTGCTCTACCTGATGTTGGGTTAAGGGAGCCATCGGTGTAGACAGTCTTTGCGAGAGGAAATTCCACCTTTGCCTGAGTTATGGCCTCGAGAGCCAGGGAGTGGAGTTCTTGGGTGGTGTAAGCCGCCTTGGCAGCAACTAGGTTGATGGTTCGGGTTTCCACTGGGATGGAAACCCAAGGTGGCTTGTGAGGGCTAAGGGCGAAGTCTGCAATGTGGAGTCCGTGGGAGTCCTTGAGGGTGGTGATGGCGTTCTTGAGACGGTAGGAGATGTGAGGGTGACCGCGTGTCCCATCCCGGTGGTAGGCCGTGGCTCTGCGGATTGTTGTTTAAAGGCCTGAGATGGGTGGTGAGAAGTTGTTTGCCTCGGAGGTGGAGGGGAGGGAGGCCGGATTCAAGGAGGAGGATCTCGATCCTGGTGGTGCCTGGAACACGGAGGACAAGCCTGGCAGCCCGGTGTTGGATGTTCTCAAGTTTCCGGAACTCGTTCAAAAAAATCTTGTTCTTGGGTAGTTGAGTTTGGGGGTTGTCAAGCCCGAGGGCTGTGAGAGCGAGTGCGGGCGCAGCGTAGTCGAAGAGGGAGCGGACTGCCTGGCGGTAGAAGAGTGCGAGTACACTGCCGGGGCGCCCCAGGAGAAGCCGGAGATCCTCTTCATGTTGGTCATTCTGGTGGCCAAGTGGCGGCAGAGGGCTCTCATGTTCAGGTCTCGGTCTAGACGGATACCTAGCTAGTCGAAGGTGGAGTATAGATGAAGCGATTCAGCTGGTTCCCGGGCGGCGATAGTGTAAAATAGTGGTGCTCACTGGCTACAGGCTCAGCTGTAACTAATCGCTGGTGCCCGGCAGTGTTAGGGCCCGATTAGGCCGAAATCTAGTGAATGCGATCATATTTAACAGAATTACATACTCAAATAATGAAATTTAATTAAATTAACCTTAAATTCCAAGCGATATTAACGTAGCAGCTACATCGGCGTCGAATCGACGAGTGTAAACTAAACAAATAGCAGCGCTCACCTGCTACAGGGGCACCACTAAGGCTGCTGGTTCCCGGTCGCCGACACACTTTCAAACTCGCTCTTGTAAACGCGCCACTACATCGCTTCATATAAATCGATTTGCCTAAATCGCTTCACAATTGCCCGTGTAAACACGGCTTTTATCTAAATGCACATGGCAGAAGATGTGCTGGTCATATTGATGTAAATGCAATGTTGGAGAAAAGATTAATATCTTCTTTTTTTTTTTTTTTTTAAAGTGGGTATTCTATGTTTCAAACAAGAGCTGAGATGAGCTAAAACTAGCACATTTCATAGCTGCACCGAGTGTTTAGCATGTGCCATGGGCTTCTCAAGGTTTTGTTTTGCACTGATGCATCCCACAATGCACCGCGCCGCTGGAACCGCGATGTAGTCTACTGTGGCGCCATCTGTATATCACATACCTTGCAGTGTTTTGACCAGTTCAGATCCTCTCCACCGATCACTGACCGTTACTTGCCCATGAGGTACTCGGCCTTTAATGGGCGTTCGTTGTGACCCCTCTTTAGCAGAAACCTTAATAGCATGTCCGGTTGCCATATTCAATAAGCATTTTCCATGAAGATCGTGGTAGTATACTTGATGAACTAATTAGAGTTTGTTTTTGCGTGCTTCCGCCCAGCCAAGTTTCTCGTGGGTTTTGGTGGCGCCACAGTTCGGTGTTGATGATACCACTTCAGTGGCGACATCTCGGAGAATACCAGGAAACCTAGCTAAATCTAGTTCCATAACCTTCTCAAGAGATGGCGCCACTGACTCAAGACGCCACTAATGAACACAGGATGCAGGCTGATAAAAGTGCCTACGCATGGTGGCATTACTTATGACCACACAACTGCTAGTAAGTAACTCAATATATGCGCCAAAATACACGGTATTTGCTTAGAGAGATCAAAACCAATACAAAAATCAAATGAGGGCGAAATGTTTTAATTTTGTGATGTTTGCTCGAGTCCGACGAGCGGATTGGGCTCCATATGGCTGTTTGAGGCATGAGAAGGGCCTTGGCTTTGCACACAACGAACCTAACTGTTTAGTTTCAAATGAGATTGATATTCAATTTTAACTATTGTGTCCTAATTGCAAAACAAAAATTGAATAGCAAAAGTACTGGCTCTCTCTCTTGACCTACGACTTAAAGTTGCATGGTCAGATGGCGTTTGAATTTTTGTTTTATTTTTTAAAGCTGCACAGTCCGATGAAGCATCAATTTTTTCAAATTAAAACATTGATCTAGATTTGGTTCTACATATCTAACTTAGATACTGATGCACTTATTAAACATTTGTCACCACATAGAACAGAATACTGAGTCAATTTAATATAACCTATTACCGTAGAAGCATATGGTGTCAGAGTTTTGGCATACTTGCCAAAACTAATTTGACATGTTTATACTTCAAATATCTCAAAGGTTAGCCATTTAAAATAAAAGTTATTTCAAGCTAAAGTAAGATAGATTATAAGAATCAATTCAATATGCTTATCTCAGAAAAATGGCAGAAACTCAAAACCATCGGACTATGCAACTTCAAATAAATATATCAAATTGATTGTTATAACCTACTAATCATTAGTCCTGAGTAATTTTGATGAATGTCTAATTTTGAAGCAATTTGAGCTGAAATAATCCAAAATACTTTTGACAAGCTTACCAAAAGTCCTCTAGCTATGACGTGTATTGACTTCTCGTGATGACCACATGATGTAGGATGACCTAATTCAAATGTATCCTGGTATCCTCCACTGATGGCTAATAAGGCCACGAGATTGACCTAATTGGTTATTGGTGTTCTTCCTTTTATGGCTGTGGCAAAGTAAGTATCCAAGGGGATGGGGTAATAAAATCACTACTTATACTGTGTTTGCTGTCACAAATCCTTAGCTAATGCACCAGGATCTAAGTTGGATATATAGAATACAATCTTGATAAGTGTCTTGGTTTTGAAAAAAAATATATCATCGGACCATGCAACTTTAATGTAAAGTAAGCAGACGACCAACTGACTCATACCGTTGGGCTACCGATGAGTAGGCTTCCTGGAATAGTGACCCAAAGTTGGGCTAATCTTCATGCATAATTTGGGCCAACGTTAGCGTGTTATCTGACTGGTATTATTTTAGCATTTTGGCCAGTTTCATAATAAGCGAGATATTCAGTAGAATTAAGGTAATACTGCGTTCGGATTTCCCCAGGCAAAAAATCTATTCACACGTGACCTGATTCGACATCAGAACGAGGCTAAGTATGCATCGGATTTTGGAAATGGCCATAAGACACTGCTGTGTGCCGATGTGTATAAACTACTACACAAATTAAAGGAGTAAAATTTGAAGATATTCAATTTTGAAACTACCATATTCATTTTTGCATACCTTTTTTCTATCTATTGGTCAATTACCATGAAGATTGAGTGATGATCAGATGCATTTCAGTAGGTGATGTCAACAAAGTCGCTCACCCCGGTTGCAAATCTTTTCTTAAATTCAAAATTGCATAACTTTCTCAATATATATATATATTTTAACCCTTTTAAAGCTTTTATTTATTTGTAATTACTAAGACTAGTTGTTTAACTGTGTTACACATATAACTATGCTTGTAATGATGAGAACGACTCGACTCCGTGAGTGCTTGATCAGTACTGGTTTATTTACATATCATGTCACGTGACCCCGGGGTTCCTCCCATCACATTGTGGGGTATCCCCACTCTATATATATATACATTACATCTCCACCCCCCCTTTTTTCTCTCTTTTTTCCCCCCGTAGACTTGATCGTCCAACTACTTAAACTAACAACAAGGTATTCATGCATACTGTAATAGTTGTTACGGTTTTTTATAATGTCTTAATCCTAACATCGTAGATTATCCTTGATTTCCGCCTGACAATCTTACCTGTACCATATTTCCCGTCATAGGTAACATCTGTTACTGCATGTGTTGTACCCTACCAACGAGCCAAGATCCCTGGCGTATTGATTGTTTAGTATAACACCATACATGTCTATTTTAAACCTGCCTCTCGGGCGTATTACCCGACCATATCGATTTACATACTTCGCCTTATCGGTTATTGGAGCCCCTATTTGTTGTGTAGGCACACATGCTTTTACTCTGTTTGGTGTTTGTGCAAATGTGCTTGTTGTTGTCTTCACTTGTTCACTTTCTTCTCAATATATATCCATCCAAATTTTTTACCTTATAATCTCTTGGGCCCGGTGTATTTGCTTGTACTACAATTGCCGGTTTCCATTTACCTTCGTGGTCCATGTATCAGACGTGGTCATTTACCCTTAACCTAACATGTTGCCTACCGGCGCGTTTGTCATGATACTGCTTTTGTGTTCGTTGTACTTTGCTGAAATCCTTTGATTTGGATTGTTGTACTTTTGGTTCTAAATGTTTTTTTGTGGCTGGTAATTTACACCTGAGTCTTCTGCTGAATAGTAGTTGTGCTGGTGAAGCGTTTATATTATTGAGAGGTGTATTTCTGTAGTTTAGCAGACCAATGTTATAATCTTTATTTTCCTTTGAAGCTTTTTTTATGATTCGTTTAACGGTTTGTGCATACCTCTCAGCCAGTCCGTTACTCTGTGCATGTAGTGGGTTGGAAAACATCGCCTGAAATCCAAAATCCCTAGCAAAATCTTTGTACACTGCACTGTGGAACTGCGGACCATTGTCCGATACCACTACCTCAGATATTCCGAAGCGACAACAAAGTTGTTTTAATGCAAGGATCGTATTCTCGCTAGTTGTCGAATTTAATTCTACTACCTCTGGGTACTTTGAATAGTAGTCCACTGCAATAATAAAATTTCTTTCATGAATTTGAAATAAATAAACACCTATTTTTTGGAATGGTAGCTGAGGTACTTCATGGCACAGCAGTGGTTCAGAGTGTATTTTGTTTCTCAACGATTGGCAATTTGTACAACGCGATACCATATCTTCTATTTGCTTTGCCATTCCAGGCCAAAAATTGTTATCGCGTGCCAACTCTTTACATTTCATAATGCCTAAATGTGACTCATGTATTAACTCTAACATTTCACGGTGTAGTTTAGATGGTATTATTATTTGGTTATCCTTAAACAGCAAATTATCTACATACGTTATGTTGTCTTTAAATGTGGCAAATGGTTTTGCTAACATGTACTGTCTTAACATCATCCGGCCAACCTTGTTATGTGAGGCGAATCACCTCGAGTAAAGTCTCATCACTCTGCGTATCGTGCGCGATACGTTGAATCATGTGTGGAGCCACATCGATTTCAGCAACCGCTAGCGTCGAGTCGAACAAATTATTTGGCTGGATGGTAGCTGAGTGAGCACGTGATAGGGCATCTGCAAAGTACATGTTCACACCTTTTATATACACTAACACAATGTTGTAGTTTTGTAATCGAAGTCTCATTCGCTGCATTCTAGCGGACGTGTGAATTGGCTTACTCATTATGGCAATGAATGGCTTATGATCAGTTTGTATTGTTATCTGTTGGCCGAAAATGTATTGATGGAATTTATTACATCCAAAGCATATTGCTAGGAGTTCTTTCTCAATAACTGCGTAGCTTGATTGCGCTCGGTCCAATGATTTTGATGCCATTGCTACCGGACGATTACTCTGGAACAATACTGCACCCAACCCCGATTTGGACGCGTCCACTTGGAGGGTTATTGGCTTCTTTACATCATAATATTGCAACACTGGTGCCGTTATCAACAATTTCTTTAACAATGGGAATGCTTCTATTTGTTCATGTTGCCAGTGCCATTCAATGTTTTTTTCCAATAACGCTTGTAGTGGCTTCGCCATTTCTGACATGTTGGGAATAAATTTACCTACGTATCCGACCATCCCTAGAAATCTTTGGATACCAGCTTTATCTGTTGGGGACAGCATGTCTACAATGGCTTGAATTCTTTCTTTCGTTGGTTTTACTCCCAACTGTGTCAATGTATGTCCCACATATTCAACGTCTCTCTTGCATATTTTAGACTTATCCGGGTTAAATTTCAAATTTACCTCTCTTGCCCTTTTGAACACGGATTCTAAACGGGCATTGTGTTGTTCGATTGTTGAGCCATACACTAGTATGTCACCTGTGACAACATTTACTCCCGGCAAACCGCATAGGATCTGGTTCATTTCATGTATGAATATGTCACCGGCCGTTTTTATGCCGAACGGTAACCTAGTGAAGCGATACCGACCCCACGGTGTATTAAATGTGCATAATTTGTTACTTTTGTTGTCTAATTCTATCTGCCAATACCCGCTATTTGCATCAATGACTGAGAAATATTTCGCCTCTGAAGTATGAGCAATGACCTCTTCTATTGTTCTGGTAGGATATGGGCTTTTGAGTATGGTTTTATTTAATTTGGTTGGGTCTAAACATATGCAAATTTTATTTGGTGTTTTGACTATAGTTATTGAGTTGACCCATGGGGTGGGCTCTGTTTCCTCCACAATCACCCCTAATCGGATCATTTAAAAAAAATTCATCTTTTACCTGATCTACTATGGCATGCGGTATTCGCCTGGGTGGGTCTATACAAGGAGATACATTATCCTCAATGTGGATAACAGCGTTTCTTTTAATTCTTCCCAACCCTTCAAAAATGTCAAAATATTTCTTTACCAGGAGTTGGGCACTTGGTTCATCCGCCTGGGTACTTGTTGGTTGCTGTATCACTTCCTTGTGCCTTTATATCACGTTGATGCGCCATATGAGTCCCAGTTTACTGCATGCTTCAGTTCCCAATATTGCGCAGCCGGTCGTTGTTACTTGGTATCGTAGCCATTCGCCGTTTGTGTTGATTACTGCTTCCCCTTCTGGAAGAATCCGTTCCCTGGAGAATGTGATTAGAGTGTACTTCGTCGGTTGAAGTACTACGTTCCTTAGTTTGTTGTACACGCTCTTGGAGATTATGTTCGCCTGCGATCCTGTATCTAATTTGAACTTCACTTTTTCATCACCGAGTGACACCATAGCAAACCAGAGTGTTGCATCATTCGTCTCGGGCTTTGCAATATATCCGACGAACAAGTCGTTGTCGTCATCAAATTCCCTCTCATTGTCTGTTGGAGCCGGATTATTTTCATCCACTTGCAGTACATTGAGACCTGCATAATTCAGCCTTTTTGTCTTACACATCTTAGAGAAATGTAGATGGCACTTCGAGCACTGCTTTCCTTTTGCTGGACACTGACCTGGTGTATGTATGTATCCGCATCTACCACACTGTGTGCGGTTGTTGGCCGACCTTGCATGCTGGCCTGTCCATGATGGCGGACGTGGTGTGACAGGGGCGACTGTTTCAGGGCGCATCTTGACAGCATCCACTTGCTCAGCTTCTGCGAGTGTGACAGTGTCTGACAATAATCCTGAGCGGTGTTCACTGAGACGGCATGTTTCAATACACTGCTCCAGAGTCAAGTTGGCCGTCTGTAATAAACGGTCTCTCAACTTGGTGTCTTTGACACCACACACTAACCTGTCACACAGCATGGAGTCAGCGAGCTCCCCGTAGTTACAGTACGTAATCCGATATTGTAGTTCCCTAATGTATGTCCATTGATTGCGTTGTCTGCTGTAATGAGTTAAATTTGTACCGTATCACCGTTATATTAGTTTTTCCTTCACAATATTCTTTGAAGGCTGCAATTAACAGCTGAATTCTGTTGACAATGTCGGTGTCAATTTTGAGCGTCAGGTACACTTTTTGAGCTTCGGCTCCAGCCACGTGCAAGAATACCGCACACTGTATCTTTTCCGTTTTGCTTTGCACACCGGTCGCCGCAGCATAAAATTGGTATGAGTCATACCACATTTCCCAATTTAGGGACATATTGTCTTCCAGGTTTAATGGTCCTGGTGGTTTCAAACCAGCGAGCGCCATCGTGAGTTCGTTATATCTGACACCATGTAATGATGAGAACGACTCGACTCCATGAGTGGTTGATCAGTACTGGTTTATTTACATATCATGTCATGTGACCCCGGGGTTCCTCCCATCACGTGGTGGGGTATCCCCACTCTATATGTATACATTACAATGCTGACAGTGCTGCATGGTACATGATACCACCATAACTATGCAGACATGAAGTTGACAGTCACATTGTAGTTAAAGAATGGGAAAATCCACCATGCAAGGGTCACCCAATCTTCGTGAAAATTGGCCAATAGATAATAGGAATGCAAAGATGAATATAGTAGTTTAAAAAATGAATACCCTCAAATTTGAGTGATTTCGAGAGGTATTGGTCGATGAAAAAGTATTTGCATCACTTTTCATACAGTGGCGCCTCGCAGATGTATACTTGGCCTCGGTCTGGTTTCAATAGCGTCAATTGCACTAACTATAATTTCAAGATTAGAATAGTGTTCATTGTTTGACTCAAAACATTGTGATGTGTACATGAATGACATGTAATCTTTTTAATCAGTCTAGGGCGGTTCGATATTAAAAAATATATACGGGTATAAAATAAACTGATGAACCTTGATTTGTGTGATCAAACGGATGATGACCAACTTTAAACAATATCATTTGGCCTAAAGAGGACCCTGGTATTGCATAACAATCTACAAAGACACACTCTTATGAAGAACACATTTTATTGATGATAATTGACACTAGACTGCTGCTGAATGATGAGGGTGGCGATAATGGGGAGCTGTCTGCACTCTGGCGCTAGGTGAGGGTGTCTTCACTTCGGATGTACTCCCCAATGTCCGCCTGGTGGAAGGCCACGATGGCCATCGGGTCTGCGTGCCGGCACTCTGCCGTTGTCTTAGCCGAGACGCCAAACCCCTGCAGCAACAACAACGGTGTGAGTGAGTGAAGGAGTGAGTGAAAGAGTAGGCGAAGGAGTGAGTGAGTGAAGGGAGTGAGTGAGTGAAGGGAGTGAGTGAGTTGGTGAGTGGTGATAGATAGATAGCCGGGATCGGGAGGGATGGTCGGAGGTGGGGGACCAGGCAGTAGGTGCAACATCGGCCAAATCCAAATGACAGGCAATCTCTCTTTTTTTAATTTTAAACTCACCATCTCGCCTTGTAGGCCTATGTGTTTACATGTGAAACACCAGCCTGCAGCCGGGCTGATCAAACCCACCACAAGATGGCACTGCAAAATTTACATTACCATGGGAGAGATAAGGAGTGAGCCGTCTTAGTGTTATAGGATCTTTGATAGCATCCAGCATGGCCCAAGAAAAACGACGGAGGATCTCCACGACAGAAATGCTACATCAAATAAGGTCACATGTATCACATCATTTCAGGTGAGCCCATTCAGAAGCATGCAAAAGGTATTTCAGTTTTGTCCTCAAACTAGATTAAAAGTTGGAGCATACGATGGATTTTAGTTTCTGCCCTAAATATGAGGCTGATCATTAAAATATATTTTAGTTCAACGAAACTTTTATTTAAAGTGAAAGCCGCCTAAATTAATTTTGGCGTGCACTCCGAAATGTTGGACATCATACGTCTCAGCAGCAACAGGTTTTATTGTTACTTTTAACTTTGGATTTCTTCTCTACAGCAATAAATGTTTAATAAGTGCACCACTATCTAAAATTCTCAATAAAGAGTCAAATCTGGGCACTTGTTTTTGTTTAAAAAATTGTATACTGTCATCGGATTCTGCAGCGTTAATGATAGGAACTTGGTGGCATGGCCACCACAGTGTTTGTACCAAGACAGAAGTAAAAATCCTACTTTTGTGCAAACCAAAATCTTAGTTTTCCTCCAGTACTTAAAATATGAAAAAACTAAGCTGTCAGACAATTAACAATATATATTCTGAATAAAGTAACTTTTTTCATTAGCATTCCAAAGAATTTATTACATTCAAGTTAAGTTTTGAAATGTAAGGAAAATCTGACGGATTCGTCCAAAAATAATGTAAAAGTTTATCTAACAAATATGTGAATATCCGATGAAAGTCGGATAATCTGACTCTGTACAAACACTGCCATCCTGCTCCGTGAATTAAAAGTGTACCCACCAGAGGTAGATCTGCCATGGAGTAGAGCACGACGCCCTGGTACTGAGGGCAGTTCTCTGTGATCCGCCCGAGGCCCGACTTCATCACGTGATGCCCGTAAATAAACTGCTGCTCCGCGGACGGCTTCAGCCAGATCTTGAACTGAAAGAAAGCAGCGGTCTAAGTCAATATGGTAGCGGATGTGAGGATAAATTCTGGGATTTTCAATATGAAAGCATTTTTGTTTTTGCTTTAAAGCTGCATAGCCCAATGAAAACATGAAATTTTCAAAACCAAAGCAATTATCTAGATTTGATTCTAAATATCTAACTTAGCTACTGTTGTACTTATTAAATATTTGTTGCCATACAGAAGGGAATACTGAGGCAATTTAATAGAACTTGTTACTACAGAAGCATATGGTGTCCGAGTTTTGGCATGCTTGCCAAAATTAATTTTGCACATTTGTATCTCAATTATCTCAAAAGTTAGCCATTTAAAATAAAAAGTTATTTCAGACAAAAGTAAGTTAGATTATAACGATCAATCTAATATATTTATCTCAGAAAGTCAAAAGAAACGGTTTATGCAACTTTAAAGAAGAAAAAAAAGAAATCCATAATTATAACTGATAGATTTCATCATAAAACAACTTATAGTATACCGTTGCGAGGCACTGACGCCCACGAACGGAATGCCGAATAATTTGAGCACTTGGGTCTGGGTTCGATCCATGGCCATAGCATACCAAAGACGTACACATAATAACAATAATGCAGAGTCCGTACACATGTGAAGATATGAAATTCAAGGCTTTTCAAGACTGTTTTTGATAGAAATTCAACACTATTTTCATTTGGATTTCAGGAAAAAGACAATTGTGAATTGCGATTTCAGATTAATTGAGATTAGTGGTAACAGTTAAATGGGATTTAAGAAGACAAATTACCCAAAATAGGTTAAATTCAAGAAGTTTCAAGGCCTTGAAATTGGGCAAATGAAGTTCATGAAGTTCAAGACGTTTCAAGACTTTCCAGGCCCCATGCGGACCCTGATAACGTCTAACCTCATACCCATCACACCAATACATACCGTTATGCTGTCATTTTTGCTGGTATTATCAGGGAGAAAAGTGGTCTGACAATAAAAACCACGAGGAAATCTACCACAGATAATATTGTCAAAACACAGAATGGCTAAAAATCGCTTCGATCAGTAAAAGTGTAGGCTTAGGCTTTCTATCGACTAAATGCTTAATAGCGAAAATAAGACTATTCACTTATCCATGATAAGCAGTATACATCTTCAACTCCGCCCACCTTAGCGTAGGGTGCCAGGAACTCGAGTGCAGTAATCTGGATCCTGCATTTGCCCGTCTTGGTGAACTTCCCGAAACACGTGCCGAAACTGATGAGGTTGGGCCGGGCGATGTTTGCAGCTCGTTTCATCAACTCTTCACTAGAAAGGTGAATCAAAACAATTAGCACCTGGCAAAATGATACCAGCATCAGAGTTCTAAGACAACATATCACATTTAAAATACAATTAAATTTGCATAGTCCGATAGTTTCGAGTTTCTGTCATTTTTCTGAGATAAATATATTTAATTGATTATTTTAATCTACCCTACTTTATTTTGAAGTAACTTTTTTTAAATGTCAAAGTTTTGAGATATTTGAAAATTGAAGTGTAAAAAAGTAAAATTAGTTTTGGCAAGCACGCCAAAACTCTGATACCATAGACGTCAGCAGTAACAGGTTCTATTAAATTCCCTTGGTATTCCCTTATATGCAGAAACAAATGATTAATAAGCGCATCAGTACCTAAGCTAGATATGTAGACAAAATTTTAGATAATTGTTGGAGTTTTGAAAGTTTGATGCTTCATCAGACTATGCAGCGTGACATAATTAGAGGTTGATAAAATAACAATCAATACCAATGCACATGTATCTAAAAATGTGATTCTTTTTTTTGTTGTTTTTTAAAAAAAAGTTTTTTTTCAAAGGCAAAAAAAGAAAGAGAGGAACTTTTTAACATAAAAAAAGGATGGTGAGGAAATTTGTTCAATGAAGATGTTGTGACCTCAACATATATATTAACCGAGATTCTAGAGCTAGTTAGAATATTGGCATTCTTGTCACCAACTTCAAATCGAAAATACAGGGACAAAGAGAGCTTTTACAGTTTAGAAATGTACAAATTCGTTTCATAGTCAAATTAAAAATATACACAAACACCCAGGAGCTGGGAGACGTTGACCCATTGGGGAAGGCTTTTTCAATTACTTTCATTCCTGAATATTACATCCATATGTTACAACAACCCCTCGAACCTAATGGATTGAAGTATAATTATGAGGTTATTAAAGACAAGAAAATCATCTGAATCTCTACAAAAACTCTAGGATGCGAAGTGCTTCAAATGAATTATATAAATATCATTATTTGCGCACGTTGAACCACATTATCTAAACAATGTTTAATCTAAAAAAAAAGATGAAGCGTGATTTGCCTTAAAGTTAAATGAAAGTAGAGTTTCCCCTCTGTTACCTGACGTAGTATACCCTGTCTTTATGGAGTCTGAAACAATATGTTCCATCCGGTCGGTCAATAAGCAACTTGATGTTTTCTCCAATACTGAAATAGTAAATAGACGGGTCAGTGTCTCGAGTTTTAAAGCCTTAATAATCTACGTTATTTTATCACTTATTCCTCCAAAAGTGGCGAGTAAATATAAAGAGGTATGTGAAGAATATATTTTGCTTCTTAAATTAAGAATTGATGTGTTCATTTCATTTACCCAGCCTGTCGTCACTTTATTTAAATTAGTTGTTTTTTCACTCCTACTGCAAGTATCGGGTGAATCTTTTATCTACTTACTACTCAGTCTTAGATAAGAGATTCACCCCATACTCAGACTGCAGTAGCCTGCGTAGGGGTGCAGAACAACCCTATCCGTTAGCATAAAGCTGGTGAAAAATATCAACATGCTGGGTAAATGAAATGAGCAGGCAAATTCTTAATTTGAGAAGCAAAATATATTCTTCACATATATCTTAATATTTACCTGGTACTTCTGGTTTGAAAAATATAATAAAACATGTTGTTCAAGGGACTTTAAAAGTGAAATCGACAGCATAATGAGCATTCTATCATTGCCATCTTCTCTTGTTGCATTCTCTCCCATTTTACCAACTCTGTGCCAATATATGTAGCCATCGGATACTCAAACTGGAACCAGGGATTCCAATTCCTGTTCCATACTAATACCGACCCACCCTGGGGGGGGGGGGGGGGGAGGTTAATGGCTAACATGTGTATATGGGTCATTCTCAGAAACTGTGTACCACTTGAGGTAGTCTACTTGAAATGCATATTTCAAAGAAACCCATTATTGGAGTGTCAATATTTAGATTTAATCATTTAGCCCAATAATGTGGGAGATATTTTAGATCAAAAGTAAATGTTAATATTGTGTATTATGTATCTTATTGGGATGGATGTAGCTAAATACATCGAAAATTACATCACTAATTTGTGACATTGTCAACAGCATTGAAAATAAAGTGTCACAAACTTAATGAAAACCTCTGAACAACAGCTCATTTCACTTCAAATGGTCATATACAATGTCTTCATTAAGTTGAAGACATTTATTTCTATTTTTTGTTTTGTTAAATTATGAAATAATTAACCTTTTCTGGAGTCATTAACATCGTAACATTTCATTTCCACTTGCAAGTACTATGAAACTCTGTATCAAACACTGAGTACAGATACAGTACAGGAACTATTTTCACCATTTGACACTCTATGCATGGACCCAGTTATGGTATAGTAAAAGATAAATCCTGAAATTGCCCCATAACATTGAAACCTCACCAGCAGCAGAGTCCATTGCAAAGAAGGCATGTCACTCAATGCAAATGCTCAATACCATGGATGTTACCTCCAATTTTGAAAAAAACATTGAATGGGAGCAACGATAGACTATTTTCATTTCTGTATGACATTTGAAGAGCATTTTAATTGGCTCTTTAAGTCTTCCGAGGTGAAATTCAAAGGAAAGGCATCAATGAATGCAATTTTAACCTCCAGAATGTGAATCCTTAGCATTTTTCCTTCCTAGAAATGTTCACACAATAAGTATAACATGGCTCCCTTTATCGTAGGGACTTGGAAATCCACTAAAGTCGCACGGTCACTTTTCAGCATTCCGTTTTTGTCTGATCAAAATCCAACGGGAATTGAGAGATACCCAGCTTTCTGAAGTTTGAGCTAACCTTCCCTACATTATGACACTCTTGCTATTTAGCAGACCTATTTACCACTCCTTAATAAGGCACTTCTCTAATGCATTAGATAATAAAAAAGATCTGAAATTCAACAACTTTCAAATGCATATATCTCACTCAAATTTTGGAATATTAAAAAAATTCAAAAAGCATATTGCTTTTGATTCATTAGTTTCCAGTGAAATGTTTGGACCCATTTGAAAATGTTAGGAGGGTACCTACCATAGTCACAAAGAGAGATAATAGATTCACCAGAAACCAGAAACAGCTGTTTCTGCAGGAACTGGTACTGTGGTAGCAGTCCCATCTAACAGTAACATGCTATTAGATTCACCAGAAATCAGAACCAGTTACCAGCCAGGTATAAGTTTCAGTACTGAAGCTGGTTCTGGGCAAATCTGTGCTTTTAGATTGTGTCTACTGGTGACCAGTGTGACACAAATAGTAATTAAACGGGTTCCCTGTTCTACCTTGAGTACTGTAAAACATGGGAGAAGGTACTGGGACCAGTTTCTATTTCTCTTTTATAATTATTCAAATGTTTTTAAATGGAATATATGCTGCTTTTAATCTATCACCAACAAATTTCCTATGTTGTTAAAAAACGAATTAGTAAATTAAGAACAATGTCCATGAACACCAGCAGAAACAAATAGCTAAATGTGTGTGTGTGGGGGGGGGGCAATATTTTATCAGGGGCACAAATAGATGGTTGACATATTTCTAACCAGTCTTGGGTGGTACACGGACTCCTTTTCCTGTAGCATTAATACTTAGTGTTACATATCTAGCTTTGTTTTACACCTTTTTGGTTTTAAGTGCCCCATGCTCTTTTTCGTCCGGGGTCAGTGGGTCAATGCAATATTTTATCAGGGGCACAGATATATGGTTGACATATTTCAAACCAGTCTTGGGTGGTACACTGACTCCTTTTCCTGTAGCATTAATACTTAGTGTTATATATCTAGCTTTATTTTACACCTTTTTGGTTTTAAGTGCCCCAGCTCTATTTCCTCTGGGGTCAGTGGGTCAATGCAATATTTTATCAGGGGCACAGATAGATGCTTGACATATTTGAAACCAGTCTTGGGTGGTACACCGAGTCCTTTTCCTGTAGCATTAATACTTAGTGTTATATGTCTAGCTTTGTTTCACAACTTTTTGGTTTTAAGTGCCCCAGCTCTATTTCCTCTGGGGTCAGTGGGTCAATGCAATATTTTATCAGGGGCACAGATAGATGCTTGACATATTTGAAACCAGTCTTGGGTGGTACACCGAGTCCTTTTCCTGTAGCATTAATACTTAGTGTTATATGTCTAGCTTTGTTTCACAACTTTTTCGGATTTAAGTGTCTCTGCTCTTTTTCGTCTGGGGTCAGTGGGTCAATGCAATATTTTATCAGGGGCACAGATAGATGGTCGACATATTTCAAACCAGTCTTGGTTTTGGGTGGTACACAGACTCCTTTTCCTGTAGCATTAATACTTAGTGTTATATATCTAGCTTTGTTTCACAACTTTTTCGGATTTAAGTGTCCCTGCTCTTTTTCATCTGGGGTCAGTACAATATTTTATCAGAGGCACAGATAGATCATGGTTGACATATTTCAAACCAGTCTTGGGTGGTACAGTGACATCTAATGATCTATCCCCTTTTTTTACTTTGAATGTCGAATAAGGAATAAGTAACTAACTTCACATTTTTAATGTCAAATAAGGAATAAGTAACTAACTTCACACGGGTCCGTATCAAACGGACTCCGTGACTGATCATCGACATCGTCACATAAGATGATAAGGCATATGTATTATGATATGTTCTACTACTTCTAGACATATGTCCAATGTCAGTGTCACTGACTGAGTGTGGCATGCGCGAAACCAAATGAGCGATAATTGGTTATTTCCGATAAAAACTTACTATTTAGATAGCTTCTCAAAGAAGGTTTTTGTTTCTTCATCCGTCAACGGCCTCATCGTGTTAGCTTATGTGATATTTCTAACTAATACCCTCTTCAACTATATTCAAATTGTGTATTTCCCGCAAACGCAAAAACACGTGTATGTAAACATGTGCTTTCAGGCGCGCTACCAGGAAGTGGCTCAACGCGCATGCGCACCACAATTAAACCTTCCGGTTCGTCTGGTCGTCATGGCCACAGGCCTTCCCGGGCCCCGTGTGTTTATGGCCAGCAGGTCGATATGACACGAGTAAGCGATGGAGCTCCGACCCGAAGGATTTGGGTCAAAGGGTGGGTAATATATACCTGTAGCTGAAAGATTGGAGCTATTTTAATTAAGTTAAGCGAATGGTTTAACGGGAGTCAGTGGCCAGAGATTGGAAGTAAGTGCGACAACCATTTGAAAATGTAAGACATCTATTATTTGCTACTACTAGTACTAGTACTAGACTCACTAGTACTACTTACGCGTTACAGTTACAACTTACATTTATTACAACCACGCCCACAAAATGGGTCACAATTTTAAGCAGATCGGGTTTCCAGTGCAAGCTTGCACATCGTGTTGCATTTACTGCATTTACACTGGTGGATGGTGCTGCATATTGCGAATTGTACCGCGAATGCAATGCAGTCAACTTAATTTAAACTTTCATTTGGACACAAAAGGCAACGCTATTTTGTCGATTAAATTTATTATTATTATTAACGTACACTACAAATAGTCTAAAGCCGTGTTTACACGGGCGAGTTAAAACGGCTCAAATAAAGCACCTTGCCTAGTTCGGTTTACATTCACCGTGTAAACGCGACGCTGAAGCGGATTAGGGCTGATTTGATTCATATTATTCACTTTATGTAAACCGCCTCGCGAGGTGGTTTATATAAAGCGAACTAGCTTAAGCACGTCACACGCATGCGCTGTCGAGACCTTAGTTTGTTGACTTTCCGGTCGATCAAAAGCGCATATTATATAATTTGGGCTATGAACCTGCTAGAGGTGCACATATATTTTTTATATGATTTATTTTAAGGTTTTCACTGCCCAGCAGAGGTTTTGACCGTTCCAAACCAATACGATTCAGTCCATACATATCTAGGTCGAACCCACACTCTCTCGTGGCGACGTCGACTAACCGAAACTGGTGCTGGTTAGTCTGGACTTGCTCATGCGCAGATATCGATTTCCGCCTTAAACCGCTCCGTGTGTAAACGCGCCACTACTTCGCTTCATATAAATCGCTTTGTCTAATTCGCTTTACAATTGCCCGTGTAAACACGCCTTTACACAGTGACAGTCACATTGTTTCTCAACTCACGCATTCGTACAGTTGACATGAATGTCAAACATTAGCCACGGTGTCACGCTCTCAGACTCAGGCAAATGATGAAAGGTCACGTATTTAAAGTTTCAGCAAATTAACCTAGGCTGTCATTTCACCTACAGACACCGGTTTTCTCTTAATAAGTGTCATGATTTATACCACCTGAGCGTTTCAATATGCTGCCTGGTAAATAAATTAATACTAGTGTCGTAGGGTGTTATAAAAATGGGAAATATCTTAAATTTCTTTTTTTAATTGAGGCTGTATTTATTCTGTCCATAGCATATAAGCCCGGGTACCCACGCTCGTTTTCAATGCTGGCCAGTTGTAGTGTTGGTGTTATCTTACCACGCAGTAGCTGCTGATAAGTTATTTGATTGTCTGCATTTCTGTAGCAGATAGATAATTGGTTGGTATGGTTAGTAGCCTATGTTAGTTTTTTTAAATTTTCTTGGCATATATGTTTTTTATTTTGTTCTACTCTTATTACTAGACTAGCCTACTCCTATTTACATATCATAGGCTTGTATGTACCTGTCTGGTGTGTTATCTGGCTACTCTTGGCATGGTTACCTTCCATTGGGCATCCCGCCTAGAGAGGGACTCGAACCCACATCTCTTTGCACTCCAGGCCAGTGTGCTAACCATTACACCACCTAGGCTCCCTGATGTCACCACACTACCCACACCTACCTGTCTATGCATCTCCTCGTGTGAGACGTCAGTGCAGACTTCTACACTAGTAGGCCTACTGGTACAGTGGTAGTAGACTAGTTGCAGCAGATGGGTTAGGGTGGAAATGTTCCTATAAAAACTCTACAGAAAGGAGTACTTTCATCTTCAGCCTGCTCCGTCCTGATATAACCATAGATGTTTCCAGGACGTAAAACAACAACAACCAACAACCTTCCCAGTTGGCCTGTTGCTTTTCTTCCTGCAGCGTCTGAACGCGGACGTGCACTACACGGTCAGGCAGATCTGTGAGGAGAATGCGCAGGAACACAACGTCCAGTTCACTAAGTAGTTCATTGCTGCACTCGCAGAAAGTACCTTCAAGTACACCAACACAGTAGCCACCGACCTTGAGGCGTTTGCCAAGTATGTTATAATATAAACGAAGGGCAAGATTTTTACACGTGCTAGGCGTGCATGCCGTTCCTTGATCAGATTGTTATATTTATTACAAAAGTTAAACCTCACTCATTAGCCATCTTGAAAGCTGGGAAGTCTGCATTTACTACAGTGCAGATACGGTTAATGGTTCTAAGACACTTACTAGTCTGGTGGTAGTAGCATCAATGCTAATTAATAAGTAATGACACAAGAAATTCTAAGCAAAGGCGACTAGTAGCTTTTTGACAGTGCATGACCTGATGGCAACATAAGACTGGCATTTTGATAACTTTGTAGTTACCAGTGATTGCCATGGATGTTGGCAATGCTGCAAGACCGAAAATGCTGTGCTTGCATTATGCTTATAGGTCTGTACTTGACCTGGGTTATTCTTTGTAGTGGTTTTGCATCTTAGCAACATGTAAGGTCATATATCCAGAGAGGATGGCTGAATGGTATGCAGGTATTGCAATACCTCAGGGAGTTTGATGCCCCTGCCCTGCAGAGTTGTAAACCACTGCCTTGTGGTACAGGTTCTTGACAGAACCGAAGGCTAAGGGAGCATACCCTGAACAGAAAACCATGTCACTGTGGCAGCATCAAGGGCGGTTGATGTATGGAACTCCCAACATCTCCCGACCAACCACTGCAGGGACAAATAGTTTTGCGCCTGTCTGGACATGTTCTTGCCAGTGTGAAACCTCTATTTGCTCCCCGAGAGAGTGCCGCTGCTAACTTGCAAAAGCCAGCAGTACTTCAACACTTTTGCAGGCAGCTTTCATGAAATGACGATCAAGGCTCTACATACAGGAATGATGGCGAATGTTAGTGTTGGAGGGGAAGTCTCGGAATCGTTCGGGGTTACCAATGGGGTCAAGCAAGGTTGTGTACTGGCCCCATGCTCTTCTCCATCTTCCTATCAGCAATGCTCGATGAGGCTTTCCGAGGCATGGGGGATGGCATCTATATACAGTCCAGACAGAGCGCTGACCTATTCAATGTCACACACTTCAGAGCGAAGACCCAAGACTACTCAGATACTGGTGAGAGAGCTGTTATTCGCAGATGACAGTGCACTGGTTGCCCACTCTGCTGAAGAGATCCAGAAAATAGTGGATGCTTTCTCCGATGCATCAAAGAAGTTTGGCCTGAAGATTAACATCAAGAAGACGGAGGTGCAGACGGGGTGCTGTACCAACCCCGCATTAAGCTTACATTAGATTGAGAACTGGAGAGCTAACTCTGGCACTACTTGTTTATTGTTTCCTTTGTTCTGGAACCCCCCTCTGAGTATGATGGCCCAAACTTACAAACACGACATCCCTCCTTTTCTTAGATTAAAGAACACGTATCAACAATGTTACTATATTACTAAATACTTAGTTCAGCCAGTCCTTGATCAACTAGATGTTCATGTTACTTTAAATGGTTTCTAAGTAAATAGTTTTCTTTATAAGCTTTACTTTGTTACAATAGCTTTCACTTAGTTACAAAATCATTGAATCGTGCTGGCTTCTTCCTTATTCGCTGAGGTCTTGAAATTGGTACCAACAAGTTTTCAGTCTGCAGTGTTGGTGGAGTGATAGTTGTTTCAGTAGGTAACTCTGAACCGATCTCCTGCGTAGAGTCCCCCAGACTGTCCGCTATACCCTTTTTAATGTCACACAGATCCATCATTTGTTGTGTCTTCTCACATGTCTCCGGATCTTCTCTCGTGGATATGTCATGTGGTGGGATGAAATGCTTCACATGGCTAGAGTTACATGTACACCTGGCCCCTCCTGGTGCTTCAACCGTCACACTTCCCCCCGATTTGCTGACAACAGTATGGGGTGCATGCTTAAATGTTGTTGACAATTTATTGCTCCTCTCCTGTTTCAATAGCACCCGGTCCCCCACCTCAATGCTCATAGGACGAGCACACCGTCTGTTGTCTGCGTAGATCTTTGCTTTCTGTTTCTTCTCTGCATCCCGGTCATGAACTTCAAAATCAATGTTACCACCATCCATGATGCTTGGCATCTTTGTACAAATTTTTCTATTAAAAAGCAATTCCGCTGGGCTGCGAGCGGTTGTTGGGTGTCACAGTGCCCTGTACTGTAGCAGGTATTTCCTGAACTCAGCCTTCCAGTCTTGCCCTTCCGCTTGCGCTATCTTCAAGCGTTTAAGTATTGACAAATTCTGTCTCTCCACTTCGCCATTAGCTTGTGCCCATTTTGGTATGACTAGGTAATGAGAAATTCTGTTTTCCCTGCAGTACACATTAAACTCATCAGATATGAACTGTGGTCCATTGTCTGACTTAATACATTTTGGCATTCCATGACGTGTAAATGCCTCATCAAGGTTCTCAAGAACCTTCTCCGTCGAAGTCGATTGAAGAATGGCAACTTCATAGTATCGACTGTAATAATCAACTGTCACTAGGAGTGAATGTCCTGATGGAAGTGGTCCTAGTAAGTCTACAGCGACGTCATTCCAAGGTCCATCTGGCAGTGGTGTTGGTGAAATAGATTCTGGTGGGTTAACACGAGCAACCACCTGACATCCGTGACAGCCTCGGCAGTAACGTTCTGCTCCCCGATCGATACCTGGCCACCAAACCTTGCACCTCAGGTTTTGCTTTGTGCCCACAATACCAAGATGTCCTTCGTGTGCTAGTGCCAAGGCATGTGTTCTCAGTTTCACGGGCATAACAATGCGTGTACCCCGCATAACTAACTGTCCATATTTACAGAGTTCTCCAGCCACAGGTGCATATGACTTGCATTTATCAAATTGTCCAGTGTCAATAGCACGTCTGACTTCCTCCAACTCCTCATCGGCTGCTGAAGCTTCTTCAATTTCATGTGTGGTCAAAGCTTCTGGTGTTTCCCGTATAGCTACGAATCGTACATACTCTTCTGAACCATGGTGATGATCAGACGTTATGGAAGCTTTACTCAACAACCGTGATAGTGAGTCTGCAATATTTTGCTTCCCTGGTATGTACTTTACTCTGAATCGGTATGGTTGCATTCTCAGCACCCACCGTTCGATCCTTGCACATGATTTAGAGCGTGACCCATATATGACCTCTAATGGCTTGTGGTCAGTAGCGAGAATGAATTCTATCCCATATACATAGGGGTGAAACCTCTCACAAGCCCACACCAGTCCTAATGCTTCTTTCTCGGTTTGAGAATACCTCCTTTCACAGTCCGTCAGGCTCTGACTTGCATAGCAGATCGGTACCATCTCGCCTCCCTGCCTTTGCAGCAACACAGCTCCAAGACCTAGTGGTCCTGCATCTGCAATGACAGTTGTAGCAGAATCCTTGTCAAAGTATGCCAGCGTCCCAGCTTCGGCCATACTCTGCTTTAGTTTTCTAAATGATGCCTGTTGCTGAGACCCAAAGCAGAATGGTACATCTTTCCTGGTCAGCCTTCTTAACGGTTCTGCGATTGTAGCAAAATGAGGGATAAATCTAGCACAGAAGTTTGCCAGACCTAGGAAGCTTCTCACCTCGGAAGTGTTTTCTGGCTCCCTTGCCTCTTGTATTGCTCTCACTCTTTCCTCTGTTGGACCAATCCCCTTCTCAGACAGTAAGATGCCCATAAAGACCAGTTTCTTCATGTTGTACTGACATTTCGCTGGGTTTACAGTTAGTCCACATTTACTTAGTCGCTTCAGAACTTGATGTAGTCGCTCATCATGCATCTTCTGATCTGGAGAATGAATAATGATGTCATCTGATATGTTTGAAGCTCCTTCGATTCCAGCTAGTGCTGTTGCAATTTCATGTTGATATTGCTCACTAGCAGCATTCACTCCGAATAGCAGCCGGGTGAATCTGAATAGACCCATGTGTGATGCAAATGTAGTTATATCACGCGACTCTGGTGCCAGTTCCAGCTGATGATATCCCCATTTCAGATCAAGTTTGCTGAAGACCTTTGAACCATTCATGCTCTGAAGTATTTCATCAACAGTTGGGATTTGATGGCGTTCCCTCATAATGGCTTCGTTTGCTCTGCGCATGTCCAGACATAAACGAATATCACCATTGGCCTTTGGAACAATTACGAGTGGGTTCAGCCATGTTGTAGGGCCATCCACTGGCTCTATCACACCCACACTTAGCAGTTCATTGATCTTCTCTTCAACCTTGCCACGTAGGTTGAATGGAACACGGCGCAGTGGCTGTGCCACCGGTCTGAAATTTTGATCAATGTGCAGTTCCACCTGCCGTCCTTTTAGTTTGCCAATCCCCATGAAAAGTTCTGGATATTGATGTTCAATCGCCTGTGATCTACTGGACACCATAGCAATATCAACTCCAATTTTTAGCACTCCTAGTTTGATAGCTGTATCCTTACTTAACAAGGGAATGCCTTTTCCATGAATCACAATAAACTCAGCTTCCACTGCATGTTTCCCAACCGACATGTTTTGCCCCTAGCTGGGCACTTTGGATCTCTACCATAGTGTCCAACTTTTCCACATCTATAGCATTCTCCTTTTTGTTCACGATGCTCTTTTTTAACCTGATGTTGTTTCCACTTCTGTCTAGTTGGTGTTCCCTGGACTCGGTTTACTGTATCTACCACCTGACCTGGTCTTTCCCTCATGGTTAGATCTTGCATCTGAGTCTCCACTCTCTCGCACTGGTCAGCAATTTCCAAGGTGCGTGCTAGAGTGAGATCAGTACCGACTTCAAGCAGTTTTCGTTTGACATAGTCTGATGTACATTTGACTAGTATTTCGTCACGGATCTGATTGTCCTGTTCGGCTCCATATGCACAGTCTTTGACAGCTCTGCGAAATCGAGTTGCAAACTGTACCACAGTCTCCCCTTGTTTCTGCACCATTTGCCTAAACATGTGACGCGCATATGTTGTATTGACTAATGGGATGAAATGGGTGTTCAATGCTGCAACCGCCTCTGCGTAGTCTGTCACACCTCCGGTACCCGGCAAGGTCGCAAATATGTCTTGCACGTCTGGTCCAGCTGAATGCAGTAGTAATGCTCTACGTCTCTGTTTTGTATCAGGTGTAGCTGCATTATTGACAATCAACCCTTTCCCATCAGCATACAGTTCAAATGCAGTCAACCATCGGGTCCAACGTGAACCAAGTGTTGAAGGTTCAGTCATACAGTTAAATCTTTCAATTCCAAATTTATGTCCCTCCATGGTTTGTAGGGTAATAAGCTGACAGAGAACACAGTTCAACTCAACAACAGTTCAATAGTTGAACCCTTATTAGCACAATAACATACAGTCTCTAGTTAAGATGCCTTATTTAAAACCTTTGGTCCACCGTACCTCAGCAGGGTGATGCCATCTTGGATATTTTGCAGAGATCTTAACCAGAGCTACAACATGCAGTTTTCAGATCATTAATACTCCCAGTAGTTGTTAAGATATCATGGGTTAAGTCAACACATTGCCAATATCTATTGTTTACCACAGATTTAACTTCACAGATCCACATGCGTTGTTGGATATGGCTCTGCGCTCGTTCATCGTAGCCACATGCTTCTAGCACCAATCTCTTTGTCTCGATTCGTCGATCGCGGTGCCGTTTTCAGAGTCTTGATACTAGTATTTGTCGCGATTCCATGACCATATGTATGATTCCTCCCCTGTGTCAGATTCACTAGTTGTTGAGGGATCCGACATCCTCGTCGCCATTGTTATGTATCAGCATTTAAGCTTACATTAGATTGAGAACTGGAGAGCTAACTCTGGCACTACTTGTTTATTGTTTCCTTTGTTCTGGAACCTCCCCTCTGAGTATGATGGCCCAAACTTACAAACACGACAGTGCTGTACCAACCCAACTCTACAAAAACACGAGAGGAGGATATCATGGTTGACAGAAACAAGCTGAACTCTGTTCCGGAATTCACCTACCTCGGAAGCACTATATCAAGTGATGGACGCATTGATGCTGAAATACAGAGGAGGATGGCCAAGGCCAGCGCATCTTTCGGCCGACTACGCCAGAGATTCTGGAACAACCACCATGTGTCCATGCGGGTCAAAGGCAAGATCTACCATGCAATCGTGCTATCCACCCTACTATACGGAGCTGAGGCCTGGACAGTGTACAGACGACAGGTGAAAAAGCTCCATGCCTTCATGACCTGGAAGGACAAAGTGACAAATAAGGAAATACTCAAACAGACAGGGCTGCCCTCTATGGAAGATCTTCTGATCAAAAAGAATCTCCGGTGGACTGGGCACCTCATATAGTGATATAGTGATATAGTGATGGGTAGACAGGAAGTGTGAACACTTATTTGTCTCTCATTTTTGCTTGAGTGCAAGTAATTAGCAACACAAGGGATAAATTAGTAGCATGTGGTGAATAAGTGGGGATGTCATCAGACAGGCTACCAAAGCAGATCCTCTACTCTCAACTGTCATCTGGTTACAGAAAGAGAGGGCGCCCTCGTCTCCAGTTCAAGGATACCATCAAGAGAAACCTGAATCTGAGAGACGTTAAGACCGACTCATGGACATCACTCTTACAGCAGAGAGCTAAATGGAGAGGGGCAGTCAAGTAATGAAAGCAGTCTTAGTCACATCACGACCGACAGCATGATGATGATGATGGCTGAATGAGTTAGAGCGTCTGTCTCTTGTGTTGGTAGACCGTGGGTTCAAACCCTGGTCGAGTCAAACCAATGACTTAAAAATTGATACTTGTCTCTTCCTAGCCAGGCGCTCGACATTATTAGGATAGGGCAAGGACTGGTTAGTAGTATAGGAGGGTTCGATTGAGCGTAAAAGTATGTAATCCTGGCTCTGAGAGAGTCCATTGACCTGATCACTGAAAATGATCAATGACGTCATCATTTTGGTTTGCACCAACACACACACACACACATACAGACACACACAAACACAATCATAGGTCATATAAGGACAAACCGGTCATCTAAGGACAAACCTACCCCCCCACCAACAAACAACGGGTCATCTAAGGACAAATCTACCCCCCCCCCCACCCTAAAAGAATGGGTCATCTAATATGTTAAATTGAGGTTCTGATTATGATGGTAATCAGGGCACAAGGGCCAGCCACTACTTTGAATTGCGACTGTGCTCCCTTATTGGTTGTGTTATTATTATTGTTGTGCCTTGAAGAAATCACCAAACTTCAGTTTGTTGCTTAAGGTTTTTTATTCATTTTTTGAGTAGTGGCTAACAAGCCTCAGTACATGCTTGTCACCCCTGTGGTGTGTTGCTAGGATAAATGTGAACATTTTTATATATATACAGTGTACATACATGATATACCGTTTCTTGGTTGAACCTGGACATGCAAACCATGTACATGTATACAAAGTGTATGCAGTGGTTTTAGTCCGTTTGGCCCGGGACCCAAATGTTCAGGCTCAGGTTCATGTTTTCAATCGCTCGCACCAGTCTGTTATAGAAGCATCTGAATGTTCTCTCACTCGGCCAGCCTGCTGCTGTGAGGATCTTTGCGATCGGTACCTGTTTCCTCCACGCCGCACTGGTTGAGGCGTGCCTGCATGAGTACGGGGTGAACTGTTGTATGTCAATCCCCGCCTCCGCCATGGTTGTGCACACATACTGGAGAGGGTATCCTGTGAAGCTGCCATGTGTGGGCTTCTCATAGTTGTGAACACGGAGGGGTCCGTCCCCTTGAGTTCATCCCTCCCCAGGTATTCCTTCAGTTGTCCATACACACACAGTGCTATTATGCTTATCTTGCCCTCCGGCGGGAAGGTCTTCCTTATTCCTCCCCGCCCCCCCCAGCCGTAGAGTTCCTGTAGTCACGGGGATCCGCTGTGCTTCTCGGAATCCCGCTAGTTGTTGCAACAGCGGGTACCATGGCTGCATGGGCCACTCCTGCTGGCTGCTCGTCTTGCAGCTTCCGCAGTACTCTTGATAGGAAGCTGAAAGATGGGAAGAAACAACCGTTAGTATGGTGCATCTATAACCACAGCCTGACATCAAATTCCCTCGAAATGAACATGTCTAGTTGTCTGTTCTCCCTTGAGGCGAATATGTCCATAGTGGGCGTGCCCCACTGCTCAAATATACTCTGTACTATTTGTTGGTCTAACACCCACTCTCCCGCATCTGTGAACACTCAAGAGGTCCAGTCTGCCTCCACATTGTCCACGCCTGGGCAGAACCTAATTGTGAGTAGTATATTGTGTCTCTCCGTGATCTCCCAGATGGCTTCTGTCTCCATCTGGCATGGCTTTGACCTCGCGCCGATCCACCTTTCCCTCACAGGCTACTGTAGTGGTGTTGTCGGCGAACACTCTCACATGCTGTCCTCTCAGCCTGTCTCCCCTGTGTTCCAGCATGTGTCTAACCGCCCACAGCTCTAAGACATTTATGTGTTTTGCTTCACTGACCGTCTCATCCCACTGTTCCCCATAGTGTATGCGGTGTGTTTGATCGTAGTAACCCCACCCGTTGGATGAGGTGTCTGTGTATACACAGACGTCCGCTGGTCTCAGCATGTACTCCTTATGGGCGTCGGCCAGGTTCTCCAGCCAGAACCACAGGCTCTCTTTCACTCTCATTGTTAATGTACAGGGGGCCCCAAAGTTCCCATTCGTCTCTTTTAGGTGCCAGTTGAGTGACCTTACTATTTTGGACCTTATCCTGGCCCACTTGTTTCCCGGGTCTGTTGCTACCAGTTTCCCCATTAGTGTTGCTAGATCCCTCACGGTTAGCTTCTCTTTCTCCAGAGTTTCATGAATGTTTGGTCAGATCCTCACGCTTCTTTTGAGGAATATCTACCCTAATGAGCAGTGTATCGATCCTAAACCCCAGGAATTGGATCTCGTGTGTCGGTCTTAGCACCGACTTCTCCATGTTTATCGTGAATCCCAGTCTCGTGAGGAGGTCTAATGTTGTTCTTACTGCGATCTCAACCTCTCCCTGTCTTCCCGATAATGATTGTATCATCAATACAGAAACACAGCACAATATTGTCCACCTCTCTTATGGCTCATGACAGCGTTTATTATTTTTGTGAAAATGCCTGGGTTCGAGCTGAGCCCATTGAGTAAGACGCTAAACCTGTATCTCTCGTCCCCGTGTAGGAACTGTAGTAAGTCTCGGTTTCCTTCTCTAATCTCCAGGCTGTGGAATGTCAATACTGGCTAACCATGCACCCCTGTGCACCAGTTGCATGACTGTGCTAAGCTGTTCCATTTTGAAATGTTGGTAAGCAATGAACTCGCTAAGTTTAGACAGATTCAAAATTGGTCTAAAGTCCCCATCTTTTTTAGGCCTTAGGAAAAGGAGGGACACAAACATCCTATTGGACTCTACTGCCCTCTCAAGCACTCCCTGTTCCAGCATCTCCCCCACCTTGTTACTTAGGACACTGTCTGTCTCTCTGTCTCTTGAGACTGGTTGGTGGTTGTCTGTACCGCGTCCCACTCTCTTGCTCTAAAGCGGCTGTCAAACATCACCGGATTGAGCAACAGACAGAATTGTCTAGTCCGGTGGTGTTTCGGGGTGATAAGTATCAAAATGTATTAAAATGTGTCAAAATGTTGCGATATCGGGACAAGGGGGCTGGACGAACGGACATGAAATGGACATGAAACAGACATGAACGGATAGCCAACGGACGGTAAGTGTACTACACGGACTCAAACCGGACAAGAACTGTAGACATCAATCTGGCGGCATCCGTTCCATGTTTTGTGCATGTTCAAAACTTGTACCGGACATCAACGGATATGCAACTGATATGCAACTGATATGCAACAGACACAAACCGGACTTTGCTGGATATCAACAGACTTTGTTCGGTTTCTTTTCGTTTCCCCAATCCGGTGATGTGTGACAGCCGCTTAACAGTCACTCCCCCAGCATTGTATTTTACGGGCTAGTATTTTCATCGCCGTTACTAGTGTCGACCCCAACTCTTTGGTTTCCAGTGGCGTTCCGGTCTCTATCACATCCAGGGTCCTCGTCAAGGGCCTGGCTGCGAAATGCACCACCGTTGGTGCTTCTCCCTGCTTCCCTCCCCCTTATGGAGCCCAGCTGGAGTGCGCGCCTTAGCGCTGATCCTCAGCTTCTATCAATGCAAGCACTGGGGATCCAGCCAGCCCGTAGGCGGAAAGCGCCAAGCGCTTCAGTGTTTAACTGATGCGACATCCTGTAGCAGCTGGCCCTTGTAGCCTGATTACCATCAGAATGCCCGGTCTCTTCCAGTGGAAGACCAGGCTACCAGCAATGATGACCCAATATCCCACTCAGTCATATTATCTTCATAGTCATACTAAACAAACCAGTCCTTGGTCTTTCATATCAATGTTACGCTCCAGGCTATGTAGCAACAAGTATCAATTTCCCAAGTCATTGGGTTGACTATGTTAAATTGGTTGGTTGTTGGAGTTTTACGTCCTGACAAGATCTTAGGTCATATAAGGACGGGTACCGACTTGTGACAGTGCACACTCATAGTGACTTTATGATGCTGCTCCACTAGAAAATCAGGCTGCCGGCTACACAACCCGATATCCCACTCGGTCACATAACCCTGACACCGAGCTAATCAGTCCTTGCCCTCTCTTATTAATGTCAAGCGCCAGCAATGAAGCGATAAGTATCAATTTGATAAGACTTACGTTTGACTCAACTGGGAACCGAACTTCCGATCTCACACACGCGATTCCCGCGACTTACCGATTCGGCCACCGCGCCCAGTTTATGTTAAATAATTGAGTTGGGACACATTGTTGTGAACAAAAGCAAAACTGTTTATTTTGCACACATAATGAACATGGAATTTGTACATCATTGCAAAGGTTAACAAAAGATTGTGATCTTCATGATGGGACCGAAGACTTACAGAAGTGACATTTCTTTCTACCATTTCTCAAGCTCAGCAATACTAGGAAGAAACAAGGACCAGTTGACCTAGAGCTAAGATAATATAACTGAAGAGGATACTTTGTCATACTTTTGGTATGGTAAAACGTTGGTAAATAAATAGACTGAACGTTAAGTCTTTACTTATATATAATCCTTCAATTTCCTTAAGAGATAGACTTTATATGCAACAAATTGGCAATATCTTTTAAATGTCTTTTCATATTCTCACGGTACTTTGATTATCACATCCAGATATGTGCATGTATGCGAATAACTAAACCGAACATTACATTTACTCTAAGTTAAGTTGTATCCAAATCAACAGGATGCGATTTAGCATGGGTCATTATATTAGTACTAACATTGTTATAACATGTGTATTTATTTGCTTCATTTATGGTGGTACTTTTGTTTGTTATTCATAGTGGTCTCATCCAGTAGACGCAAGGAATTTGTGGGCCTGTTTAGCCATTGCAATTTCTATCTCGTACCAATTGTAAACTTCATATATATATATATTGTACCATAGTTATGGTGTGGCTTTGTTGGTATATGATGCTGTAATCTGGGAACCATGCCACCGACCTCATACACACTGCATAGTTAATGAGATATGAATCACGCATGCACCTTATTTAGGCACTAACGCAGAACACTATGCTTATATATTTTTCATTACAAAGCGTATATATGGGTTATACTCTAAAACTGGGCACCACATATCTGGTCTGCATATTACGATGCTGATAATTAAGTCTTTGTTTTATTGATAGCAAGTCAAATAATTATTGTAGCATCTGTCTATTAGGTATGTTAGCAGTTCTACATGTATTGAATTTATGCCACAAAAGATATCAAAATTATAATTGTATGATTTTGCGCTAGAGTGAAAATGTGAAAATTTGCACATTGACACCATACATGTAGCCAAACTTTTTAAAACTTTTTTCTTGTAAGTCATAACCTTGTCTGCTTAACAGTAGTCAATAAAATCTTGTTTGACTATGTTGTGTATGTTAAATTGAGGTTCTGGATGTGTCTTTGATTTTCATGTTAAATGAGTGTTAATTAATGTATTGCTCAATTTGTATAAGATCTAATTCAAAAAGTGAAACTAATTTTTTTCAACTCTGACAAATGCACAACATGCAAACATTCATAGGACATTGGATTAGACTATTATTTGGAAGGATTTTTGCTATTATTTGGAAGGTTTTCACTTTTGGTTTCCATGGCACATTTTTGTGCCCAGTTTTAGAGAATAAAGCTGAGATTCCTTACACGCGTATGCGATCTGCGAATGCGAATGCGGCAAAAAATCGAAACGCCTTGAAGTCAATGGGCTGCAACCCTTACATACGGTATGCGAATGCGAATGCGACAACTCGATCGGTCCCTGTAGCGATCGGTCCGGCATGCGGCATGCGACACGGGGGTGCGAATAGATTAGCATCAGTCGCATTTGTCCATTGATATAAGGCTGGAGGAGGCGACTGATAATTACGGACAGCAGGGACAGGGTGGTGTGAATAGAAAAGCATCAGTCGCATTTGTCCATTGATATAAGGCTGGAGGAGGCGACTGATAGTCTTTAGCCCTGTATCTACACCAAGTGCAGTAGTGGTGGTGGTGGGGGTTCGGGTTGGTAAAAATGCTACCAGCGCCACAAAAATATGAATACTTATCTATAATTTGGTAATTATAAAGGTAGGAACCTCCATGTGCAGTACAAAGAGTTACATGGATATACATGCCATATTAGGCCATATACAGTGCAGTATGGAGTATACTTGTTTATTTTTATTTTTTAAATATAGCCAGTGATGTGCCGTCTGCCGCATGCCGCATACTGTGTAGAAGGAATCTTCCCATTCGCATACCGCATGCCGCATGCGCATGCCGCATACCGTGTGTAAGGAATCCTAGCTTGACCCATATATATATGTGATGTCATACAGTTAGAGCATCTTATTTAATATACCATTAACATTTGAGGCCAATACAAAGTTCTACACACCAATAACTGCATTTCCCTATATGGAATTAATTAACGATACTTAAGGTTAACACCATCCACCATGTTTCTCTATTTTCCAGATACAAGACGATTTTAATCAAGGCCGCTAAGCATTCGACCATAATGGATTGCCTGGATATATTTAGTCAACAAAGAATTTAACTTGTAAACCGTTGCACAGTAAGCACCAATAACTCAACTGGGAGAAGTAGGCCTAACAGAAAAAGTAGCTACCACCAGCTTATACTGTAAAGTGTAAGTTACAGCATAACCCGTGCTAAAGTTATCGACCCCACCCCACCCTCAACCCCTACCACTACCCGACCCTGCCCCACTCTCCACACACACACCTTGCCTTACCGGATACTCCTAAATAAGCGACGCCTACGGGGATACAAAAGTTAAGGCCAGCTTTAGGAATGCCTGCTCATTGGAGCACTTCTGCAACATGGGAATTACCAATCCCCTGACCAAAGAACGCTGGGTAATTAAGTTGTCATTGTTGAGTCTAATTAGGAGCGGAAGTAGCGATCAGGCAGTATCCTGTGCGCACGCAGCTGAGACTGAGCATGCGCAACTCTGTGCAATGTGTAGACTAATGAAGGAACGTTAAGCACCTCCGGGGGAGAAAGGATAGGCCTTAAAATAACATATATATATATATCTATCTATATATATATATATATATATATATATATACCGAGCAAAATGTCATTGGAATCAAAAGGCATCAGGCGAGACTTGGTGGTGACAGGGTCTATGTTTGATGTGGTTGATAATGGGTGGCACTGTAATAGGATTAGGAATCCCAGTGCGCATGGTCAGTTCCACGTCAATGTGGCTGGCAGGAGGCTGGCTGACACTAGTGACAGTACCAGTGACACTGTCACTTACAAGAGGGCCCCTGTCAGCATGCCAAACAGCGAGTCGCTGGGTGGTGAGTGTGAGACACGGCAACATGGGAAACCTGCCGGGCGCCCTCATTTTCACATCACTGCCAAACAGGTCCAGGACCCAGGCACCGGACCGGCACCAGTAGCTGACCTGCCCAGCCTGAAGCTACAGGCCAGGTGGGAGGAACTTGGAACAGCTAGTGGCGGCGTGTCGACCAGGAGGCCCCTGGAGGCGAACAGTGACTTCCGCTACACCAGCCGCCAGAGGGCCTTGTTGGAACGCGACTCGAACATTCGGAACCCACAAGAGCCGGCTATGGATATCACCGACGGCTTGGGAGCAGGTCGAGGGAACATCAACTGGAACCTGGCCTTCTCCGGGAATCTGTCACCGAATCAGCAGCGGCTGACACAGCTGGCCGGATTGAGGTCAGACGAGCAGTTGCAGTGTGACTCGCCTGGCAGGCTTAAACTGAAGGACAGGCCCTTGTCGTCCCAGCTACCTAGTGCAAGCTTCAGCAATACTGTACCCATCGTAAGCAGGCATTCAAGTGATACACTCATCGAAATCACGAACCAACCAGAAATATTACCGCCATCACCAACTGATCGACATCACCAACACAGCGTCAGCCATACCAAGACCTCTCCGCCACCGTCAATGGGAAAGTTTGTTCCAGAGCAACAGAATTGGAGCAGCAAGTCATCAACTAGCTTGCAGCTTGAGAATATTGTATTGGACGATTGCCCAACACGTATTGATTGCTCTTCGTCAAGGGGAAGCAATTGCTTATCATACCGGCGAAGCGATCTAGAACATAGGGAGTATATCAATGCGCTGGTCCTGGAGAATAAAGCGATTAAAAGAGAGGTTCAGAAGAGTATAAACCGGTTGCTCCAACATTCTGGCTTGAACAGCCCCACAGGTTGCAAGGCTCAAGGGCTACATGATATGACATCGGAGTTGACTAGGACAGGCAGTATGGAAAGGCCTGTCTCAATCCAAAGTGACGATTCTGGAATTTCCAGCGAAAGCATTACCCGAAACCAGAGTGAAAATCAGATGAAGCTGCCTGCACACCAAAGAGAACAGCTGGACTTAATACTTGGTATGTGTAATGTATTCCTTTGTCTTTTACTAATTGTACAATATTTTACCAATCTTCTGGAACACAAACCACTTTGCTTAAACAGTAAAACCTCTCTAACCGACCAACTCCACAGATCGACCACTCCCCTATGTCAATCGCTTTATTTGGGTCTCAATTAAATAATCACCAATACAATACCATTGTAACAATAAAAAGAACCCTCTAAACTAAACACCTCCCTAAATGGACCATTTAAAGTCGGCCCCTTGGTCGTTCGATTTAGAGAGGTTTTATTATAATCATTTCATGAAGGTTAGCTAACATTTAAATTCTAGATTTATGCTAGTTATGGTGGTACTCCTAATCGAAATCCAAACCATGGAATGTTGTTGGATGCAGAGTTTCAACATACTCCAGCAGGCAGAGCCTGTAGTGACAGATAACCTACCCCAGTCACACTACGGCTTGCGACTGCTTGCGACCATTTTGCGACCATATTGGACCAAAGAACGCACAGTCACTGGCGACCTCCCTGCGACCAAAGCAACCTATGAAAATGGTCGCTGACCAAGTTTTTACTGCAGCAGCTGGTCACAAGGAAGTCAGCAACCAACGAGGTCCACTTTGCGACCACTTGCGACTACTTTGCGACCAACCCTTTTTTTTGTGGTCGCAAAGAGATTGCAAGCAGTCCCAAGCAGAAGTGTGACTGGGGTATTACTATTAGTTCAATGGCATACCTAACCAGCTTTCGATGCATGAAGGAAGCTCAAAGCCAGAGCTTAAACATGTCCAGGAGATCGCTGGGGTAATTGAAAAGGTGGACCTATTGCCTATTCGATCAAATTAAAAGTGGGTATTAAATGGGCCAAAAATGCCCATTTATAATGGGAAAGCCATTATCTATGTTTGTGTTCTATTGATCCATAGGGCATCATCATCATCATCATCATCATGCAGTCGGTCGCGATGCGACAAAAACTGCTTTCATTACTTGACTGCCGCTCTCACATTTCATGAAATCTGCCTGCAAAAGTGTTTAAGTGCTGCTGGCTTTTGCAAGTTACCAGCGGCACTCTCTCGGGGAGCAAATAGAGGTTTCCCACCGGCAAGAACATGTCAAGACAGGCGCAAACCTATTTGTCCCTGCAGTGGCGTCGGGAGATGTTGGGAGTTCCATACATCAACCGCCCTTAATGCTGCCACAGTGACATGGTTTTCTGTTTAGGGTTTGCTCCCTTAGCCTTCGGTTCTGTCAAGAACCTGTACCACAAGGCAGTGGTTTACAACTGTGCAGGGCAGGGGCGTCAAACTCCCTGAGGTATTGCAATAACTGCAATAGGCCTACCTGCATACAATAGTAATAGGGCCTACTCATAAGTTAAAGTTGCATAATACAATAGTTTTGAGTTTCTGTCATTTTTAACCGATAAATATATTGGGTTTATCGTTATAAGCCACCATACTTTGGTTTGAAGTAATTTGGAAGATATCTGAACTTGCAACATTAATTTTGGCGTACACATCGGCATAGCCTTCAGCAGCAACCTGTTCTATTAAATTCCCTTTTGTGCAGCAAGAAATGCTTAATAAATGCACCAGTATTTAAGTTTGATATGTAGGATCAAATCTAGATGTGTGCTTTGTTAAAAAAAATTGATGCTTTCATCAAAGTACACAGCTTAAGTGTGCCATGTGGTTGTCTTATGCAGAAATGCGCAACCTAATGTGATGTCGAGCAGCCTCCGCCTCTCTTATTTAAACTATGTCTCTCAGCATAAGTCAAAATAAGGTTGAGCATCTTCATTGTCATATTGCAACACATGACCCGAAATTGAATATCTATAATTTAGGGTACTTTTCGCCACAATTATTAGACACAGGAAGAATAATCAGTGTAAAATAGTCTTAAGGAGCGAACAATGCAGAAATGTATCACAATGTAGCCAGTTTCTGTCTTTTATTACCAGGGATTAAGTCTGCCCACATTGATGCGAACCGCATGGCCCAAGTCAAGAGAAAAAAACAACCGAATAAGAAGCTAAGAAGTCGGACATCCTCGGCTTCAGGAAAGAAATCCCGATTAAAATTCAGGACCACGGCAGTTAGGAAGAGGAATGTAAATGGTGTGTCGACAATGCCGAAGGATCCACATCTGCGTAAAATGACAGAGTATTGTCGCACATCGAGTGTCGCAGAGGACACACTGAGGTCCAAGGGACCCGTCTTGAGTGTCAGCACTCGCCAAGCACTCGCAGTGAATGCGGGTCACTCGATCATTTACAAGGACCTCTTGCCTCGTGTAGGCCAGTCCTCGTTTTCATGCGAGGGAAATTCTTTTAAAGAGAACAAGGCTAAGCGGCTCGAGCCTTCGCCATCGTTACACAACACGCGAAAGAGCCTCGTTTCGAGCACTGCTAAAATGGCGCCCCCCAGCTCCTCTTCGATGCTTCTGTCGACCCGAAAGTCACTGACGACAGGCAGTCAAATCTTCTTGGGTGAAGGAGAGGAGCCGGCTCGAGTCACCAAGGTGTACCTGTCAGAGCGACAGTCCGGGATGCAAACAGAACTGGGCATTGACCTGCCTTGTGCACCTCCAGCCACACCCATGCCTGGTCAGTGTATTTAGATATACTTACTATTTAGCAATAGTTAGAATTCTGTTCTATTCTATAAATGAACCTTCCAAGTCTTCCTGACTACCTTCCTTCCCATAGTATTGCTTTCCCTGACTACCTTCCTTCCCATAGTATTACTTTCCCTGACTACCTTCCTTCCCATAGTATTACTTTCCCTGACTACCTTCCTTCCCATAGTATTACTTTCCCTGACTTCCTTCCTTCCCATAGTATCACTTTCCCTGACTACCTTCCTTCCCATATAATTGCCTTCCCTGACTACCTTCCTTCCCATAGTATTACTTTCCCTGACTACCTTCCTTCCCATAGTATTACTTTCCCTGACTTCCTTCCTTCCCATAGTATCACTTTCCCTGACTACCTTCCTTCCCATATAATTGCCTTCCCTGACTACCTTCCTTCCCATAGTATTACTTTCCCTGACTACCTTCCTTCCCAAGTATTACTTTCTCTGACTACCTTCCTTCCCATAGTATTACTTTCCCTGACTACTTTCCTTCTATAGTATTACTTTCTCTGACTACCTTCCTTCCCATAGTATTACTTTCCCTGACTACTTTCCTTCCCATAGTATTACTTTCCCTGACTACCTTCCTTCCCATAGTAGCTCTTTCCCTGACTACTTTCCTTCTATAGTATTACTTTCTCTGACTACCTTCCTTCCCATAGTATTACTTTCCCTGACTACTTTCCTTCCCATAGTATTACTTTCCCTGACTACCTTCCTTCCCATAGTAGCTCTTTCCCTGACTACGTTCCTTCCCATAGTATTACTTTCTCTGACTACCTTCCTTCCCATAGTATTACTTTCCCTGACTACTTTCCTTCCCATAGTATTACTTTCCCTGACTACCTTCCTTCCCATAGTATTACTTTCCCTGACTACTTTCCTTCCCATAGTATTACTTTCTCTGACTACTTTCCTTCCCAGAGCATTACTTTCCCTGACTACCTTCATTCCTATAGTATTACTTTCCCTGACTACCTTCCTTCCCATAGTATTACTTTCTCTGACTACCTTCCTTCCCATAGTGTTACTTTCCCTGACTACTTTCCTTCCCATAGTATTACTTTCCCTGACTACCTTCCTTCCCATAGTATTACTTTCCCTGACTTCCTTCCTTCCCATAGTATCACTTTCCCTGACTACCTTCCTTCCCATAGTATCTCTTTCCCTGACTACTTTCCTTCCTATAGTATTACTTTCTCTGACTACCTTCCTTCCCATAGTATTACTTTCCCTGACTACTTTCCTTCCCATAGTATTACTTTCCCTGACTACCTTCCTTCCCATAGTAGCTCTTTCCCTGACTACGTTCCTTCCCATAGTATTACTTTCTCTGACTACCTTCCTTCCCATAGTGTTACTTTCCCTGACTACTTTCCTTCCCATAGTATTACTTTCCCTGACTACTTTCCTTCCCATAGTATTACTTTCCCTGACTACCTTCCTTCCCATAGTATTACTTTCCCTGACTACCTTCCTTCCCATAGTATTACTTTCCCTGACTACCTTCCTTCCCATAGTATTACTTTCCCTGACTACTTTCCTTCCCATAGTATTACTTTCCCTGACTACCTTCCTTCCCATAGTATTACTTTCCCTGACTACCTTCCTTCCCATAGTATTACTTTCCCTGACTACCTTGCTTCCCATAGTATTACTTTCCCAGACTACCTTCCTTCCCATAGAATTACTTTCCCTGACTACCTTCCTTCCCAGAGAATTACTTTCCCTGACTACCTTCCTTCCCATAGTATTACTTTCCCTGACTACCTTGCTTCCCATAGTATTACTTTCCCAGACTACCTTCCTTCCCATAGAATTACTTTCCCTGACTACCTTCCTTCCCAGAGAATTACTTTCCCTGACTACCTTCCTTCCCATAGTATTACTTTCCCTGACTACCTTGCTTCCCATAGTATTACTTTCCCAGACTACCTTCCTTCCCATAGAATTACTTTCCCTGACTACCTTCCTTCCCAGAGAATTACTTTCCCTGACTACCTTCCTTCCCATAGTATTACCTTCCCTGACTACCTTCATTCCTATAGTATTACTTTCCCTGACTATCTTCCTTCCCGTAATATTACTTTCCCTGACTACCTTCCTTCCCATAATATTGCTTTCCCTGACTACCTTCCTCCCCATAGATCATTTTCCCTGACTACCTTCCTTCCCATAGTATTACTTTCCCTGACTTCCTTCCTTCCCATAGCATTACCTTCCCTGACTACCTTCCTTCCCATAGTATTACTTTCCCTGACTACCTTCCTTCCCATAATATTGCTTTCCCTGACTACCTTCCTTCCCATAGATCACTTTCTCTGACTACCTTCCTTCCCATAGTATCACTTTCCCTGACTTCCTTCCTTCCCATAGCATTACCTTCCCTGACTACCTTCCTTCCCATAGTATCACTTTCCCTGACTACCTTCCTTCCCATAATATTGATTTCCCTGACTACCTTCGCTCCTTAATCACATTCTTTCTGCATATTCTCAATTAACACGTCTCTGTAGCATATTCTTTATAATTACATCACCTTCCAGAACATTTTCACATAATTACCTTCCCTCCTTAACTATATTCCCCGGGACTACAGTCCAGCCTCCAAGCTCCCCTAACTAAGTGCCAATTCTCATTGACTATTTGAATAATATACCTCACTCAGTATTGAACACTATACACAACTATGTGTTTGAACCCCTCTCTGTGTACATATATGTTATTGAGTAATAATATATTAATCTCTAGCTCGGGATTAACAGATGAGAGGCCGCCAGTCATATATGTTGGGTCGTGGAGGATTTTAAAATGTATTCACCCCATGTGTTTATACTTTCATAATTCTTTATAATCACATACATGTACGTACATACATACCTACACACACCCATACATACCTAAATACCTACATACCTACATGTAGTGGTCTGCACTGACCTCTCAGGCAAGGAGCCGCATAGACAGGTAGGCATAGGTAGTGTGTTGATATCAGGGAGCCTAGGTGGTGTAATGGTTAGCACACTGGCCCGGAATGCAAAGAGATGTGGGTTCGAGTCCCACTCTAGGCGCAATATTTCCCATTTTCATCACCCCACGACACTGGTGCCATGACCAGGATCCTGTACAAGCTTTGCGCTGTATGGTTGTTGAACCTACCCTGTGTATGTATGTGTTAGTGCATTGCCTGTATGTATGTAATTGTAAGCATTAAAAGACTTACAATTCCAGGGGGACGAGTGTAGTGGTCTGCACTGACCTCTCAGGCAAGTAACCACATAGACAGGTAGGCGTGGGTAGTGTGTTGATATCAGGGAGCCTAGGTGGTGTAATGGTTAGCACACTGGCCCGGAATGCAAAGAGATGTGGGTTCGAGTCCCGCTCTAGGTGCAATATTTCCCATTTTCATCACCCCACGACACATACATACCTACATACATACATACATACATACATACATACATACATACATACATACAGAGAGCACATTTCTGAGCTCTTTAATTCACTGTAAAAAGGATGAGTGCACCCAGAACGAGTCCCCCTGCTAATTTGGTCGTACATCAGTCGGCTTATTCATACAACAGAGTCACAGACCATAAAATGAAGTATCTGCACAAAATTAGATGTCAGCATTTAACAACAATACAAAGTAATCGGTCTCCAATTTCCTTCGATTTGCAGATACAACCAAAACAGTGGAATACATTCCAAGCATGCATGATATAAGGGTAAGCATGTTTTAATGTATCCAACTTGGTATATGACAATGACTATGACATATATTACATATCCTATTACCTATATTATAAGTTCATGTATCACACGTTTCAATCAGCAACCTATTGGCTACCGAACGGTTGCTGAAACTGAAGGGCAGCTAAAATGGCATGTGGTGTTCTCTGTGGCAGAGTAGTTAGAGTGTCTGACTTTTTTCTAGGTCAGACTCCTAATCTGAAGGTCAGTGGTTCAATTCCCTGTGCCCCCCGCCCCCCACCTCTGCCAGTTTGGATTTCCACCGCTGTGTATAACTTACAGCGTCATTAAAGGCCGGTTGCTCTCATACCATGTCTATGTGGTGTGGGGGGGTAAAAATCCCTTGGGTCTGTAAAAGTGTAGGCTCAGGTTTTCTATTGATAAACTGTCTAATGGTGAAAACAAGTCTATTCAGACTTATCCATGATAGGCAGTATAAATCTTCAAAATCTTCAAGGAAAAAAAAGGTTCCTTTGGCACACCAGGGGTCACTTTCATACTTCTTTCTCTCATCTGACAATTTCCACTTCTGTATCCAACTCCTTCACTGGAGAAACATCAATACCCTTCACTCCAGGAAATTCAATCCGTACCTTCCGCAAGAGTTCTTGAGGCTTGAACTTCGAGTAGAAGCTATGAAGTTTGTTGTTGTTTTACGTCCTAGCAACATCTAAGGTCATATCAGGAAGGGGGCTGTGAAGTTGTCCCTCCAGTGAGATCCGAAGGCCTCTTCTCTGCCTCCTCTCTCAGTTCCAGCTTCCTTCACCGCCGTGAATATGGCCTATGCTGCCGAGACGGCGTAAAGAAACCACCAATCAATCAATCAATCAACCCTTTTCCACACACCTGTATGCTTCCTGTATGAATCAGTTGACAAATTTGTAATCTCCGAGGAGGAGGACTCTGAAGAGGATTTCTTCCCTTTCTTGTGCTTCTTTGCTTTCTTCTCCGTCTGATAGCTCTGGTAGTCTGGATCAGTAGACTTCTTTCTCTTGTATTGCACTTTTTCTTGAGCTTCTTAGAGGTTAGAGCACAATTGTTCTGCCATGGAAGAAGGAGCTCCCTCTGATACTTCATCCCCGTAGTCTACAGTCATGGCAGACCGGACACAGTGGCTGAATCGACTAAAGCGCAAGCTCCCCATGTGGAAGGTCAGGAGTTCAAAAACCCGCCAGAGTCAAACCAGTGACATACAAAATTGATACTTGTCGCTACCTGGTCTGACTCTCAGAATTGCTAGGATAGGGCAAGGACTGGTTAGCTCAATATCAAGATAATGTGACTGAGTGGGAAATTGGGTCATGGTGCTGGCAGCCTGGTTTCCCAGTGGGGCAGCACTATAAAGTTGCCATGAGTGCACCCTGTCACAAGTTTGTTTGTTTGTTTTACGTCCTAGCAACATCTAAGGTAATATCAGTACGGGAACTATAATACTGTCACAAGTTGGTACCCGTCCTGTTAGATGTTGCCAGGATGTAAACAAACGAACAAATCACTCCTGGCAATAAATGACGAGTCTGACTCGTGTAAACTCTTCAGAATCTGAGTTGAGTGGAGCACATTTAATCGACAAAGCAGCCTGTTGACTCAGCAACTCCTTAATTTCTTTGCTCTACTGAGCGCATAAGGGATGCCTGGGCCTCGCCTTGACCTACTCCCATATTGTCAAAGTCCAATTGGGGAGACAATGACAGGATCTACTGATGTGTTTCGGCTCTCTCGGGTTCGATCCCCAGCGGGTAACTGGAACATTCTCGGTGTGGTGGAACTCCAGACGCTGCTCAACTCCCAATACCTCTACTGGAAATGGCTGGGTGATATTTAGTATGCATATCACCATGCTTTCCCCATATATATACCAATTTTCCTCAACGTTAAGTTTGCACAAGAGAGTTAACCCACTCATGGGCATATATATATTCATATAGGAATGCATAACCCCTCAAGAGGATAGGAGTGCAAATCCTCGTGCCCCGTCACTCCAACACGTGTAAAATCTCACAACATACTAGTTTTATTGTACAGTACCAATGACTGACTCCCTCCCCCGCCCTGCTAATGAGGATGCTCTCTAAAATACATATCATCATCATTTCATTTTGATTTTTATTATCAATTTTTCATCACCATTTTCATTACTTGTGATGTCATTTTTACCACAAAATTATGTGCTGAAGACACTTGACAATTATTGCAGTAATGCAACGTTTGTACGAAGTGACTCTCCGATCGAATTACTTCAAATGTTTGATTTAATTACCCCACCCCACCCCACCCCACCCCACCCCATACAAACACGCACCAAGGCATAAGCTGTGGCGAATTACATTGTGGCCAAGTAACCACGGAGGAAATGTTGAATAGAGATGTTCTACAATGCCCATCCCGTCCGGCTCAAATGGAAGACTGTATACTGGGACTAGTATATTGTAGAAGCCAGAACGTGCGTCTGAGGAGGGAGGAGGCTGGAGCAGGAGCCGGGGGGGGGGGGTGTATTGGTAGAATGGTCTCGGGAACACTTCACAAACAACCATCCGTCTATTTCTACTGAAGCCAAAGTGACAGGCATGTTTGCCTGTCACTATTAGTGTTAGGACAATCCATTGAGCAAAGTGCATTCGCCTCCATTACCAAATAACTTATCGAACAAGTATCTAGTTCTTTTCTATGATTGTTTCACCCTTTGTTGTTGTTGTCATCATCTTTAGATTTAGACAGTTTTTTGTGTGTGTTTTTTTTTGGCTGAAAGATAAGGTAGAGCCGTTAATAGAAGTGGCGAAGTTGGTGAAGGAAACACACAGATCAATAGTGGTATCACGGTGTGGCGGCAGAACATGGCAGGTCAGTAGTACTAAGAAATCAACCCCCAGTCCGCACAAGTAAACATGTTTCTAATTTATTTTAGCGGGAGTCTATAATTAGGAATTTTGTTTTGTTTTATAGAATGTATTCGCACTATGATTGAAACCTCGTGCTTGTTATGCAAACACACTATTCGCAGGTTGCAATCTATTGTAATATTATCGGTTCAGGTAGGCTGCTATCGATTCTAGTACAAGTAAGCTACTGTAGATTCTGGTAGGCTACTATTTCTTTTAGTAGGATACTGTCGATTCTAGTAAGGATCTATCTATTCTATTAGGCTACTATTGATTTGAGTAGGTGTCTATTTTATTAGGCTACTGTCGAACCTAGTAGGCATCTATCTATTCTATTATGCTACTAGTGATTTTAGTAGGAATCTATCTATTTTATTAGGCTACTGTCGATTGTAGTAAGCATTTATCTATCGTATTTCTAGCAGGCTACTATTGATTCTAGTACAGTACTAAGATATTCCTTAGTAGCGCCAGTATGTGGTCAGCAACTTGTTTGTACCCCGGCCACCACCTGTACAACAGGCGCGTACACTTTAGGTGTAACGGGCATGTGTTCAACAACCTCAAAATGCTATTTTCGTGACCCATAATAATTTTCGAGATTCGGCGAATATTTATGAAATTAATCATTATTTGGCGGCGTATATTATTCAGTGTGTCACCTAGTGGTGTCTACCGTCTACCCGTGTTGTATGTGGTGGTAGTATCTACCACGTACAACACGAGCACCCGTCTACCCGTGTTGTATGTGGTGGTAGTGTATACCACGTACAACACGAGCACCCATCTACCCGTGTTGTATGTGGTGGTAGTGTATACCACGTACAACACGAGCACCCGTCTACCCGTGTTGTACGTGTTGGTAGTATCTACCACTTACAACACGAGCACCCATCTACCCGCCTGATGGCGGTTAGATCATTTTAATAGTCTATTAATGTAATCTAAAGCAACATTACAAATAAATATAAATATGACATAGAACTAGCGGGGGAATGCGGAGCTGAGAAGAGGGTGGGTGGGGGGGGGTGGGGGGTGGGGGTGGGGGTGGGGGGGTAATGGGCACATTTAAAGCAATAGGTGGTAGTTTGTTTTCTCTCTAATTTCTAAGCGGCCCGAGGTTGTGGAAGTACAGTAGAAGTGGAACAATGTTTGGCTGGGCGGTGGGGGTTGGTGTCAGGTTGTCAATGGTTCATGTATTAACATTGTAACCAAGTGGGGCCAGGTCGTGGCTAGGAAGTAGCATGTGTAAATTTAAAGAGAGCATTGATATGTGTCGTTAGGAAGCTAGGACTTTTGTAAGTCATTAGTTTGACTTGACAGGGAATTGAACTCCCGACCTCCCGCACGGGAGGCCTACGCTCTACCGATTCGGCCACCGCATCCGGTCCAATAGTTTTGTGTTACTGCCATATTCTTTAGACCCATATTATAAGTTGATCGTTATTTGTCATCTACTTTATGCTGGTTTGGAGTAACTGATTAAAAATAGCCAACTTTGCAGATATTTGAAGTGAAAGCATGCGACATAAATCTGACGTGCACACCGAAATACCAGACGTTATAGTCTTGTATGACTTACAACAGTGACAGGTTCTATTAAATTCCTAATATCCCTGGTGTACAGAAATACATGTTTAATAAATGCACCGGTATCTAAGTTGGCTCCCGGTAAGATCAAAATAGGAAAGTATTTTGGTTTAAAAAAAAAAGAAGGTTTCATAGGATTATGCAAACTTAATGCAACTCCCTACATGAGCACCCGTCTACCCGTGTTGTAGGTGGTGGTAGTATCTACCACGTACAACACGAGCACCCGTCTACCCGTGTTGTATGTGGTGGTAGTATCTACCACGTACAACACGAGCACCCGTCTACGCATGTTGTATGTGGTGGTAGTGTATACCACGTACAACACGAGCACCCGTCTACCTGTGTTGGTAGTATCTACCACGTACAGCACGAGCACCCGTCTACCTGTGTTGTACGTGGTGGTAGTATCTACCACGTACAACACGAGCACCCGTCTACCCGTGATGTATGTGGTGGTAGTGTATACCACATACAACCCGAGCACCCGTCTACCCGTGTTGTATGTGGTGGTAGTATCTACCACGTACAACACGAGCACCTGTCTACCCGTGTTGTATGTGGTGGTAGTATCTACTACGTACAACACGAGCATCCGTCTACCCATTTTGTACGTGGTGGTAGTATCTACCACGTACAACACGAGCACCCGTCTACCCGTGTTGTACGTGGTGGTAGTATCTACGAGCACCCGTCTACCCGTGTTGTATGTGGTGGTAGTATCTACCACGATTCCAAGACTAATCAATTTCTTGCAGAGGTAATGCATTCTAACTGCTTGATCAGGAGAGGGGATGGTACCACCCAGTTCCCACATTGGTGCAACTGCCCTCTGGCGGTAGCTAGGTGAACTGGCCATTCCCACTGGTGCCTATGCGCACGGTGCTCCTCACTCCCCACGTTTATCTAGCTGACAGATGAGTGGCACTTCACATTGATCTGGACCCGTTTAAATTTGTTCTTCTTTTTTACTGCCCTCCCATTAAAATCTCTGTAATTCATAATGCTTGAGCTCCTACCCAATTTAAATTGGATAGTAAAGTATGACGGGATGGCCAAATGTGTTAGAGCGTCCGTCTCCCGTGTGGTAGATCGTGGGGTCGAATCCTGGTCGAGTCAAACCAATGACTTAAAAATTTATACTTGTCACTTCCTAGCCAGGCGCTTGACATTATTAGGATAGGGCAAGGAGCAGTGGAATGAGTAGAATGCCTGGCACCAGTGAAATTTCCCCTGCTTCAACAACTAATGTACCCCCAAAAAATGCTGTAATTTAAAACTTTCTGTAACACTTTAATCGTCATTCATGGGTCTTGGCTAGCTGGCTTAGGCCTACCCGGGGAGCTCGATATAGTCCCAAAGGCATGCAGGCCTGTCCGCAACAACCCTACATTATTTAATAACACGCTAGTCGGGTTCTGTATTAATTAATATTTCAAAATTGAGTTTCTATTCATTTATGTTTAATTTAGTCTTACTATGCGTTAACTAAAACCGCAATTGACTATTAAACACATTCCTAACATTCATTAACCTCACAATACAATGCAATTTTCCCATATGCCCATCTATTATTATTAAGCACTTTAGAGAAAATAACATGAATTCATTTGGTTTATGTTCTTTAATTAATCGAAGTGCTCCTCTCCGTTCTATACGCGTGCACTTCACGCTGAATTGCTATCAGGGATTCCGCCACGATTGGAGTTCCCTGCTAACAATATGTCGTCGTAAGTACTGTAAGAGTTTGGATGTAATTACCTACTTTCATCTAGTAACTACAACAAAATCGTCAACCCCCCCGGTACATTAGCACCAACTAGTCAACATAGACCGCCCTAGATACAGGCAGTGTGGCATGGCCTTAAGGTGGGACCTTTCTATTGGTTGAAAACGAACACGTGGCAATATACTACTCGGTGATTTGTAACAATTTAGACACGTGCCCTATGCTAGAATGTCATAAGCCAGGAAGCAGTTCCGTCTTGTACTGCTTTTATTAACAGTCTTTGTTGCACACTGTGTTTAAAGTTGCATAGTCCGGTGGTTTTGCGTTTCTATCAATTTCTGAGATAAATATATTAGGTTGATCGTTATAATCTACCGTGCTTTAGTTTGAATTAACTTGGCTTTAAAATATCTAACTTATGAGATATTTGAAGTATGAACATTCCAAAACTCTGATCCCAGGCTTCAGCAATAACAGGTTCTATTGAATTAGCTTAGTATGCCCTTCTATGCAGCAGTAAATGCTTTATAAACACACCAGTATCTAAGTTGGACATGTAGGTTCAAATCTAAATAAAGTTTTTCTTTTGAAAATGTAATGCTTTTATCGGACTATGCAACTTTAAAGACAGGGAAAACATGTCCAAGACCAACTATCATTAATCATAAACGAGTATATATATGTTCATTTCCTTTTGTATATATTTCAAAAGTAATTGTTTAGGAGCTAGCTGTAATCTAATGTAGCCTTTTGGGACTGATATAATTACAATCAAATGTAGCCTTGTGGCGGTTCATAGGACTATAATCTAATCTAACCTTTTAAGGCTCTTTGAACTATCATCTAATCTACACTTTCGGGACTTGGAGAACTATATAGTCTACCCTCTTTTGGCTCATAGAACTATCATCTAACCTAGTCTTTGGGGCTGATAGAACTATAGTCTAGTCTTTGGGGCACATAGCACCATGACTACAGCCGTGTTTACACGGGGAATTGTGAAACGATCTAGACAAAGCGATTTATATGAAGCGTTTTAGAGGCGCATTTACACGGACAGAGTTTGAAAGTGTTTTGGCGCCGGGAACCAGCAGCCTTAGCTCCGCCTGTAGCCGGCGAGCACTGCTATTTGTTTAGTTTACACTTGGTGATTCGACGCCGATGTAGCTGCTACGTTAATATAGCTTGGAATTTAAGGTTAATTTAATTAAATTTCATTATTTGAGTCTGTAATTCTGTTAAATATGATCGTATTCAATAGATTTCGGCGTAATCGGGCCCTAACACTGCCGGGCACCAGCGATTAGTTACTGCTCCCCCTGTAGCCGGCAAGCACTACTATTTTATACTATTGCTGCCCGGGAACCAGCTGAATCGCTTCAAATAAACCACCTCGCGAGGTGGTATAGATGAACCGTTTCATATGAATCGATTCAGCCCTAAAACGCCTCAGAGTCGCGTTTACACGCCAAATGTGAGTCGATCTAGGCAAGTGGTTTCATATGAAGCGTTTTAAATCGCCCGTGTAAACAGGGCTTACATCTACTTGTGGCCTCATATAACTATAATCTAATCTAACCTCATCGAGCTCATCGTCTTATAATCTAATCTAGCCTTTGGAGCTCAAAGGAGGGGAGCGGGACGTAGCTCAGGCAGTAGTGTTCACCTGTGAAGGTGTGGGTCATCCGATCGATCCTGCTCAGTGGATCCATTTGCAGTTTGGGTTATTTTCCGTTCCAACCAGTGGTCCACAACTGGTTCATCAACGGCCGTGGTATGTGCTGTCCTGTATGTGGGAAAGTGCATATAAAAGATCCCTTGCTCCTTATCGAAAAGAGTAGCCTATGTGGTGGCAGTGGGTTTCCTCCAAAGAAATATGTCAGAATTACCATATGTTTGATGTCCAATAGCCAATGATAAAAATCAATGTGCTTTAAATAAAAGAAACTTCGGAGCTCAAATGGTTAATTTCTGGCTGCTGACATCAGCAGGATAGTTGGGTTAATTAAGCCTTACCCTCGCAGAACAGGAACGTTCACATACAATGCGGGTGGTGCTTTGCTAAAGACCATCTTTAGGGTCATTAGTTATTAACACAAACTCTGTAGCTATAGAATCTATTATAAAGGCCAATGAGCAAACTCTATTTTAGTGTGCTTTTCTTCATTTGATGAATTAACTATCTAAAGCCATTCCTTTTCCTACATCCTGCTGCTTATCTGAATCCGCACTAACCCTACCTGGTTTAACGTTGCATCCTACATCTAGAGGTTGAGTAAGCTTAGAAACATCCAAATTGAATGCTAGCATTTAAATACACCACCTATCACTGCACATCTTGCAAATAATTCCTAATTCTCCGTAGCCCTCATTAGTGTTATTGCATGCACAATGTAGGTATAATTCATAGCCACCTTGTCAGACTTAACTTTAGATTGTAGGCCAGAGACAATGTACTTGCTACATGGTGTAGGTGACAACCCACTGTGTATCATCTAATTGGATAAAAACAATTATTAATTATATATATAGATGCATTTTCAATTATTCTAAACTTAATTTGCTTCTAGAGCTATATTCAAACAGGTTCGTTTGCTAAAGCGAACAGAAGTAAACAAAGTACCAACTTTGATCTATGAAAAGAGATTTGATTAAATTTGGTATTTGACGATTATGGGCAATTAAATATCAAACTTGCTCCATGAAAAGGCATCGTGAGTTTGTGTATTTACTGATTGCAGGTAGTCAGATTGGTGAATCAGTTTACTACTAGTGTACAGCTGTGTCAGTGATCATCTCTTTTATGTTCTCCATCAGGCGCAACGGGCAGTCAAAACCAAGTTGGATGCAATTGAACGACATGAGAAGAAGCGGATGGAGAAGCTGCAAGAGCAGAAGTGCAAGAAGGACAAGATGGTGCAGAAGGAGTCAGTCAAGGAGGCCAAGCGCTCTCAGCGACAACAGGTATAGCTGTTATAAACACGCTTACCTGAATTTAACGCATACTCCAGATAGGAATACATATGATGTGGTTGCAAAATTTTCACATTTTAGAAAGGTCAATGTCATTGCAGTTAGAACTGAACAAAATAGCTTTCATTTGGGGGATGTCTACTGCAGTGAACTGCTTCTTTATAGCCCTTCTGTATAATTAATGATTCATGAGTCTGAAGCATGTTTCACTTCTAGTCCATAGAGAACGCCCATTCCCTTGCCTACATTACTCTGACAGCTATGGAGGGTCATTATGGCTGAATGCCTCTAATAATTACAGCTTGATAACAGAGGTCATCAACCCTGATTAGACCACAAACAGAAACTCAGAGAATGTCGTAGTTCAAGATACACAAACTATGAATAGACATATCCGATCATTATAATTGTGAATAAATAGAGCTGTGTTGGTCATGCCCTAGATAAAGGATTCACCCGGTACTCGCAGTGTACTACAAGTATCGGGTGAATCTTTTATCTAGTCATGCCCCTGCTACTTTTAAAGCCATCAAATCACTCTTACCTAACAATCTATAAATAGGTGCAATGCGCACCATTTGGGACACTGTCACTACAGTGACTGGTTTTCCCCATTTTCACTGAGCCAACCAGTCCCTGCCCTACCCAGTAATGTCAATCCAGGCAAGGTAAACACAAGTTTGCATTTTGCAAGTCTGACTTAGATCGGTTGGGAATTAGGTCTAATCCCAAGACCTACCCTTATGGTAAGTTGGCACTTTCTACTCGCTTGGCAATATGGTGGTGTCTGGGTTTCGCACTGGTGTCACCACTGTCACATTTCAGGGTCACAGTGAAGTGGACTTGTCACAGCATGGATCTTGGTGTGACATAACAAGCCTTTCACTGTGGTTTCTATATGGTTTCGTTTTACCAGTGTTTCAAAACAAAGCAGTGTTAGAATGGTTATCCCATTGCAATCTCCCATATCTAAAGTCTCCATACTCCATTTGTCAGCTTAAGGATCACATTTTATGTATCTCATTGGCTGGCTGAATGTTTACGAGAATACAAATTTAGTGTATTAAATAGTATTTTAAAAACGAATGTGAATCTTTAAGTCTATCAATAGTATATCGGCAACAAAAAGGACCATTTCCCCACAGTTTATAATGTGCAAATAAAGCTGTTCTCTAGACCCTTTTCATAGAATTAATTTATGAAAATACTGCAAGCACATTTTCATTCAATGCTACCAAAATCAAGATAGCTAAATACAAAAATTAAAGATCCCAGAACCATATATTGTGGTACACTGGCCCAGTTTTAAACATCTGAATTCATGGTGACAAATATTGTGATTAATTGTCACAAGTATATTTTTACTGCAATGTCAACATTTTATGGTAATTAAAGTTTAACCACATAAAATAGCCAACCAGATATTAAGAAAGATGGCATTTTAAGACGTAAACCAATTGAATTATTGTTGTTCTTTGAAATCGTATGCACAGTGTTAATACATAGTCTTCTATTCCACGAAATTGTTTCAGATCTACGCCCTGAACAAAGTGATGACGGCCTGGGAAAACAAAAACTTTCTGGCATTCTGCAGAGAGCATGGCATCGATGGTGAACTGTGACGTCACGTTGGCATCGTTTGCATTAAATGCTGAATTGTGATGTCAGCCACATGTTAGTTGTTAGTCTGACGTCATCATTCAGTTTCCATATATAGCCAAACAAACAGAGAAGTAACTTATGCTGAAATTGTGTCAGTTGGCGTGTTGGATTGTGATGTATAGTAGGTGTTATCTCATTCTGTAATGACGTCATAAAATATGATGTCAAGGTGCTTCAAACACCCGGGCTGCTATCTTCAGCATCTCAATTCAAGTTGAAATGAATGGACTTTGGCCTTGTTTCTAAAGGCCCTGTCACATTACGACGTTTCTCACGAACGTGCTTCGATGCGTGCCGACGTGTTGCCTTTTTGGGCGAAACGTCGGGACGCGTTAACGGGGCGTTATGAACGCGTTAGCGGCGCGTCAGTACACGTTGAGTGCCAGAAACGTTTGGACCCACACGTTGGCGCACGTCAGGCCGCGTCAAGGTTTTGTGCTTGCACAAAACTTTCGATGCGCGTCAACGTGTTGGATCGCGCGTTACGGGCACGTTTGCAGGATGTCGACACGTTACCAGCGCATTGCCGGCCCGCTCGAACCACGTTGATCGTTGATCAACGCTGGGGATTTTTCGCCAACGCGTCGGTAACGTTTCACGAACGTGTAGTGGTCGACCTATTGGCGTAGCGCCAGCGTTTCGCGACGTTGACATTGGACGTGTTGGTGGCGCGTGTGGACGTGTTGATGGCGAGTATGGATGTGTTGCTGGCGCGTGTTGACGTGTTGTTGGCGCATCTGGACGTGTTGATGGTGGGTGTGGACGTGTTGCTGGAGCTTCTTGGCGTGTTGCTGGCGTGCTTTGACCCTTTGTTTGGGTTTTTCCCGGCCACCACGTCGAGACCCGTTGACGGCGCGCTAATAACACGCTATTAGCACGCTACTAACACGCTGCTGCCCGTCAAACTACCCCCCGAAATGCCAAAAAGTTGGACGTTTCTCGACGCGTTGATAATATTTTGCGCGTTGGCGGCACGCCGGACGAAACGTCGTAATGTGACAGGGCCTTTTGGAGTGCCACTCAACAGATGCTGAATATTCATCTTACGAAATACTCACCATAAAGCCTGCCCCATACTAGATGATACTTTAACTTGGATCCTGTTGACCTAGGATTAGGAGCCTTATTTACCGTCTTTAATAAAATAATCGGTAATTTAAGCCAAGAAAAACTCATATTCAAGATGAGATATCTTACTAGATTTCCGGTCCTGCTTCAAAAGACTCAATTAAATCATTGACTAATGTGAGGTGGTCTTTAAAATCTGGTGAGAATGTTCTGTTTTCATCCATCTTTCATTCACACCATTTATAACCAGATGGACTGTGTGATACCTACCGTGTGATATACCTGTTATTATATGTATATATACCAATTAGGATAACTAAATCACAAACTCTGCCTGTAATATGTTGAAGTATATTTTCATGATAAAAAATAAAATATTCACTCAAGTTCTCCAAACAAATTGAGCCAATGTTTAATGCCAACACTAGACTTCTATTGGCTTCTATATTTAGCATGTCAATATCCAATAAGAATTTCTTTTAAAAAGATGTACCGTTACTATTATTCCTTATGTTCACCAAAGGGGATCTCTGCCTAGGCTGAGTCAATGTTGGACGACAAAATAAGCATCACATTTACCAATATCAACATGAAAGCACCTATTAAATGTTAACACAATGTGCAAAATTAGATTGCCAATATTCTAGAGGTCAAGATTCAAACTGAATTAAGGCTTTCCAATCTTACCCATGTCATTGCCAATGTTAGGTCAATGCTGGGTTGCAATATTGGCAATAAATTGATCCAGTGACGACAGGCCAATATCCATAGGAGTAAGGTTATATTGCCCCAGTATTGGTACCTAGTGGTTGGCCCAACTTGCTTTTAAAAGTGACAAGGGCTCAGTGTCAGGATAATGTGACTGAGTGGGATATTAGGTCATGGTTTCAGATCAGAGTGGGCTATCAGACACGGCTCAACATCATAGTTCAGAGCCTCCTTCGCGGCCCGATCAGCTCGTTCGTTTCCCTGGATGCCGGCATGGCCAGGCACCCAACACAAGTGAATGTCATATCCATCTGTTGCTAGCTGGTTCATTTTGTAAATGACCTTTGCCACGAAAGGGTGGTCCGTTTTTAGCCCAGCAACAGCTTGCAGGCAGGAAAACGAATCGCTGTATATTACATATTTAGTGTAGTTGGATAGTTCAATGACTTCCAACGCAAGAAGGAGTGCTTGGGCTTCCGCCGTAAAAATCTAGCTCTGATCAGGCATGCGAACGCCAAATTTCTTGCCCTGGCAAACTCCAGCAGCAGCTGCCCGGCTTAGGTCTTTGGAACCATCGGTATACATGGAGAAGTGGTCTTCAAACTGGCCTTGAATCTCTGCGTACAGTCGTTGATACTCAAGTGGATGTGTCCCAGACTTCCTCAGTTCCGTGAGTCGGAGGATAACCGATGGCTTCCTCAACGACCACGGGGGATGTTCTGGGACCTGGGTATCCTGTAATACATCCAGATCGAAGTACAAAGCCTCCAAATGAGGTTTCATCCGGAGCCCCAGGGGCCGAATGAAATTTGGCTTGGCTTCATACTTGGAGTCGTTGTGTGTCTCAAAAACACAACTGTACGCAGGATTCAATGCCTTTGTTTTTAATTTGACAACATATTGCATGGCCAGTTTGGTTCTCCTAGTGTCAAGTGATGGCTCGTTGGCTTCGACGTATAGGCTCTGAACTGGAGAGGTGCGAAAGGCACCAATGGCCAGACGCAGCCCCTGGTGATGCACCGTGTCCAGCAGCCCAATATACGACTTCCTTGCGGAGCCGTATACTATGCTGCCGTAGTCTAGCAGTGACCGAACTAGGGTTCGGTACACGGCGAGCAGAACATCTTTGTCCGCTCCCCACTCTGAACTGGACAACACCCTCAGAACGTCTAGCGCTTTCAAGCATCGCGTTTTGAGGTACTTGATATGAGGCACGAAAGACAGCCTCGTGTCAAAAGTGAGACCCAAAAATTTGGTTTCTTTGACAACTTTTATGGGATCCCCATCGAGGATCAGCTCTGGCTCTGCATGCACTCTGCGCAACTGGCAGAAGTGCATGCAGACTGTCTTGGCCTTGGAAAATCTGAATCCATTCAGAACTGACCATCGGCGAATCCCATTTATACACAATTGAAGCTGTCTCTCAATGACATTCATACCAGTACCTCTATAATATAAAACAAAATCGTCCACGAAAAGACTACAGGAGACCCCCCTTTTAACAGCGGCAGCAATACCGTTGACCTTGACTCCAAAATAAAAACTTGTATTGAATACTGTTACAACAACGGTTACAACATAGTATGAAAAGTACTAAGAGTACAGGTTTCTTAAATAATTACGGTTATTAAGTCAAATGCTGTAATTGGTGAAAATAAAAATACAAGGGAAAAGTTCCAATTTAAAAAAAAAATTTACATTGGAAATTGCTGATACATACACACACACACTAATGTACACGTATGCGTACACAGGTTACCCAAGTAAGAAAAACATTAAAACAGACACAGGGGTATAATAGAATTATATATATGTGAATAATATATGTGCGAAGGCACCTCTGAAGTTGTATATTACAGTGAAAAGACAAGGAAGGAGGAAGAAGTTGAAGGGAGGAGGAAGAAGCAAAGTCGGGTCACAAAAAACCATGCTTCAAAGTCTCTCCCCGGATACTTAACTTCCGGTATTCGGAAGATGAAGTAAGAATATGATAGTTATACTAGACTTACCTGTAAGTTGACGTATTACTGAGATTCTTATGAATCTACGAATACGAAGTTAAGGATCAGGGGCCCGCCCACCCACACCTTTACATAAGACATAATACCCGGAGATTTACTCGAGTATAAAATTTTTATAAAATTAGGGAAAGTAAGGGTACATAGGGGTAGGGAGCCCTGATCCTGGTTAGATGATGTTAGGTTTTTTGTTCCCCTCCAACTACGAAAACTGAGGCTACTTCCGGCATGCGCGGGCTTATCCTCTCCCCTGATCCTTAACTTTGTATTCGTAGATTCGTAAGAATCTCAGTAATACATCAACTTACAGGTAAGTCTAGTATAACTATCATAATAACAGCTACCAGTGAAAGTCCTACGTGTTGTTTTAATGCTGCTTTTTTTTATAACCCAGATTGTCAGCTTCTACAATCATAACAAACTTTAAATCCTATTTTGCTGAATTAAGTTCTAGATTAAGCCACCATTTTGTCCACCCCGGGCATATTCGTTTATTCAACCCGAGTCTGTAGGATGTGCGCATGCGGCAAAAAGTGGCTCGGGTGACCCGAGTTGATTAATCGATTACGCCCAATGTTACAATACAAAACAAGCTGAATAAACTACTATTCAATTTGACTGATTTGAGTTGTTCTGTATTAATTCCGATTATTTCACTTGGTGTGGCTTGGTGGAAGTGTGGTTGCTATGGTTACTGGAGAGGTAAAGTAATAATGTCCAGGATGAGTTGTTTGGATGTTAGAGGATAGGAAGTGATAGTTTATTTAATATGCATGTAATATATTTGCTAGAACAATTTCACTGCATAATTTATTTGTAATCCAGATCAGGAACGAACGCAGCAATAATAACCCCCCCCCCAAAAAAAACCACCACAAATCACAACTGGAATTCAAACGCCATATATACTTGTGTAGTGGCCTGCACTGACCTCTCAGGTAAGGAGCCATATAGACAGGTAGGTGTGGGTAGTGTGTTGATATCAGGGAACCTAGGTGGTGTAATGGTTAGCACACAGGCCCCGAATGCCAAGAGATCTGGGTTCGAGTCCCGCTCAAGGCACAATATTTCCCATTTTCATCACCCCCACAAGACTGGTGCCGTGACCAGGATCCTGTACACGCTACGCACCGTATAGTTGTTGAACTTACCCTGTGTATGTATGTAATCAGGAAAAACACGAAGACAGCAAATATAGTTATGGTAAGTTTAATCAAGGTAAGGTTAAAACGTCCGGTTACATAATGTTAGCTCACAAGTGCTAGAAACGAGGCTTAGAGATGCTATGGCCCTATCAAGTTCATACGTGGGGTGGGTGGGAGGCCAAATAAAAGTCTGATCAAAGTCTCCTGGCTCCTCCGGTCGTAATGAGAAAACCCACTGCTGCGTCGCCTTATATAGCTAAATTGTACCCACAACACAGCGCGTCGACAATTTGCGCGCACTGCCTGCTACGTCATCAGAACCCGAGGTCCAAAGGCGGCGAGATTAAAAGAACACCGCTAGCCGGCGACCAAGTAATTTTAGTTCTACATTCGCTAGTCCGGCGCAAAGACGCCTGGCTACTGGCACGCCCTGTACTGTCTCCGTGATCCAGATTACCCGCAATGCCAAAGATTACGCATAATAATCAGGAAAACACGAAACAGCAAAATATAGTTATGGTAAGTTTAATCAAGGTAAGGTTAAAACGTCCGGTTACATAATGTTAGCTCACAAGTGCTAGAAACGAGGCTTAGAGATGCTATGGCCAAGAGGAATCTGATAGCAATCTCGGAGCCGAGACCGAAGGCTTCCGAGGAACATAAGCGTGCACCGCGGACGATCTCCAGTGACCAAGGTCCCTTATGTCCTGAAGGGGGACTCCGAGGCGGGCACAGGCCTGAGCCCCACCTCTGCGAAGACCATGAAGGGTCGTTGCCCCCGCGGATCCAATGCCCAGTGCTGTGAGCGCGTGGCGAAGAACTCTGGTAGGTAGCCCTCCTCGGTGTAATGGGCGTCCCAAGTGCATCCAGGAAGGCCGGGCCGTCTGGAAGCGGCCTCAGTTTCCGGTAGTAGGTCTCCCACGCTTGTACTGGGCAGTATCGAGATCCAGGTACTGCCGGAATGTAGATAATGTGTGGCGAAGCTGATTCCCAGGACGTCTTGGAGCTGCGGGCCCTTATGGTCAGGGCTGACTCATTGCGAGATATATCCTTGGCTCGCAGCGTGTGTCTTGTAGCTGATGTCGTCTCCGGCGTTAGGAGGTTGCTCTGTCTGAGCAGCGTCAAATATCCAATTATTAGGACAGCAATCATAGCAGCACCATTTGGGCCAGTCGGCCCTAAATAGTCCACGACTGCCATGAGATCATTAGGCGTCAAGGGCGGGGCCTGTACTGGGTTATGCGTGTTCACCCGCCTCACGCCGCGCTTAACAATAGACACCAAGTATGCATCGAAAGCAGCCGGGTCACCACCGAGCGACATCACGCAAGTCCTTGCTCCACTTAGATAGTTCATGACCGCGCCTGCTGATGTCAACTGCTCCCGAAGTCTCATTACATATGAAATCACATCATACTGCGACGGCGCCAATGGGTCACCGCCATGATCCTTGACATATCTAACGTAGTTCTCCGCTTGCCGACTCTTGTTTCTCCAGGTGCTCCAGGTCAGACCTTCCTTCAGGAATTGGACCAATCTGCAGTGATGATGTCTTGAATAACCTGTGGCAAAGAGGGCAAATATTAGGCTTTGACACAGTTTATAAGTAGCACAACCTCATAGTCCACACGCACCGGCCACGGCCCACTCCGGACACCGACTATATGCATGAAACAAGTAGGTCATCATGATCGACATATACTGGCTGCAGATTGCTCCCATCAATCATGCGCCTGGCCGTCCGTCTTGCTGCCTGGTCGGTATGCATCCCGCTGAGCGCGTCAGCAAACGGGATATCGACGCCCGCCTTGTGGCGTATGACCACCTCAACACTGTTGGTGCCGCATACAGCCATATCTCTCTGGCACAGGCGCAGATAACAGGATCCCTGCCGGCACCGGACGGCGAAACGGCGCGGGTGTTGCCGGCTCCTTGTTTCGCCGATCGCCGGGGAATTTTAACGCCGTGCCGGCGAGCGTGTTGCTGGCTCCCTGCTACATCAATCGTCGGAGATTCCCATGCTTAAGGCTTGATAACGTCTCCTGGCTCCTCCACGAGCTGGCGTGTGTGTTGCCGGCTACCTACTACGTCGATCGCCGGAGAGTTTAGCGTTGTCCCGGCGGGCTGGCATGCGTATCGCCGGCTCCTTGCTTCGTCAATCGCCGTAGAAATTTAAAGTCGTGCCGGCGCGTGTGTTGCCGGCTCCCTGCTACGTCGATCGCCGGAGAATTTAGTATTGTCCCGGCGGGCTGGCGCGCATATCGCCGGCTCCTTGCTTTGTCAATCACCGGAGAAATTTAACGTCATGCCGGCGAACCGGCGCGTGTGTTGCCGGCTCCCTGCAACGTCAATCGCCGGAGAATTTAGTGTTGTCCCGGCGGGCCGGCGCGCGTATTGCCGGCTCCTTGCCTCGTCAATCGCCGTAGAAATTTACTACACTGATTCCCATGCTTAACGTCTCCTGGCTCCTCCAGTCGGGCCGGCTGCAGTGACTCCCGTGTTGCCGGCTCCCTGCTACGTCGATCGCCGGAGAAATTAACGTTGTATCGGCGAACCGGCGCATGTGTTGCCGGCTCCCTGCTACGTAGATCGCCGGAAAATTTAGTATTGCCCCGGCTGGCTGGCCCGCTTGTCGCCGGCTCCTTGCTTCGTCGAGCGTTGGAGAAATTTAACGTCATGCCGGCGAACCGGCGCGTGTGTTGCCGGCTCCCTGCTGCGTCGATCGCCAGAGAATTTAGTGTTGTCCCGGCGGGCTACTACACTGATTCCCATGCTTAACGTCTCCTGGCTCCTCCGGTCAGGCCGGCTGCAGTGAATCCCAATTTAAGGCTGGTTATCGTCTCCTGGCTCCTCCGGTCGTAACGTCATGCCGGCGAACCGGCGCGTGTGTTGCCGGCTCCCTTCTGCGTCGATCGCCGGAGAATTTAGTGTTGTCCCGGCGGGCTACTACACTGATACCCATCTTAACGTCTCCTGCTCCCCGGTCAGCCGGCTGCAGTGAATCCAAATAAAAGTCTGGTCAAAGTCCCCTGGCTCCTCCGGCGGTCGTAAGAAAAACCACTGCTGCGTCGCCTTAAAAAGCTAAATTGTACCCACAACACAGCGCGTCGACAATTTGCGCGCACTGCCTGCTACGTCATCAGAACCCAGGTCCAAAGGCGGCGAGATTAAAAGAACACCCCGCTAGCCGGCGACCAGTAATTTTATTTTCTAAGAATTCCGCTAGTCGGCGCCAAAGACGTCCTGGCTACTGGCACGCCTTGTACTGTCTCCGTGATCCTGATTACCCGCAATGCCAAAGCATTACGCATAATTGTAAGCATTAAAAGACTTACAATTCCAGGGGGATGAGTGTAGTGGTCTGCACTGACCTCTCAGGCAAGGAGCCGCATAGACAGGTAGGCGTGGGTATTGTGTTGATATCAGGGAGCCTAGGTGGTGTAATGGTTAGCACACTGGCCCGGAATGCAAAGAGATGTGGGTTCGAGTCCCGCTCTAGGCACAATATTTCCCATTTTCATCACCCACACGACACTATGTTCATTCACTGATTCAGTAGATTATTACTAAACTAGAGAATCCGATTCTAACTTTGCTGTGTTGGCAGCCCATTATGTGTGGTATAATTAGATAAACGATTCACCCATATGCAGAGTAGGAGTGAATGACAATATAGTCTAAATATGGACGAAAATTGCTTTAGTATGGAACAGGAAGTGGAATTCCTGGTTCCAGTGTCTAATGGCTACTTATATCGGCACAGAGTTGATGAAATGGAAGAGAATCCAAAAAGACAAAATGGTGTAATTATAAATTTGGATCTTTCAGAAAATTATGTGCAACATACAATAACATTCCGATTGGTGTGTAATGAACCATATAATTGTACTGTTAGTTAGTAGCATTATGTTTGTTGTAGTCTTAGTAACTCTTAGGCTATATTTATACTAATTAGTAACTTTTTACTCTACACTCGGTTGATATACTTGTCAGCACGTAGGATATAATTCTCAGAAACAAATATTTATTTGACTAAATTCCGGTTTGGTCAGACACAATTTATGCACAGTTCCTTAAAAAAAATCTATATAAATATTTACGTCATTGTTATTCACATATCACCATAACAAATATAGATATCCGTGGAACACACACATGGAGACGGCTAAGTGGTATTTTAATGTGAATAAACAATTGGGACGATGCCAGGAGGGCACCACCAGTGAGAAAACCAAGAACTACACATCAATAACTAGAGAAGTCCTTTAAGGCGACCTATTCATTACAGGGAACTATGTTCAACTGTGCAGGGTATTGCAAGCAATCCAGTAAGGTAAACCACCACATGACATTGGTATCACATCTATAGCCGTGTTTACACAGGCGAGTTAAGTCGCTTCATATAAATCGCCTTGCCTAGTTCGCCTCACATTCGCCGTGTAAACGCGACTCTGAGGCGGATTAGGGCTGATTCGCTTCATATGATTCACTTTATGTAAACCACCTTGCCAGGTGGTTTATATGAAGCGATTCAGATGGTTCCCGGGCGGCGATAGTGTAAAATAGCGGTGCTCGCCGGCTACAAGCTCAGCTGTAACTATCGCTGGTGCCCGGCCGATTAGGCCGAAATCTATTGAATGTGATCATATTTAACAGAATTACATACTCAAATAATGAAATTTAATTAAATTAACCTTAAATTCCAAGCGATATTAACATAGCAGCTACATCGGCGTCGAATCGACGAGTGTAAACTAAACAAATAGCAGTGCTCACCAGCTACAGGCGGGACACTAAGGCTGCTGGTTCCCGGCGCCGAAACACTTTCAAACTCGCTCCGTGTAAACGCGCCACTACATCGCTTCATATAAATCGATTTGCCTAATTCGCTTCACAATTGCCCGTGTAAACACGGCTCATGTACATTAATTAGCTACAATGGTAGTTATTTCCATTAAGACTCAGCCCAGTGGCTCAGAAAAATGCAATCTCTCATTCCATAATGCAACACCTGAGTATCAGTGCAATAGCTTCCACAGTGAATATCAATGCACAGTATATATGTATATATAAAGTGAAATATAATGGGCAACCTAAATTAATAACTTAGTTGAGATTAAATAATGGAATCAATTTTCAAGTATCGAAACCAACCATTTGTTCATTTTGTTGTTAAATAGGTTGCGGGATTTTCGGGAAAAGATCATATATGGACATTATGGAGACCAGCTACATATTAATGTCAGTCTGGGACCCAATATCTGTATATACAGCATGCATTTAGTTTATTTCTTTATGTCTATGTGTTGAATAATTTATTGCATAAATAGCGTATTGATTTACCCATTATTCATGTCTCACACTGTGTGTACCGGACCATGATTTTGTATTTTCTGCAGGCTAACCACTGCACAGTCCCTGCAGTCAAACCATTAGACTAGTGTCAGCCACCACTGATTACTTTCGACACTCCCCACACCTGTGCATAGCTCTCACTCGCAACAAGTATCAACTTTAATAGGTAGTCCAAAGTGATTTCTTTTTCAACAGGTCAGTATTACAAGTTATATATCTGTACATATCTTTTAAATCGGATCTCAATGGTATCAAAATCATTTAGATCGATTGAATAGCTGCAAAGTTATGAGTGTTAAAAGATTGATTTTTTACCCCGATTTGTGCACATTTCTAAATCTTACCCCGATTTGTGCACATTTCTAAATCTTGGTTTTTAGGGTCCCACCTGGAAGCTATTTTGCATATGATCTGCCCAATATTAAAGAATCTCATTCTCTATAGTACAAATAAGAAGCTCAATTTTTTACAGGCCATCACTGTTAGTATTCTTTCTGAAATTTCATGTCAAACTTGCTGAATTCCTTAATTTCCAGCAACCACCAATAATAAATTTAGTCAAATTAAGAAAAATAGCGTAACTCCTGTTCTAATTGTCCTATCACTGAATTCACTTTTAGGCATCGCGAGCTGACAAGAGCCACATTCTTGCAGCAGTCACTTCTCAGACCAACCTTGATGAGCATGATATAATTCTCAACCAAATATTGTTCTGCTTAGATAGAGGAAGACTTGACTTTTCTGATGATATAATTTTCAGCACTATCCTGATCAATTTTCAAGGAGGATTGATGTCTTAATGTTTTCACTCCTTCAGTTCAATCAAATTTCCCACTTAAAAACAGCCATGCTTGATATGCTAACGAAGCCTAGTTTCTTCTCTATCTTTCATTGGTGGTTATTTTTAGCTCAGGTCACTGGTGCTCACCAATGTATCAATTTTAGGGAAGGGAGTAGCTCAGACTGGATGAAAACAAACTCGGCAAGCATGCACAGAGCTGCCGATGGCACCTCCAAACAAGTTTCCATTGACTCTAATTTATTTCATAATGCTAACTAACAATCAGATACCCTAAAAGACAAAAGAACAAGCTTTAATTTCCTATAATTTCTATTTCAAAGGAAGCTGAATTAGTGGAGATTGAAGTGTTTTAAAAAGGGTTAAAATATGTCAAATTTCACGCTGCAGATACGGATACCGTATACACTCACTTCGGAGTACCTAATTTTAAAGTCATTGGTTTGACTCGACCGGGAACCGAACTTCCGCACGCGAGGCCAACGCTCTACCGATTAGACCACCGCGCCCGGTTGTGGCGCTAAAATGACGATGAATAGTTTGAAGCAGTCTGACAGGGGTGTCTGATCGCTGCCATGGGCTCTTTATATAATCTGGGTCGAACCTTTGTTTGTTTGTTGGAGTTTTATGTCCTGGCAACAACTAAGGTCATATCAGGACGGGCACCGACTTGTGACAGTGCGCGCTCATGGCGACTTTATAGTGCTGCCATACTGGGAAATCAGGCTGCTGGCAGCATGGCCTGATATCCCACTCAGTCACATTGTCATGACACTGAGCTATCTAGTCCTTGCCATATACGATTAATGCTGAGTGCCAGGCTAGGAAGCGACACATATCAATTTTAAAGGTATTGGTTTGACTCGACCGGGACCAAACTCCCACCCTTCCACACGCGAGGCCCGCGCTCTACCGATTAGGCCACCTCCCCCGGTGGGCCGACCCTATGTATAAGTCTGTCCATCACCAAAGTGTAGATACGGTTGCCATTAGGGTTTTCACAGGCATCTATGGTATTTCAAGGTTTATGCAGAAGCTAATGCTGTGTATTTTCCAGGGATGAAAGTGGTCTCTGGGGAAAAAAAGCCGAAATGCTAATATTCTCCTATTGTCAGGGAATCGCAGAAAATTCCCAGAAGTTGGGTTTATTACATATACGTTTGAAGCACGTATTAGTAGTATATGATTATAGTGCTGTGGTGTTTGAAGCTTTTATTAGTAGTGTACGCTGAACAATATATTAGTATACATTTATACTAGTTATAGCTACAGGAAAAATCCCGGAGATCCGGGAAATCGCGGAGATCTTTAATCCCTGATTTTATGAGAGGTATGGTTTCTATTAGGTTTGTTTGTTTGTTGTTTTACCTCCTAGCAACATCTAAGGTCATATCAGGATAGGTACCGACTTGTGACAGTGAACACTCATGGTGACTGTATAGTGCTGTCCCAATGGGAAACCAGGCCACCAGCACCATGACCTGGTATCCCACTCAGTCACATTATCCTGACACTGAGCACACCAGTCCTTGCCCTTTCCTAATAATGCCGAGCGCCTGGCTAGGAAGCAGCAAGTATCAATTTTTAAGTCATTGGTTTGACTCGACCAGGGTTCGTACCCACGACCCCGCGATCTACCAGCACGGGAGATGGACGCTCTAACTCATTCGGCCATCCCGACTGGTCGTTTCTATTAGGAGTGCTACATATAGTAAGCCCATTACAATTGCTGACCCATTTGTGTAAGAAGTGATTGGAAGTAAAACTTAGGCTACAATTTCAACATTTAACATGGCTGCTGTAGAATTTTAAAATATAATTTATAACTTATACAGTTCTGATAGCTTGTTCCTGGTTGATTGACACAAAAATACTTCAAAATAGTCACAAATTAAAATGGGAAAAAAATAAGGTAAAGAAAATCTCAAATGTTTTCTACAATTAAAAAACAACAAAAAGTAACGACGTTCCAGAGTAGGCCATCCCATACCATGCTACATTGCATAAAGTCTTTGTGGAAAGATGTGATATGCATACAATGAAAATGGTTTAATTTATATATAGTGTGTAGAATTCTTAATCAATTTGATTTTAAATTGACATAAAAGCAAAACTCAATATTTACAACACTATTGTTATCCGAAACTATCTATCCAAACTATAATTTGTCGGAACTAATCGGACAGATGGCGCTGTGATGCGATTCGGGATAGTGGTGTATCATTGTATAGCATTTGTGGAATAAGAGCATTCATACATAAACACTGGAGAGCACGGGTAGAGAGGTAGATAAAGGATTCACCCCATAATTGCAGTAGGAGTGAATGACAATGTAGTCTAAATACTGATGAAAACTGCTTTAGTATGGAACAGGAAGTGTAATCCCTGGTTCCAGTATCAAATGGCTACTTATATCGGCACAGAGTTGGTGAAATGAGAGAATGCAGAAGGAGAAGATGGCGACCATAGAATGCCATCAATTTCACTTTTAAAGTGCATGAAACTACATGTTTTATTATATTTTTCAAATCAAAAGTAGTGGGTAAATATTAAGATGTATGTGAAGAATACATTTTGCTTCTTAAATTAAGAAGTTATCTGCTCACTTCATTTACCCAGCATGTAGATATTCTTCACGGTTAAGGTGTGAATCTTTTATCTAGTAGAGCGGGTGAGACACGGTGGGTGGTTCAGTAATGCATAGCATAGGCACAGTATGGAGGAAGTAAGCACATACGCTTGAAACAGGTAAATACATGAGGTACAAGCTACATAAGCAAGATACATAAACAGCTGGCCCTGAGAATGGCGCCAGGTCCACAGTGAAGACCAGTATACGGGAGGGTGGAGAGAGGCCTGAATTGCATATCAGCGCCACCTATCGACCAACTTGTAATACAGAAGGACTAAATCTCAGGAAGGACTGAAGCAGCGACTCAGCACATCGGGTCGCAGCTTCAGATGACACACCAGAAGGTGGTGATGGTCCACCTCCCAACCCTATCCTTTCATCATAAACTCAATATGCACCAATGACCAGATATCTCCTGATGACGGAACCATACATTTGTTTCTAATGTAGATTTCAGTGAAATTGTCCCATAAAATATTGTTACGTTACATAAGAAATAACTTTATGTATTCATCACCTACCCCAACACCTGCTGGTGTGTAAGCTGAAGTTGTGAAGGTGTGCTGGGTTAGCGCTTCGCTCCTTCCTGAGGAATCAGTGAAACTCAGAATACACAAATTGCAGGAACCTCAGTGGCATTACCAAACATGAACATAAAAAGTGCATAGCTAACATTAGACCAAACAAAAACCATACTTATGTCAACTTTGAAGAAATACATTAAAAATATTAATATTCCAACTCCCTAATTTTCTTGAGCTAAATAATTTAAAATATTGGTTTAAAAATATTATTTTAAATAGAAAAAAATCCTTCCACCCCCAAATTCTAAACAAAATGTGCCTAAGAAAAAGGTATGTTTCCTTTCTTTGTTTGGCCTCAGTTAAGGACAATATGTCCGACAGGCGTTGTCTGCAGCTGCTGTGCCAGGGTGAGGTACACTGTATGGCCATCGCCCAGAGTGGCAGCCTGCACCAGTCCCTGGGCACTCTGCCCGGCCACCACAACCACCGGCTGCTGCTCCTGCACCAGTGGCGCTGACACAGATAGGTCCTGGAGGATGTGTGATGCCTCCAGGTCCTCCTTCAGTACCCGCCCCTCGTGGGGTGCATGCACCTCCTGCACCAGGGTCTGCTGGTGCTGGTTCAGTGTGGAGGAAGGGGCCACTTGCTGGTGTGAATGGTGGTGTTGTGGCTGCTGCTGCTGATCATGGTGATATTGCTGTTGATGTGATGGTGGTGGTAAGATCTGTTGTGCTATTTGCGGATGATGTTGCTCTTCTTGTTGTTGCTCTTGTTGTTGTTCAATGTGATGCTGCCCCAAGTATGGATTGAGCTGGTGTTGCTGCTGGTGTTGTTGCTGGTGCTGTAAGTCTTGTGCATGTTGTTGGTGCTTCTTCATGTGGATCTTCCGACTGGTGTGCCACTTGAAGGCTTCACCACACACGCTGCACACATACCGAGTGACCCCCGTATGGAAGCGCATATGGCGGCGCAGTGCATGCTTATTCTTGAAGCCCTTCTGGCACTCCGGACATATGCTTTGCCGTTCCTCTGTGTGCACACAGTTCATGTGCGAATTAAGTGAGCTGCTCCGAGCAAACTGCATCCCGCATGCTGAGCACACAAAGTTCTTCTCCCCCGAGTGCAGCTTCACATGGTCCTTCAGGTCGAAGTGTGTGTAAAAGCCCTTAGTGCAAATGATGCACACAAAGTTGCGCTCCCCTTTGTGTTTTAGTATGTGTCGCATGAGGCCAGTTTTCCAGCGGAAGCTTTCCCCGCAGATGTCACATACATGCTCCATGCTGGCGCTGTGCACAACGAGGTGCCTCTTCAGGTTCTCCTCACAGTTGAAGCATTTGGCACATTCCTTGCACTGGAACGACTTGGCAACGATGTGGCTCTTGGTATGGCGTGCGAGGTGGCATGCCACTGCAAATGTCTTGTTGCACTGCTTGCACTGGAACCTCTGCAATGGGATCAACAGAAATAGCCATGTCAATTCATTAACAATTAAAAAAGTAAAACATGTTTATTCAATAAAAAAACTTTTTTCAGCACTTGTTTTCCGATTATGCAACATTAAAATTAAAAAACATATCTAATATATTTGTTAATTTCAACATAAAAAAAAATGTTAATATTATATATGATTTATATATAATCTTTTTTCTTTTTTTACTGTAATGTTGCGAAACTGGAAGACCACTGCAGACAAAAGTTGTTTACTGAATAAGCATGTATTTATACATATTCCATATATCGACACAGTGTTCATAGGATTGTTGGATATCTGGATATTAAATAAATAAATGAATCTGCAAATCACCAGGGATGCTATAGCTGTTCATTTTTTTTGGGGGGGGGGCCGTTCCTTAGTGGCAATTGTGGTTTAATGCAAATTCCATTAGCAAAGATTTCAACGAAATGGACCCCGCTGTTAATGCAATTGGTTGAAAATGCAATACAAGATTCATCGATTTCCACTAAAAATGTAGCACCCAAAGAGATTTATCCTCATACGGGTCAGCCGTTCTTACTGACACAACATATTTAATCCCTACAGAATAAAACTCACTAGTTGATACTTCTGGCATCTTAATATTTCCATAAGACATAATGAATGAATGAATAAATGCTTAATGGCATACCAGCACACTAACGGCTATACAATGCCATCAAAATGTCTTAAAACCGGTTAAACAGTCCAATGTGCTCTAAAAACGATAAAACTAAGGCAGTACTAACAGTGTCAAATAAACATTTCATACTTGTTACATTAAAATACTGTGCTCAAACATTTGCAAAGTCAATGCATTCAATCAAAATATGTTTCACAGTCAGAGGCACTCCACATGGTATGCATTCTGGCTGGTCTTCTGCTTTAAAAAGGTAACTATGAGTCAAATAGCCATGTCCAATTCGCATACGTGCAACAACGGTCTCTTCGGGTCTATTTCTATGACAAGCACCTGAAAATTTGCCAAGGGTGGGCTGAATTGCATGAAGCTTGTTCATGACAGCTTCATCCCATTGTAATTGCCACTTTTTCCTTATGAGTACACTGATGTGCCTTTTGAGGTCCGTGTGAGGAATGGGAAGAGGTGTAATGCGTTTGTCGAGAGCTTCTTTGGCAGCCATATCTGCAGCCTCATTTCCTCGAATGCCAACATGATTCGGCACCCAATAAAAGAGCACAGTTTTGTGAAGTTCTGAACATAAATAATATAACCTTTCTAAAATCTTGCGGATCAGAGGATTCTTCCAATCCTTGCTCTGAATAGGTTGTAGGCATGATTTTGAATCCGAACATATCACAAATTTTCTATGGGAAGAGGTTTCTACATGGTCCATTGCGAAGAATATGGCATCAAGCTCTGCTGAATATATCAAAGCAGGCTTTGGTAATCGCTCCGAGAAAGTGCGCTTGCCCATGACAGCTGCCGCTGCAGCCTTGTCATCCTTGTAAGAACCATCGGTGTAGATGAACTTATGATCAGAATGTATCTCTTTAACCTCCCTGAACATACTGTTGTAGATCAGAGGGTCAGTTGAGTCTTTCCTTGCTTCAGAGATTGCCAAGTTCACATTGACAGCGTATGTCCAAGGTGGTGTGTCTGGATATTGGAATTTTGCAATGTTATCTACATCAAACTCGAGTGTTTCTAATGATTCCTTAATACGTATACCGAAAGTTGGAATGGCCTTGGGTTTATTGGCAAAGAGTGTTTCATTGCCTGGGTTGAAAATGCAGTCATAGGCAGGGTTGCTGGGATTTGCTGCGATCTTGGATGCATACTGTAGAGCGAGCTTTTCTCTCCTCAGCGCAAGTGGAGGTTCCTCTGCTTCTACACTAAGACTCTCCTCTGGCGAAGTTCGAAGTGCTCCAAGACAGAGTCTGAGTCCTTGATTTTGAATGGGTTTCAACATTTGGATGTATGACGGTCTGGCTGATCCATAGACCATGGAGCCATAATCGAGCTTTGATCGGACCAGTGCACGATAGAGGGAAAGAAGAGTGGTGCGGTTGCCCCCCCAATTGGTATGAGCAACAACTCTCAGGAGGTCTAGAGCTTTTTGACATTTCTTTTTGACATATTTAATGTGCGAAATAAAGTTCAATTTCTTGTCAAAAATGACACCCAAGAATTTGGTTTCTTCAACCACAGGAATCTGTGTTTGGTTGAGATAGATCTCTGGGTCTGGGTGTACACCCCGCTGTTGCCAGAAATACACACACAGTTTTGCTGAGAGTGAATTTAAAACAATTTTCATCAGCCCATTTGGCTACTCTGTTCAGGTGATGTTGCAGTTTTCTTTCTATAGCTGCCATGTTTCTAGACCTGTAACAAAGGTGGAAATCATCTACAAAGAGAGATTTATCAATGTCAGGTCTGACACAACCCACAAAGCTATTAATTTTGATTATGAACAGTGTAACCGATAAGATGCTCCCTTGGGGTACACCCATTTCTTGGTCAAAGGCTTCTGAGAGAGTACTTCCGACACGGACCCGGAAACACCTATTTAAAAGAAATTGTTCCATAAAAAGAGGTAGTCTGCCTCTCAATCCACTATCCTGAATGTCTTTCATAATGCCATATTTCCATGTGGTGTCGTATGCCTTCTCCAAGTCAAAGAAAAGTGCAACGACATGTTCACCCTTTATAAAACCGTCTCTCACGAATGTCTCAAGGCGTATCAGATGGTCCATGGTGCTTCTGGTCTTTCTAAAACCACTTTGAGAAGAAGAGATAATAGCAGCCTCTTCAAGAAATCAAACAAGCCTTTCGTTGATCATGCATTCCATGGTCCATAAGACATAAATACATGTTAAAATCCTATGGACGGGTCTTTAAAGACAGGCAGCTCTTGCGAGAGTATTTAAAATGTTTCTTGTTGCAATCCATGACAGCCTTATATACATTACTACTTTAACAATACACACACTTTGATCTGTGTAAATGACAATGTTCAAGCACAAGTCAGCGAAATCAAGTCGATGTACAACCCAGAGTGTGACTAAAATCGCAGAGAGAGCTCCCAGCACAGAACACCTATCCCAATGGGGAGCTTTCATGAGCCATTTCTCTCGCTATACACTTGGTGGCAGCACCCGTTCCCAGTCCAAGTCGGCCATCATGGTTGGATAGAAGGGTGTAGGTGTTTGTGTGTTGGTGGTGTAGGTGTGTGGTGGGGGTGGTGGTGTGTGTGTAGGTATGTGTGTGGTGGGGGTGTAAGTGTGTGGTGGGGGTGTAGGTGTGTGGTGAGGGTGCAGGTGTGTGGTGGGGTTTAGGGATGTGGTAGGTGTGTGTGGTCTGTGTGTGGTGGGGGTGTAGGTGTGTGGTGGGGGTGGTGTGTGGTGGGGGTGTAGGTGTGTGTGTGGTGTAGGTGTGTGGTGGGGGTGTAGGTGTGTGGTGGTGTAGGTGTGTGTGGTTGAGGTGTATGTGTGTGTGGTTGAGGTGTAGATGTGTGGTGAGGGGTGTAGGGGTTGTGGTGAGGTTGTAGGTGGTTGTGTGATGGGGTGTAGGTGTGTAGGTGTGTGGTGGGGGTGTAGGTGTGTGGTGGGGGGTGGGTGTAGGTGTGTGGTGGGGGTTTAGGTGTGTGGTGGGGGTGTACGGGGTACTGGGGGTATAGGTGTGTGTTGTGGGTATAGGTGTGTGTGGTGGGGTGTGTGGTGGGGGTTTAGGGCTGTGGTGGGGGTGTAGGTGTGTGGTGGGGGTTTAGGGATGCTAAAGATTGTGAGGTGCCGCTCTGCAAGACACCCCTACACCTCCACCACAAACCACCTACATCTCCACCACACACACACCATACACACCTACACCCCAACCACACCATACACCCCCAGCACACACCCCTCACCCCCACCACACACCCCTAAATCCCCGCCCCCCCCACAAACACCAAAATCCTCACCACACCCCTACACCTCCACCACACACCCCTACACACCCACCACACAAACATACGCCCCCACCATATTCCACCTCTCAAACCTATCCATCGCTATACTCTATACTGTAAACGCACTATGCACCAATAACCACATACCATGTAATGACAAAACTAGGTGAGATTCCTACCATACATTTCTTTCTAATGTAGATTTCACTGAAATTGTTCCAGAAAATATTTGTTATGTTAGATAACATACCACTTTATGTTTGTGTATTCATCTCCTACCCCACCACCTTGTGTGTAAGCTGAACCTGTGATGTGGCGTGCTGGGTCACAGCTTCACTCCTTGCTGAGGAACCAGTGAAACTCAGAGCACACAAATTGCAGGAACCTCATTGGCTTTACCAAACATGAACATAGAAATTGCATATCTAGTTTTAGGTCAAACAGAAAACAAACTCATGCCACAACCCTTTTTAATTATAGTAATTTTGAAGAAAAGGTTTGAGCACTCCCACAAACAAAATTTCAATGATCTCTCCAACAGGTTTGTTTGTTGTGGTTTTATCTCCTCATAACATCTAAGCCCAGTTTTGCAATGAATTCCAAGACAAATTCCAAGAAGAAATAAAAAAAATAAAGCCACCCCAACTTTCTTGAGCTAAATAATTTAAAACATTCTTTTAAATTAAAGAAATCGTCCCACCCTCAAATTCTAACAAAATGTGCCTGAGAAACAAGTGTTTCTTTTCTTTGTTTGGCCTCAGTTGAAGACAATGTCTGACGTGTTGTCTGCAGCTGCTGTGATAGGATGAGGTACACGGTGTGGCCATCGCCAAGAGTGGTAGCCTGCACCAGACCCTGGGCACTCTGCCCGGCTACCACAACCACCGGTTTCTGCTTCTGCACAAGTGGCACTGACACGGACAGGTCCTGAAGGATGTGCACTGCCTCCAGGTCCTGCTTCAGTACCCACTCCTGATGGGGAGCATGCGCCTCCTGCACCAGGGGGCACTGGTGCTGGGTCGGTGTGGAGGAAGCGGCCACTTACGGGTGTGAATGGTGGTGTTGTGGCTGCTGCTATGGATAGTGATATTGCTGCTGTTGTTGCGACGGTGGTGGTGGTGGTAGTTGTGCTATTTGCGGATGCTGTTGCTCTTGTTGCTGCTCTTGTTGTTGTTCAATGTGATGCTTCCCCAAGTATGGATTGAACTGGTATTGCTGCTGGTGTTGCTGCTGCTGATTCTGTGATTCTTGTGCCTGTCGCTGGTGCTTCTTCATGTGAATCTTCCGACTGGTGTGCCACTTGAAGGCCTCCCCACACACGCTGCAGACGTAACGGGTGATTCCTGTATGGAAGCACATACGGCGGCACAGTGCATGCTTATTCTTGTAGCCCTTCTGGCACTCCGGACATATGCTTTGCCGCTCCTCTGTGTGCACAGAGTTCATGTGCGAATTGAGTGAGCTGCTCTGAGCAAACTGCATCCCGCATGCGGAGCACATGAAGTTCTTCTCTGAGTGCAGCTTCATGTGGTCCTTCATGTCGAAGTGTGTGTAAAAGCCCTTTGTGCAAATGACGCACACAAAGTTGCGCTCCCCTTTGTGTTTCAGTGTGTGTCGCATGAGGCCAGTTTTCCAGCGGAAGCTTTCCCCGCAGATGTCACACACATGCTCCATGCTGGTGCTGTGCACAACGAGGTGCCGCTTCAGGTTCTCCTCACAGTTGAAGCACTTGGCACATTCCTTGCACTTGAATGACTTGTCCATGATGTGGCTCTTAGCATGGCACGCGAGGTGCCATGCCACTGCAAACGTCTTGTTGCACTGCTTGCACTGGAACCTCTGCAACAGGATCAACAGAAATAGCCTTGACAGTTCATTAACAATTAAAATGACCAGTACTGGAATGATGGCCATTTTCATACTAACTATGTCTCACCATATTTTTGTTTTCAAAACTTTTAATAGTGTTCATTTTTAGTATATATTTCCCTGTTTTACACATCTCTGCACCATTGAAGACCATTGCCAGAGTGGTCCTCACACATATTATATCATATAGCGTATATGTCCCAATAGAAGCACGCTACCCAATTGAAGCACACCCCCCATTTCAAGATTGAAAGCATGCACAAATTTACGATCATATTCAGACTGGATGCACATAAAATAAGGCAATCACACTTTATTTCAGAGGCATGACAAAAACAAATCCATGAAATTATTTAACTTTGAATAGACGCGCATCCATGTGTCTGCACTCGCGCAGTGCGTGTCTCTTGGGACATATATGGTATATATTAAAAATCCTTTAATTGCAATGTTGCAAGACCGGAAGACCAATGCCGACAAAAGTTGTTTACTGAATAAACATGTATTTATACATGTCCCATATATCGGTGCAGTGTTCATAGGATTGTTGGATATCCGGATATTAAATAAATAAATGAATGTGGAAATCATGTGAGTTGCTATAACTGTTTTTTGTTGTTGCTGTGTCTTCATTCAAACTCCAGTAGCAAAGATTTCAACCAAATGAAATAAATGAGGATGCAATTGGTTGAAAATGTAGCATCCAAAGAGATTTGTCCTCATACAGGTCAGCAGTTCTAACAGACATCACAACATATTTAATTCCTACAGAATACAACCCACTAGTTGATACTTCTGGGATTTAAATATTTCCTTAAGGCATAAATACATATTAAAATCATATGAACGGGTCTTTAAAGAAGAGTGAGTTCTTGCGAGAGTATTTAAAATGTTTATTGTTGCAATCCACGACAGCATTATATACATTACGACACACACTTGGATCTGTGTAAATGGCAATGTCCAAACACAAGTTGGCGAAGTCAAGTCGATGTACAACCCAGAGTGTGACTCAAATCACGGAGTGAGCTCCCAGCACACAACAGCAGGCCCAATTAACACACACACGCACACAACTTAGGGGTGAGAGTCGCTCTCCAACAAAAAAGCATAAATCTGACTTCCAACAGTGCTAGGTATATGATGGGAAATCATCCGTATATGAATAACAGAGAATAAAAATCGGGAATCCGCCCAAAACGAGAAGTTTCTACCCCTGCTAAGTCATCTGCTAAGCCATCCAAAGATTGACAATATAACGCTCTCTACACCAATGGAAAAGTCCAACTTAAAAAGATATATATTAAAAATAATAATCTTTTAAAATAAATGCAGTACATATCTTGAAATCCAATAACTCACTGCATGAATCTATAATGGTCACAATCTGGTAAATTACTAACATCAGCAATCTTCAGCCTCATGTTCATGTAGGCCTACTACATCTGCATGTGCATACTGTGTGCATATACTACTTTGTTAAAGCTGCATAGTCCGATGAAAACATCAAATTTTCAAAATCAAAATGATTATCTAGATTTGATGCCACATATCTAACTTGGATACTGGTACACTTATTAAACATTTGTTACCACAGAGAAGGAAACACTGAGACAATTTAAATTCAGGGATGAAAGTGGTTTCCGGCAAAAAAACTCTAGAAATCAAGACGAGATTATTACACCACGGCGAATTTCCGGGAATACGCCGATTTCCCCCCATAGGATTAGCACTGTCAGAGAATCGCAGAAAAATGCTCGATGTCAAGTTTCAACTATCCTTGCTGTGCATACCTAACTCGTTCTTGTTTGGGTTTTATGTTCTAACAACATCTAAGGTCATCTAAGAACGGAATTCGAACTAACCAGAGATAGAGAGAGATAGATATATATATATATATATATATATATATATATATATATATATATATACAGAGAGCACGAGAGATTTTTTTTATATATACAGAGCGAGAGAGAGCGAAACAACCTCTCTAAATCGACCGACCTTGGGACTCACTCTAAGTGGTCCATTTAGGGAGGTGGTCGGTTTAGGGAGTTATAATATGGTTACAATTGTTGGGACCCAAATAAAGCGATCGATATAGAGGAGTGGTCAATTTGTGGAGGTGGTCGGTTAGATAGGTTTTATTGTGTATATATATATATACATATCGGGCAAAGTCACAAAATGTGCTTTGTTTATAAATGTAGTAAATACCTCATGAGTTATCTAATTCGCAGCACTCGGAAGAAGAACAGAAGAAGGGTTTATAAACGTCAATTTATTGAATCATTATCATTAATTAATCAGGAATAATCAGAATCGATCAGAGTCATGAGTAATGTAATCTTAATCAAAGTCAGTGCCCAGAGGCGGCAGAGGCTGGCTCTGCGGGCAGGTGGCTGGCACTGTGCGAATGCAGAAGTCTGGCTTCCGAAAGTTCATGGAGTTCAGGTGATGTCAGGATAATCGGCAAGCAAGATGGCAGCTTCAGAGTCAGTAGTGATCGCTCGGATGAGATCAGGATAATGATAATCGGTTATGGCTTCTGGAGCGAAATAAAGTTGACATGTTGAAAATCAAAACAATAAACAGTCAGAGTGTCAATAATCAGCACTTAACCCAAGAGAGTTAGAAGTGCTGATGAAGCCTTCGTAATAGGAGCTTATTTCAGATAGCTGTTGATGGCATCACTTGACCAAGAGCCTGCCTCTCGAATGTCTGAGAGGGGAACCTTCGCAGCTAGGCACACCTGTGCCGCACCACGTCTGAGGCTATGTAGTGTCAGTGCTGGTGTGTGGGGAAGAACAGCAGCAGAGGCCAGGGAGAGATATGGGAGAGTGTTGAGGCTGTCAAGTAGGCACCGGAGGGGAGGAGGTAGGCAGGTGAGTGTCTTGGAGGGTGGAAAGACTGAGAGTATTGTGACCAGGCAGCTAACGGGCAGCAGAGGGAACTCGGAGAACACCAGGGGTTGTTGAGAGCGGAACCAAGTCTTGGTAGACCGGAAACTCAGAATAAGAGCATCACGACAGGGAAGGACATCATAGAACATGAGTGTATGGGGCCCTACGGTAGTCTCAGTCAGAGAGACAAGATTAGACTGTCTGACTAAGGTTAAGTAACCTAGAAGGAGGGCAACAAGGAAAACAAAGGCTTTGGACCACAACTGTCTAGAAAAACCAAGAGGTGAGCTAGGTCGGGGGGGGGGTGGGTGGTGAGGGGAGCCGCCCTGGAGACTGTGTGTTGTGAGTTCTTAAGGATTCCTCTCTTTATAATACAGAACTGATAGGAGTCAAATAAGTTAGCTGAGGGGGAGATAGGGGTAAACCAAGTCTTTACTCAGCTGAGATAGTTGAAAACATACCTCGGAGCTCGAAGCCGGAAGGCAAGGTAGAGGACAAAGGCTAGAATATCATAAAGTGCTGGAGTGAGTGGTTCAATGTCATGCTCCTTACAGAAGGTGAGATAGACTGAGATGTGGAGCCTCTTATTCTTCCAGGTCAGTTGTGTGACAGCCTTGCTCTATGTGCTCAGCAGGTGAAGGTGCTGGATCATGGAGTAGCCTGGAAGATATAACCGAGAATTATAAGGTATCTTCCAGCTAATGTTGAAATCAATGAAGGACAGGGAGGGGTTGACTGATAACTGCTTAAGCTTGCGGGAGGAGATTTGTACATTCATTGTGTTCTGTGCATTTTGGTTTGTTGGGGCTCTACTGAGGGCATCATGAAAACTAGTTCTATGCATGGCATATGCTTGACTAGAAGTGTGCAGATGCTTTTTGCTGCTATGGGCCAAAGCTGTCGTGTGCATGCACAGAGGAAAGGGTCCCTGCCTGAGCCTGAGGAGAGGACCTGTTGGGAGGCTTGATTATCGGTATTTATGGAAATTGATTAATTATGAGGCTCGGGAGGCAGAAGAAATGTCAAGCCCATAACGAGGTTAAAGGCTTCTAACTGGGTAATCGAGGTGAGCTTTTTAGTGATTTCTCTCGGGTAGGAGACTGGGTAGCAAGCCTCCTGTGAGAACGCCCTGCTGCCTGAAGGGTAGAGTCAAACATCTCCCAGAATGTCGGAGGAGCTGAGGGAAGGAGGATTACATTGTTGAGGGAGGTGGTAAACTTCAGGAACCAATCTAAATCTTTAAGGATATCAGGGGGAAAAGGATGAAGTCCTGCCTGTGGAATGGCCCTGAGAGCAGCAAGTACCCTATTGATAAACCGAGTAGCGGGCTTTACACACTTTGCTAAATGTTCAAGCTTCCCTGCTAAGCTTTGGAGCTGTTTGCGTGAGGCTGACTTTTTGTCTTTCCAAGAAGCGCATTCTTTGAGGACTTGATCAATCTTAGCTTGGGGTATAGTTACTGTCATAGCTGAAGCATCTATTGAAAAACCTAGCCAAACTAACTGATGGACTGGGGGGAACATTTTTCAGGAGCTAACACTAGACCTAGCTCTCGGGTTAACTGAAGGAAGCAATTATATGCTTCATTTGCTCTTTCCAAGGTCGGCTCCACCCCGACAAAATCATCGAGGTAGCACAGAGTGTAAACGCCCTGCTTCCTTAAGAGCCAGACGACCGCCCTCGTTGCACAGGCGCAAGCCAGTGCGGATGTGTGGCAACCAAAGGGAGGAGCAAGATCAATATAATATTGGTTATTTAACATGATGCAGAGAAGGGGGGCGGAAAGAGGGCAGACCCTCAGCTGCCGGTAAGCACGGACTAAATCAGCTGACCAGAGCCAGGAGTACCTACCTATCTTAGTCAGTTGTTCTACTCACGGAAGGGAGAGAAAATGTAAACCGAAGCCCTTGGTAATAACCTTTAGCTATACCAGAATTAATGCTTGGGATTTGTTTGTTTGTTGTTTTACATCCTAGTAACATCTAAGGTCATATCAGGACGGGTACCGACTTATGACAGTGCGCACTCATGGCGACTTTATAGTGCTGTCCCACTGGGAAACCAGGCCGCTGGCACCATGACCTGGTTTCCCACCCAGTCACATTATCCTGACACTGAGCACACCAGTCCTTTTTTTTTTTTTTTTTCTCCATTAGTTGTTTAAGCAGGGGAAATTTCAGTCATAGATGACTGGTCTTCCTCATTCCACTGCTGGTCGATAGAAAGCCCGAGCCTACACTTTTACCGACCCAAGGGATTTTTAACCTCCCACACCACATAGACATGGTATGAGAGCAACCGGCCTTTGATGACGCTGTAAGTTATACACAGCGGTGGAAATCCAAATTGGCAGAGCTGGGAGCCCTGTCCTAATAATGCTGAGCACCTGGCTAGGAAGCGACAAGTATCAATTTGACTCGACCAGGGTTCGAACCCACAACCTACCAGCACGGGAGACGGACACTCTAACGTATTCGGCCATCCCATCTGGTCCCTACCTAAGGGAAAGCTGAGGTCTAAGATAAGTCCTTCTTAGGCCTTGTCATGAGCGGGCTCACCTGACACCAAGGGACAAATGGAGGATCGTCAAACGGTCCTAGCATTGCAGAGTGATCACATTCTTTGTTAATAAAAGCAATAATATGCGGGTCAGAATCTGCATTACGTGTATGATTTTTAAGGGTGGGAGTTGGAATATAACAAGAAGTGTAATCAACAGGCCAGCCAAACTCAAGAAAATCCAGCAGCTGAACATCAGGGTATTCTACAAGTGCAGAGCACCGTGCGGCTATGTTAAGGCCCAAGGGAACTGGCAGTTTCGTGTGTAAATAATTTGGAAGAGCTGTTGTTCTAACTGCTTGATACAACTTAGCGAACGACAGATGAGTATGAAATGTAGCAGGGGCTGTGAGCGGCCAGATGGCAGCTAGTTTCGGGGCCGGGTCGAGGGTGGGGTCAGCAAAGATCAGGGGGGAGGGGCACGTCGGTGACGTTGGTAGTAGGAATGATTGAGAAGGAAGGAGGGAGGTGACCCCAGCCGAGCCAACCTTATCAGCGGCGTTTTTCTTGTCATGAAATGCACGTCTCTTTAAACAATCCTGCTCTCTGTGGATATGAAGTTTCTTCAGGCTGTGAGCGCACCAAGCACAATTATGTAGAAATTTGGCGGGAAGAGAGCAATGCATTGCACCAAAACCACATTCGCGTACCCAATTCCAATTATTACATGGGCGGCCGTCAGTTTCCTTTTTGTATTCATTTCTGACATTAATGGGTGTGTTTGACTGGGGTACTGATGAGGCAACCCCTTGTGCTGGTGACTGCACTGCAAAATGAGGAAAAGCTTGGCCCGGGAACTGGTGCAATCGAGAGGTCATAGTTGACCTACCGGCGGCAGTACAAATATCACGTTGTAGATCTTTTATTGCAGCTTGATCATCCCAAGCCTGCGGGAGCAGGCCCTCAGCAATTAGTTTAAACACCTTCTAGGACGAAAGGCAACAAATTGGCCAGTCCCAGGTCTTTGCCATGTTTGCTAACTCTTGTTCATGCTTGATAATATGTTTGAACCAGGAAGGGGGAAGGTTTCGGCAAAGCGGCAAGAGTTCTCAAAGCTTCAAAATATTCGGGCCAAGTAGCCTCACCCATACCTATGCCTTTAAAGGCGTCTCCCCTGGTTATATATGTGGAAGAAAAATGGTACCTTTTAGCTTTTTAAAGGTGGTTGAGGTGTCCATTAGGAGGTCTGCGATAGCGACCGCTGCGTTTTGAGACCGAGCCTGCACCGAATATGCTGGCCGCACCTCCTGTAGTTGTGGTTCTCCCAGCTCCAACATCTCCGCTAGGTAGTACCGCGGGCCTTGCGGAGCGGTAGGTGGGGGTCAGGGAGGCAGAGCTGAAGCTGTTGCCCAAACTGGAACTGTCGACCTGGTGCCGGTGGGGGCGGTACTTGAGCCGGGGAACCAGTAACCGAGGCCGCTATCGGCCGTTGGGGAATGGCGGCAACTCATTCCAAGGCATTTACCCTAACAGCCAAATCACGAGTTAACTGCAGAGTCTCCCGCTGTAGTTCTAGCAAAGTAGCCATGTCTGAGGGCGGTTGAGGGGAGTTCTGCTCCGAGGTAGACGGCTGTTGTGGGGGCGGGTCCGCCGCATCCCAGTGCCTTCTCGCGTGCGGCGCCAAGGTACGAGCTGCCCTGCGTAGGGAGCCTGGCCAGAGCTGTGGGCGGAGAGGCAGCATGCACAGTTGTTTCTTCGCTGGCATGGCCCGTCGGTGGTGTTGAAAGTGGGCGTATCAGGCAACGTAGAGTAAATTTTGAAGTTGCCCAGATGAGAGCCAGTACCAAAGTGGAGAAGAGAGGGCAGGGAGAGTCACGTGATTGGGTTCGACTAGCCTCGTTCGCGAATTAACTATGTTGACGTGTCAACATACGTAATTTCACCAGGTCAAGATGTAGTTCGCCAGGGCCGCGTTCAGGGTCCGTCTCAGAGGCACCGTGGAGACGTCTCGGATATGCTTTTTGGCCTATTTGCGTTCAGAGTGCGTCTCAGACTGGAGATGAAAAGCACCTCGAAAATGGCTGCCATATTCAGTGGTTTCAGCCAATCACAGCGCAGCTTTTCCATTGCAAATGGCCACCGCCTATGGGGGCGGCCATTTTCGAGACAACAAACTGCTTTTGCCGTTCAAACTAGCGTGACGTCATGGCCATCTCCGAGGCGGACCGTGAATGTGGCATGGTCTTAGCAGTATTAAGATAATGATCAAGTGTGGTTTTATGTCTTAGCAACATCTAATGTTATAGAAATACTTCAAACAGTGTAAGTACAGTGACCTCAGGGTAACTTTATAGTGGAACCGGGATACAGTGTTGTCGACACCGTGACACAGGATCACACTCAGTCACATTATCGCGACAATGCGACAACCAATCCTTGTCCTATCCTAGTAATGCTAAACATCAGGTAGCGACAAGAATCAATTTGTTTAAAGTCCTTGGCATAACCCATTTGGGATCAAACCCATGACATCTCGCAAGGGAAAGGGGTGCCCTACCCATTTGATCATCCTGTTCAGTGCATTACCAACGCACGAGTCCAGCCATATATCAAATTAGGGTGGGTTTTTTTTTTCAAAGAAAAGAGAAAAAGCTAAACATGTCTTTAAAAGAAAATGGAAACGGCGAAAGAACTCATACAACTTTCAAACTCGTAGATCTTTAACTTAAAAAGTAGTTTATTGAACAACAAAAAAGTATATTTCCCCTTTGAGAAAATCATCAAAAACGCAGATGTCATCCGTGTATACTGTGTCCATTTTGTCCTTGGGTTGGAAGTTGCTGTGTCCTACACTAGGAATTGTTCTCTACACGTTGAGTCTTGCTTACATCATAGATTTCTGGAACATGCGCGTAGAAAAACCAGTAAGGATAGCTGATGGAACTATGAGCTGGGCCATGGTTCCGTGGTTTTAATTAATTAATATGTTTATATAATTATTGACAGTGCTTTGGAAGCATTAGACAGGCACACTAAGTGGGCATTTTTTAAATTATACATATTTAGTTATTCACAATGCTTTGGAAGAATTAGACAGGCACACTCAGTGACAAAGAAAATGACCAGCTGAGTTTCCATTCATTTCCTAGTTTGCCAAAAATGCATTTCCCCCGATCTGTCTGTATTCCTGATATGAAACAAGTCAAATAATTAGAGAGACCTATCATTTGAAAATCACTAGCAACCGATATATCACTTTACTCACTCAAGCAATTATCCTTGAACCAGTTTTAGAATATATTACCAGATGTACATTAGGACAAAAGTGCATTTTCCACAATGCTTTGGAAGCATTGAACAGGAACACACACTGACAAAAACATGAGCTGAGAGTCAGTGTTTAATATTTCTTTCTTAGTTTGAACATGATACAAATGATTGATTTGATTTAAGTATTGCTCTACTGATTTCTATACAAAACGGCACCCATCTGTTTTGCTTTGCAAACTGGGACCATTCCGAAGTGTGAGTCACGTGACAGTGACGTAGCTGGTCAACGTATGCTGTGACGTCATGACCGAGGAGGGTTAAAGTTATGTGGAAAGCTAGGAATTGACTGCCAGTGAAGCATCATGATTCTTAATCAAATTCTCTATCATTTTAAACACAATACATACAAATTACGAAGGGTTAAGAAAACTTTGAAACTGCTTCCTATAGGCTGGGTTCCTAGAGGATATGTTATATATACTGCAGTGTCTAAAACCACTACACTCGGCCAGCCCTATATTGTATAGCATTGTTTATTTCCATTACAAAAAAAGTGATCAGACCAGTCCTGTTCTTGATCACATTTTGCATGATAAGTTACACAGTAAAAATACAAGGTGTGGTTTAAAATTTCATACTTCGATCAAAATTACTCAAATTTTATAGCTGAAGGCATCTAATAATTATTGCTGCAAATATGGGGTTTGATGTCCTCGGACCTCTAGGGAAAGCATCGACCGTGGCTTTAGCGCGGCCAGTATGCCCTTCAGAATCGCTCGGGCATTAAACCCCACATGGGTAGCATAATTCAGGACATCTTTCATTACCAAATCAAGTTATAAAATAGTTATTAGCCAGTTGTACCACATACAACACTAGTTGTGGTTATCATCATCATTATCACCATCATCACTCCCAGCAGTGAAAACAAGTGTTAGCACACTTATCCGTTAGGGGCAGGGTAAATAAATTCATCACATAAAAAACCTATTCATATTCAGTTACAACCTTATATTATTGCACTAGTCTTATGAGTTCATCGATGATCAATTTCAAGTGCTTCATCTTTAATTAATATATCAACATATATATATATATCAAACATATTAGCATTACCAATGTAGATCTAAATGCCGATAAGTTATTGCAAACGAAATTCTAGGACTTTTTCTTCATGGGATATTGGTTATAAATCAAATTAAAATTCCATAGGAATTTTCAGATAAACAAAAAGGTTATTGTGTGTTTTTATAACTGCTATAGTTGTCCACACAGGGTGTAAACTCCTACTGTCCCAGGGTTGGAGATCGGTATACCCACCAACAATTGTTTCGTATAAAAGGGCATATACTATGACTACCTTCACCCTACCCATGTGCAACTCGGTACAGGAGTATACACTTTACTGGTATTGGTCTGTTGATTAAGCACATAAATAAGGATCTAGGAAGGTTTAGATAGTCATTAACATATCTAAAAAATAACGCAACACTACAAAGTTCTTTAACTATTCAAGTAATATAATACAGTAAAACCTCTCTAACCGACCACCTCCACAGATCGACCACTCCCCTATATTGATCGCTTTATTTGGGTCCCAACGATAGACTACATCACGGTTCCAGCGGCGCGGTGCATTGTGGGATGCATCAGAGCAAAACAAAGCCGCGAGAAGCACATGGCACATGCTAATACACTGGGTGCAGCTATGAAATGTCCTAGTTTCAGCTCATCTCAGCTCATTTGAAACATAGAATACCAACTAAAAAAATATATATAATAAATTAAGATATCAATCTTTTATCCAGCATTGCATTTACATCAATATAACCAGCACATCTTATACCATGTGCATTTAGATTTAGACAAATCTAGGCACTCAGACTAGTGTTAGACCCATAGCCAGAGTAAGTTTTATTTATTTTATTCATATTTTTATTTATATTCTATGGTTTATGGAGAGTTGTGTCTTAAACATATTCATTATATTATTATATTGCATCCTTCCATCCATGTTTATGCCAAATTGTTATAAAGTATTTCTAGTTATTTTGAATGAAATGCCAGTTTTGCCCTACACGTATCAGCAAACTCAATGGGTGTATGCCTTTGCTTTGCTCCCAACGCCGTTTTCAGCACATGCGCAATCGGAACCCTGATGTAGTGTATACCATTGTAAGGATATTCTAACTCTCTAAACCGACCACATCCCTAAATGGACCACTTAAAGTTGATCCCATGATTGGTCGATTTAGAGAGGTTTTACTGCATATTGAAATACATATCATTTCCTATTTTTAATGAATATCTTAAGATGTTTCATATCCATTTATGTAATATTTCACTTAAAAATAATATAGCTATGCCAAATTTTAACTAACATTTTCATTCATTTGAATGGATGAGATTACATAACACCGTCTTAAAACCTGGTGTTGTTCTTTAAACTCCCCTCCCCCCCCCAAAAAAAGAAAAATCCACCGAATTTCCTTCTCCTCATGTTCAAACGACCTTTGATCACATGCAATATAAAATTGCTATTTTTCATATCACTGCCACATAAACAAGTACTGTACAATGACGGAAGGCATGAGTTTTCGAATTGTGCTTCGCTATTCCGGGTATCCTATATGTCCGGATCCAGCCTCGTTCCCCATTGGGAATATACTCTCCTGTCCATACAGCGAAATGGCATGTGCTTGGCCAAGCACGTATGGGTCCAGCGACTTTACCTCACCCGGCTTTCCTTCCGGATGCGACGCAAACAGCCGAGCAGACTTTGCAGCATCCAGTTTCTGTACGTCGACCATGGTGTCACCAGTTTCTAGCGCGTGCACAACCACAACATGTTGCTGGGAACCTTCGGCCCGTTGCAGATGCTCAGTGTTTGACATGGTGTGGTGAGAGGGGATACGCAAGAGGTGCCGTTCGGTCTGTTGATCCGTGCGGTGCAACTCTTGCCCTTGTTCGTGATCACTGACTGGCTGGTGTTGTCGCTGCTGCTGGTGCTGCTGCTGCTGCTGCTGCTGCTCAGCATGATCCTGGTTATAGTCGCTGCAGTGATCTACCGGATGCTGCAACTCACCGGCATTCTGTTGGGGATCCCTCTTGAGCTCCTGCTGTTCGGTGGCATGTGGGTGCCGTTGCTGTTCGGACTGTTGTTGCTGATGCTGATCGATCATCAGGCAGTGCTGCAGCTGAGGATGTCTAGCAGTTGGCACTCCGGCATGGTGCTCAGGTACATTCAATACCGCAGCCGCTGCATGGATATGCTCATGCAGTGGATGTGTCGGCCGGAACTGTTGCCGGCCCATTCCACCAGTGCCACATTCATTTGGAAGCTCTGCGTGCTTCTTCATGTGCAGCTTCCTGCTGGCATGCCACTTGAAGCCAGCACCGCACACTTCGCAGTTGTAGCGATTCTCACCGGTATGCAGCAGCATGTGTCGGTCCAAGCCATACTTCATCTTGAAGCCCTTCCCACACTTGACACAGCTGTGCTTGCACTCACTGCTGTGCACATACATCATGTGCTTATTCAGTGAGGTCCGCCTCGAGAACTGCCTTCCGCACTTGGCACACACAAACTCCTTCAGGCCAGTGTGGATCCGTGCGTGTCCTTGCAGTTCACCCTTCGTCAGGAAGAGGCGCTCGCAGACAACACACTTGAAATTGCGAATGTCTGCATGTTTCATTTCATGTCGTGTAAAACACTCTTTCGTAATAAATGCCTGACCGCACTGTTCACACATGTACGGCCGAGTGCCATTGTGTACTTTTAGATGGCGCCGAAGGTTCTCGATGCACTTAAAGGTCTTCGAACACTCCGAACACTTGTGGTCGTACACTTCGAGGTGGGTGGTTGCATGACGCCGAAGCTGGCAGCTCGATGCAAAGTTCTTTTTGCAGTACCAACATTGAAACCGCTGCAAAATGAAACAACACAAAAGACAAGTTAGTCACGAGTGGGAATGCTGTGGGAAAGGTCAAATGGAGGTCATGTAATCTAAACGCAACTTCCGGTGGAGCAACAAACACTTGGATTTGACTGGTTGTACAAGCCTGTGCTATTTCCTTTTCTGTGACAATTCAATGTGAAGATCCATGGAACCTCGGACAATTAAAATTTGTATCCTGTTTTTAATTATATAAAGGTCTAAGATTGAATTTAAGGTCAGTATTCTGTGGCTTTAAGTAATTAAAGAATTACCAAGAACCATCTTAAAAAAGATTGTTTGTCTATCTAAGTTCTAAGAATATTTATCATAAAAGCACACATTAATTTCCAGTAAAATACTCCTGCATTATTTGTTACTCAACAAAGAGACATTTAGAAGAATAAAAAGACTACGACAGATTTGACTCTAATTGAAAAATTAACAATAGAATTCCACAGCTAATTCAAATAGTCATGAAAATAAGTTGTCACAGAAATAGAAATTCCACAGTCATGTACTTACTCAAAATGCCACATGGTGCTGCTTCAGTAGAAGTTGGGTTTGGCTGCATTAAATTAATGTCGAACCAGACAACATACGCTTGGGCAGACAGCATTCGCTAGATTCCCCCATGACGAACATGTCTTTTGTGGCAGCGCATAACCATGAGCTGCCTGCAATCCACAACAAACTCAGAACTGTTCTGGACAGCGAAAGAGCCAGCGGTGAGTAGACATGGCCTTTTCGCCACCTAAGGAAATGAGCATGACATCATACTGTGCTCTTCTAGTTCAAACCCACCACGCCTCCTGACGGAAATGACCCATAAAGGTCATAATGACACGACAAACTCAACAATGAATGCCGGGACCCAGAAAAAGGAGCCTGCCTCAAACGCATGTGAAAATTACATATTTTTTACAGGGATTAAAATGACCGCTAACAAAAAGACAAAACCGGGGGGGGGGTCGAGAAAGCGGAAACCCGACATTCTCTAAATTTGCCATCATTCTCTGACGGTGCCGAAAAATCACATAAACGTGATTATTTGATTCCATTGGGGATTTTTTTCATTGTCAGGCCGAAATGTACCATTAGAAAACCAATGTCTATCTAAAACTGGTTACATAGCATTTAAAGATAATTCAGCACTAAGCACTGTAAAATATGTGATATATTGCTAGAAATTTACCATCCAGATAGGAATATTGACAGCTGGGACTATTTTCATGAAAGCATGTTACCATCCTTTTGGATACAGTGCCAACCGAAAACTAGCATAGGAATAGGGCAGCAGTTGCTATTAATTGATTGATTGATTATTAATATCACCATCCCATGGCAGGTGTTCTGTCAACTGTTTCGACACAATCGGGGGATCCGAACCTGGTCGAATCAAATCAATGACTTAAAAATTGATACTTGTCGCTTCCTAGCCAGGCGCTCTGCATCATTAGGACACGTCAAGGACAGGTTGGCTCACTGTCAGGATAATGTGACTGACTGGGATATCAGGTCATGGTGCTGAAGGCCTGGTCTCCCAGTGGGGCAGCACTATAAAGTTGCCATGAGTGTGCACTGTCACAAGTCGGTACCCGTCCTGATGTGACCGTAGATGTTGCTAGGACGTAAAACAACAAACAAACAGTGCCAACAAATGAAGGGAGACTAAGCACAGTTAGTGCATTGATAAATTGTCCGCACATGAGAGGGGTTAGCTGTTCACAGGGGTCGCTGAGGACAGGTAGTAATGAAGCATACAAAGTGAATAGAGTCTCGTTCTGAAACTAGCCTCCCACCCCGACTAATGTGCATTGCTGATCGACGCATGCGTACATACACTTATTATGGCAGGGTAGTACAATACGGACTGCCCGGTTGACCAGGGAACCTAGTTTACTTGGTCGGACAGGTGAAATTCTTGGTGACGTGCCCAAATGGGCAAGTCATTATTTTTTCTGATCTGCAGTAGGAGATTTCAGTTTCAATTGGCTGACTTGGGTTTGGGCAAGTAGAAAATTCAGTCACCTGCCCGATTGGGAAAGTGGGAAAGAAGGTTACTGCCCTACCCTGTTACGTATGTAAAAATAAAGCGAAGAGCTGTGTAAATCTGTACAATATAAGATTTATTGCCAAGCGGTATGCTCATTTACTAACACACAAAGCCTTCCATCCTGCACTGACATTAGAGCACCAGCTGCTAGCAAAGCTCAAGGCGAGTACATTCATTATTATTCACATATAACAAATATTTTCGAAATTCGCGTCGATTAAAACTTAAAAGCAAATCCACGGCTTTTACGATATGTTGACGGCACTAATTCGGCCATTTAAACATTCAATTTCTTTCAATTAAAAAAAGAATTGATCCATATATTTAAAAACTCACTGGTCCCCCCCCCCCATATCACACTTTGTTAACCACCGAGGACTTGATATCTAATCCCCCAAAAAAATCTTTTTACATTAGCTGGCTTCACAAACCAAAAAGGAGCCAGAATAATTTATATATACATATAATTATAACAATACAAGTAAAAGGAACAACATACAACAGCATGAACTAAAATATTTTCCCAAACGATTGGCACCTCCCACACCCTCACTAATTACTCACTAGAACTAACTGAAGTGCACCCCTCCACCTCGGTTCCAATTTTTTTCCACGACAGTAATAATGATATGCCATAGAAGTCTTTCTCTAACACTATTAAACAAACAATATATATAGATATATATACTTAAAAATATATATTATATACATACACACACTATTTTGCTATAGCGAAAGCTTTTTTGTGTACATTTTTAGTAACGCCACTATTTATAAACACGCAACACTGTGAGCCAGGAAGATTCCGCATTAGGGAAATTGGAAACTGTGGCTCACGTCATATTCAAACAAATAGATATCAAAATAAAATCATATTGTCAATAGAAAAAACTGACTTTGTAAGATCCACTGAATATTGGTGATTCGAATATGATCATGTACAGTATAACCCCGTCAAACCAAGCTGGGTTAAACCAAATGATCGGTCAATCCAAACTTTTTTCGGCGGCCCAGCAAAATACTACCATTTATCATATAAAAAAGTTGGTTAAACCAAAGTCAGTTAATCCAAATTATCGGTTAATCCAAACAAAATTGTCAGACCCCATGCCACTTCCGGTACGGTTAAACCAAAGTTTCATGTGGTTATAAGGTCATCTGAGATCCCACCACCTTTTTTTATATGATAAATGGTAGTATTTTGCTCGGCCGCCGCAAAATGTTTGGATTAACCGATCGTTTGGTTTAACGGGGCTATACTGTATATACATAAAGAAACAATAATCAAAGTGTCCACACACATTGTATATTACATGTGCAATACACGCTTACAAATTCATAATGCACCCCCGGTTTTTGCCAAAGTCAAGTCAAAGTCAAAGTTTGGTTAAACCAATGATCGGTTAATCCAAACAAATTTCTAGGGTCCCTTCAAGTTTCGTTTAACGGGATTATACTGTAGTAGTTTGCACTGAGCTCTCAGACAAGGAACTACAAAGACAGGTAGTTGTGGAAGGGGTGGTGACATCAGGGAGCCTAGGTGGTTAAATGATTAGCATACTGGCCCAGAATGCAACAGATGTGGGTTCGATTCCCGCTCTAGGCACAATATTAACAATTTTCATCACCCCCCCATGACATTGGTCCCAGGACCAGGATCCTGTACAAGCTACGCACTGCATGGTTGTTGAAGCTACCCTGTTTATGTATATGTAAGTGCATTGCCTGTATCATAGTGTATGTATGTAATTCAGGGATGAAAGTGGTCTCCGGGAAAAAAAGCGGAAATGCTGATATTCTCCCATAGGCTTAGCATTGTCAGGGAATCGCTGAAAATTCCCGGAAGTCGGATTTCATACATATTGGTGTACGCTGATAGTGCTGCACCGTTTGAAGCATGTATTAGTAGTATATGCTGCTAGTGCTGTGGCATTTGCACCACATATCGGTATACGCTGATAGTGCTGCGGCATTAGAAGCACGTGTTAGTAGAATACGCTGCTAGTGCTGCGGCATTTGAAGGCATTAGTAGTATACGCTGCTAGTGCTGCGGCGTTTGCACCACATATTAGTATACGCTGATGGTTCTGCAGCGTGAAATAACGTATTGGTTGGTTGGTTGTTGGAGTTTTACGTCCTGGCAACATCTAAGGTCATATCAGGAAGGGCGCAACGTATTAGTATACACTTATAGCTACAGGGAAAATCCCGGAAATCCGCGAAATCGCGGAGATCTTTCATCCCTGGTAATTGTAAGCATTAAATGACCATTTAAGGGGAGACACGGGTGATTTTTGGGTGATTTCCGTATCTCAAAAACTATTAAAGATAGAGCTTTGAAAATTGGAGCACCGATTCTTTGTATCAACAGAAACATAGCTGCAGAGGTTCAAAGCTCTATCTTGAGTAGGGGTCATATGATGAAGGATCTTGCAAAAATAAAATCTAAATTTTACCCCCTCCAGGAAGTATACTGAATGTGCCTAGATTTGCCTGAATCAAGTTATTATATGAAGAACTGGTCCAGTTGAGTGCAATAAGGTGGTTTGTGAATTTATATATGTCATTACTAACAGTAACATGTCCCTACATGACGAACCAGAGGTAAACAAAATTCAATGGTCAATTTTTGTGTCTCCATCCCTAGCTCTTGAACTATGAAAGATACAGTGTTTTTAACCATCTTATTGCACTCAGCAGCAACTTTTACATAAGACTGCCAAGTTTCAACTTTCTGCTACAATTATAACTTACATTTTTAGAGGGGGCAAATTGGCAATACTCTGGGAAAAGCAGTTCTGAGAAAACGAGCTTCAAAGTTCACAAAGTGTTTCTTTCAAATGTTAAAGTCCAGTATCATCATCTAAAATTCCATATTATATACACAAATATCCAGTCAAGTAATTATCTGTCCAAAAAAACAAGAAGTTTTTCTATATGAATACACCAAAAACCAGAAATCGCCAGTTTGACCCAAATTCATGTTCCGATCACCCGTGTGTCCACTTAAAAGACTTACAAATCCAGGGGGACATATTGAGCCTAGGTGGTGTAACGGTTAGCACACTGACCCAGAATGCAAGAGATGTGAGTTCGATTCAGCTCTCGGCGCAATATTTCCCATTTTCTAAAAATGTGTAAACCCCCCACGACAGTCACATACCTTGTGTAGAAATGCTAAATGACACCCACGTGAAGCCCTAGCGTAGTTATTCGCCTTCCCTTATTCACAGGTACTGAGTTATTTTATAGATAGATAGATAGCACCAATAGGATATCAGTATCTGATAGAAATAGGAAAAGTAGTACTGTTATGCTGCTAATACTAAATGGAGAGCACAGCACAAAAATAGCAAATATATATATTTTATATACACATATATACTACATATGTATGTATGTATATGAGCCTGTCTCAAAAGGTGTTAACTAATAATTTTGTTGTCCGTTGGAACGATTGACACAAAACGTCACAGAAACGGTTACACTGAAAGCACAAGGACATTTGCTTCAAATCAATATGTATTCTATTGGGATTATGAAACACCATGTAAAAAACAAATCAGCTTATCCTGAGCAAATGCATAAGCAGATAGTATGTTGATCATTACAATGGACAAAGTTTTGTCCCATATTACTTGGCACGTTTTAAGACAGTATATATTTATATATATATATATATATATATATATATATATATATATATATATAGTATAATAGTTATGTCATTTTAAATACTATAGATTTCATATAACTATATTACCAGTCTGTCTCGCAGATTTGTTGGGTATAAATAAGATTATTTACCATATGCAGTGTATTCTAAAATCCCATAGCATTAATCACATAGGAGTAGTAGAATACACGATGCACTTAGCTTTTGTCGCATTCCTAGCTACGATTAAGCAGGGAAATTTCAATTACGAATAATTGATCCTCCTCACTTTAGTGTTCTCTCCTACACTAGTAATGCCGAAGGCCAGATTAGGTAGCGACACAAATCAATTTTTGACACACATCAAATTGTATTTCACTGGTTTGACTCGATCAAGGTTTGAACCAATGACCTGCCATCGTTCCGCATGGGAAGCGGACGCTCAACTCATTCTGCCATCCTGCCTGGCTATAATATATAACACCATCATAATGCGGCGAGCGGGAATCAAACTCCCGACCTTCCGCATGGGAAAGCTGCACTCCACCGATTCAACTACCACGTCCGATAGATATGTGTATACAGTAAAACCTCCCGAACCGACCACATCCACAGATCGACAACTCCCCTATATCGATCGGTTTATTTGGGTCCCAACAATACCATTGTAACCATATTCTAACTCCCTAAACCGACCACCTCCCTAAATGGACCACTTGAAGTCGGTCCCAAGATCGGTCGATTTAGAGAGGTTTTACTGTAGTTACATATGTAATTACATAGACAAATATATATATGGATAGTGATAAGCCCTTATCGCATGTAATAACCTCTGTAGTGCCTCCTCTCCTATCCCCCCCCCCGATTGGGGTGGGGGGGGGGGGTACCGGCATGCATCGGTCCACCTCGTGCGCGGGGCTTGACACTCCACTCGCTCGGAAGTTTGTTAATATCTATATAAATATCAACAGAAGCATACCAATTTCATACCAACTATTAAGTGCTTTGAGCTTCAACACGCCAGCGTGGGTGTATATGTTCTGAAGCGGAGTAGCATGGGTAGCTCTCAGTGCTCAGTCTACACTGGCCCACCCAGCAGGGGAAATGCCACCTCCACAGGTAGATGGGGATAGGGCGATTGCACCAGGGGCCGTATGCACGAATCGGTGTTAGGGCCGTAACCGCGGCTAGGCTAGCTCCACACGGCTAAATGTGAGAAATCAGTATGCACCAATCGGTGTTAGCGCTAACCGCAAAATTTAGCCTAGGCTAAGCTAAACCACTTTTTGATGTGGGGTAACGGCCTACCCAGTCCGGTTAGTGTGGCGGCCGCCGATATATTACAGCCAAATCTATTCAATGCGATCATATTTAACAAATGTACATGTATACGCAATAAGTGAAATTTAATCAAAATAACCCTAAAAACGAAGCGATATTAACGCTTCCGCCGCATTGGCGGTGATATTAATATTGTCGAATCGATGAATGTAAAGTAAACAAATCGCCGCCACCGCAGCGACGTCGATATCCATACTGTCCAACGTCAACAAACCACACATCGCCGCCGCCGCCGAATAGGCAATATATTATACCCAAATTTATTCAGTGTGATCATATTTGACAGAATTACATACTCTAAACGTGATATTTTATTAAATAAACCCCAAATTCGAACCGATATTAACGCTGCCGCTAAATCGTCGGCAAAATGCATATTGTCGAATCCAGAATGATAGACATTAAGCTCACCCATTTCTTTGTCTTAAAGGCCTTCTTTTACGTCATCTGATTGGTGGGGTAAATGTATTAGAAGATTTTGTTTATTATATTGTATCTTAAAAAACAAATGTCAATATGAATGATGCACGACTGATGTAGACGGAGATGGGGGTTTCCACTCTAGTCACACTCTTTTTAAACGAAGCTGAACTTATCCTGGCATAGCGTACAGTGGCGCCCACTATTGGAATGCGCTGGAACTATGGGCGGCAACGAATTGAACTGTCAGTGACCTGGCTGACCCCCTTACTGGGCATATAGCAGAACACAGGTATGTGAAGGGAAGTAGGTCATCGCAACCGGTATTGTTAAATACTCACATAATAAATTACATAGCATATAATAAATAATAAACAATAAACAGCGGATATATGGACATTGTGTTGTTCAACATACGGTAATTGAACCTATAAGTTCTAATATGTGTGTTCTGAGTTCTGCTTGTCGCTCAGAAGGACTGAAGCTGCGACCCAGCATGCCGGGTCGCAGCTTCAGCCTACATAGGAAGTTAGGGTTGGTGTCCTCTCACCTATATCCTTCACTATAGACGCTATAGATGCTTTAAATTAACAAATGCATTCTGATGATCAAACTTAGTAGGATTCTTGCCATACATTTGTTTCTAATGTAAATTTCAGTGAAAGTATCCGAACTAACATTTGACAAATAAAATCCCACTTTGTGTATTTACTGCCCCCTACCTTACAATGTAAGCTGTAATTATGACCCGACGGTCCCAGCTCCAGTGCTTACCAGAGGAACCATATTGAAATTAAACGGTTTGTCCAGCAAATGGTGGAGTATACATTAGAAAAGCGCATTCTGGATTAACATCAAGAACAATCCTAATAAATAAACACAAGTTGCTCATTCAACAGACAGACAGCAACAAACAAGTTTCCTCGCTCATATAACAACAGGGATGAACGTGAAATGCTTTCCCTCAAATGTTGAACAGTTTTCTCAGTTTGTTTGTGTTGTTTTACATCCTAGCAACATCTAAGCTCATATCAGACCGCCTTATTCGAAAATATTGCATATCATTCCTGCATATAGCGCGTTTGCATTGTCAGGCTCACTTGTGTGTTGTGGATGTGCTTCGGGCTGAGTGCTCGATGTGTGGATGGCCACGAGTTGTGGTGAGTTAGCAGGGATCTTCTGTTGTGCTTGCACAAATGAATCAAGTGGTTGCAACTTTCCATCTTGCACCCGCAGATACGAAACTGCAGATAGCGACTGTCCCTTCTCGGCTTTATCCCCAGATGCCTGGTCTAGTGGTTGGGTGACAGTTGTTAGTTCCTGCAGCTGGCTGATATCCGAATGGTGGTAAGTCGTTGTCAGGTCATTCGTGAGAACACCAACTGCGGTGGCAGATGCGTGCTGCTGCACGATCTGCGATGGATCATTATGCAAAACCTCAATGCTAGCCGAACTGAGGCTGTGTAAGCCAGGTTTATCCTCAATGCTCAGGTTCAGGGCTGGTTGATTTGCGTCTTTGGTGGCCAACAGTTGCAAATCACTTGCAGCATGTGGTGAAGCGGACTGCAATTGCAAATGCTGTGCAAGCACATTATCGGTCGGGCCCAGTGTTTGCTGAACAATGGGAACCTGCAAGGTGTGCGGCTGCTGCACTCCAGCAGACTGCAGCTTCAGTGTTCCGGACTCCTGTGGATGAGGCATAACCTGAACGGTTACGTGCCCCAATTGTCGCACCTGGCCAATGAACATCTGCCCAACCGCCTGACCGTCATCAGCAGTTGGGACGTCATGCTTCTTCATATGCAGCTTGCGACTTGTGTGCCACTTGAACCCGGCACCGCACACACCACACTCGTAGCGCTGGTCATCAGTGTGGAACCGCTCGTGTCTCAGCAGTGCGTGCTTCGTCTTAAATGCCTTATCGCACTTGGTGCATGCATGCGCGCGCACCGTCTGATGTGTGGTGTTCATATGCGCATTGAGCTGGCTCACACGCGCAAACTGCATTCCGCATCTAGAACACACAAAGTCTTTTTCACCGGAGTGCAGCTTCACGTGCCGGAGCAGGTCGAACCGAACGTAGAAGCTCTTCTGGCAGACCATACATTGATGTGCACGGCTTCCGCTGTGCTTGAGGAGGTGCCTACGCAGTCCGGCCGTCCAGCGGAACTTCTCACCGCACACCTCACACACATGCTGGGTGCATGGTCCATGCACCACCATGTGGCGCTTCAAGTCACGCTTACACCGGAAGTTCTTATCGCACTCCGTGCAGGGGTGTGTGCGCACATCAAGGTGCACGACGGCGTGCTGTCGCAGAGCCCCCTCGGAGGCGTAGGTCTGCTTACACACCACGCAGGCATAACGCTGAAAAGGAAGCACACACAAAGGCCTAAGTTCCAAACCAAAGGAATATCCCACAAAAGCGCCACAAGGAAGGATGACGGCCTAATAACACCCAGTTCAATTTGTTCAAGGACCTTTTACCCACCCCCTCTCCTCCGAAAACGATATCAACTCATCACTCACCCTAACTAATAAAAAACAAAAAAAACACCCTTCCCCCAAAAACATTAGTTAATTTCTTATTAAAAAATAAATAAATAGCGCCCACATTTTACCATAATTCTTTTTTTATACACTTGCATTTTCTGCTCAAATAATTCCCTTTTTCTTTTTGAAAATTAAATCACCTGAAATCGAAGCTTACTAGAACTACGAACATGCAATTACTGAATTATTACCACTAAATCTATAAAAACAAATAAAGTGCATCCTTCCTTCATTTAAAAATTTTAATTTTGTTATACACATTCACCTTAAGCCTTTGTGTCACCTAATTCATATTGGACTAGATACATAACAATATACAAACAGTACGCATAACTAACCTCATGGAGTACAAGTGAACTTACACGCCTGCTTTTAACTACCTCAGTGAAACAGTGACCAATATATGGAATAGTGGACCTGCGCATGTGTGCAATCAGGACGCTCTTTGTCACTTCCGGTTTACCGGCTCAGCACTCGACCAGGAGCACCTGATACACGCACAGTCGTCTGGGTGCGTATGTACGCCAGTGAATCACCTTTTTAATTTAACAATTAACAAAGTGCTGAACATGATCTATACTCACTCTGAATATCATGGTAGGTTCCCGGTGAAGTATCATAGATTGCATAATCCGATAGTTTGCAGCTTCTGCCATATATATATATATACTTTTTTAGCAGATAAAGATATTAGGTTGATTATAATTCTATTTTACTTTAGTTTGAAGTCACTTGAATTTTAAAGGCTTAACTTTGGAGATATTTGAAGTGAAAACGTCAAAAGATAATTTGGGTGTGCACATCGAAATGCTAGACATCACAGGCTCCAGCAATGATAGCGTCTATTAGATTGACTTAGTATTCATCCTAAGCAGCAATACATGTTTAATGAGTGCACCAGTATCTAAGTTGGATATGGAGGATCAGATCTAGGCAAGTGATTTTGTTTAGAAGCTTTGATGCTTTCATCGGATTATGCAGCTTTAAACTAAACTTAAAGTTGCATAGTCAGATGAAGCATCAAATTTTCAAAACCAAAGCAATTATCTAGAACTGTTTGTACATATCTAACTTAGATACATATGCAATTATTAAAGTTGCATAGTCCGATGGTTTTGAATTTCAGTATTCTTTCTGAGATAAATATATTAGATCGATCACTAGTATCTACTTTACATTAGTTCAAAGTTACTTTTATTTTAAATGGTAAACTTTTGAGATATTTTGAGTGCAAACATGGAAAATTAGTTTTGGCAAGCTTGCCAAAACTCTGACACCATAGACTTCTGTAGTAACATGTTCTGTTAAATTGACTCACAGAAACAAATGCTTAATAAGTGCATCAGTATCTAAGATATGTAAAATCAAATCTAGATAATTGGTTTGATTTTGAAAATTTGATATTTTATCAGACTATGCAGCTTTCAGAATTTGATGCCACACACAAGGGAATACTGAGGCAATTTAATACAACCAATTACTGCTAAAGCACGTCGCTAAAGCCTATGGTATGCTTGCCAAAACTAATTTGACATGTTTGCACCTCAAAACCTAGCCATTTAAAATAAAAGTTACTTCCAACTAAAGTAAGGTAGATTATAAACAATCAAATTGATATATTTATCTCAGAAAAATGAGAGAAACTCAAAACCATCGGACTATGTAACTTTAATCAATATGGTTAAATCGGTGCTGAGTGACTTCCATTTGACCATTCTAATTTCTTCATTCTCTAATATAATTTCCATATTCATGAAGAAAACAAGTTCATAGATAGGTTAAATACTTTTGATTTATTTGCCTTTAGACCACCACAGTAGGTTGGCACACCAGGTGTTTGGGAATGTATGTGGAAATGGCTTTGGCATCTCTCATGGGAATCTCAGGATGTTCCTTCTACTTACAGAGCCAGAGACATGACCTAGTTACTACTATTTAGATTATCCCAGAGACAGTTCCCGTCATATCGGACTGGACATTTACTTGTGACAATATTCACTCCTGGCAGCTTACGGTGCTATTCCACTGTGGTACCATGCTGCTGTTACAATGACATGATAATCCTCCCACCCCGGTCAAGTGATCCTTATACTAAGCCAGCCAGTCCTTGCCCTATCCCAGTAATGCCAAGTGTTAAGTTTCAAAAGCTTTGGTTTGACTCAGTGACGGATCATATGGGATGCCCTACCCTATCCCCTCTCTACACTTGATGACTCATGTAGCTACAGTTCATATCTATGACGTCCCTCCCTACTATTCCCAGTCCTAAAGTACAAAAGGGGGGATAGGGGTGACACATGAATTTGATTCATATGGATGTCTTAGCGGATGACATCACTATTGGTAAAGTTGACAATAGTTCAGACGATTGGTTCAATGCGTGTTTATTCAATGAGTGTGAGTCGTCAGATAGTTTTCCACTGCATTGCTATCTGGTTGCACACCGCTTCTAGAGCCAGTTGTCAACTATGTCACTTGCTAGTTGTCCTCTTCGTCATTAGCGGGAGCAGTTATCCAGTGTGTCATCGATGCTGTCTCCAATACACAGTCATACAAAAGACAGTCAGTGATGTCTGCGCCAACACACCCAGCCATCCAAAAGAGTCATTGGTGTCCACCCCAATACACCCAGCCATCCAAAAGAGTCATTGATGTCCACCGCAATACACCCAGCCATCCAAAAGACAGTCATTGATGTCTGCCCCAATACACCTAGCCACCCAAGAGTCATTGATGTTTACTCCAATACACCCAACCATCCAAAAGAGTCATCGATGCTCTCTCCAATAGACCCTGCCATCCAAAAGACAGTCATTGATATCTGCCCCAATATACCTGGCCATCCAAAAGAAGTCATTGATGCTTTCTCCAATACCCACGGCCATCCAAAAGTCATTCACTGATGTTAGCCCCAATAAACCTAGTCATTGAAACAAAGAATCACTGATGCCCTCCAATAATGAAGATTCTCATAACTTTGCATTCTTCAGCTAGTCTTATCGATAATAATCCAGGAAGAAATTGAATTAAGTCACCAGTACTGACTAATGACGAGTAGCAGTTGTTGCTGCAGTGTTCCCACTTATCGTGGCCTTACGTACTCACATGCCATTAGCAAGTCCTTCTTAACAAGAAGAACCATCAAAACGATTCTGACCATCATTATTACTGGTTTACTCAAGGTCCCGTTGGACACATTTTGTTGTGAGGAGAGTGCTAGCTTCTAAATTTCTTATCGTAGGACGCCATTACAGTAGAGGGGATGAAACTAACTTTTTGGACCACCTTCCCACCGGGTGGGTGGTCTGATAAAAGCTGCCTGTCCGACAGTCGTCTCATCTGTTTGGATTCCAGTTGCCAGTTGATGTAATCCACTGCTATGGACCACGATCTATGGTGAATATATTAAGTACACCTCCCACAACTGACCGTAAATATAAAACACTTTCATGTGGAATCACAACCGGGCCCGCCAAGTGGGTGCTTTTCTCAATTCCACCTGGACACCATTTCACTCATGTCATGTGGGCATTAATTTCGTTAAACTAAATTTTCATTGTTTTATTTTAATAGAAACCTCATCTTTGCTCATATTTTGATGAAGAGGCAGTCCAATACCACTTTTAATGAACAGAGGCGATGGCCAGGAATTCCAGTGGACATCGCAATAATCCATCACTATCATAATTTAGGCATTGCTTTAAGTCATCATCCATCACTATCATAATTTAGGCATTGATTTAAGTCATCATCCAGACAATCACGCATGTAATGAGAGTTTGGTACACCTTCGTTCATACAGGAAATAAACCGGGGTAGCTTCCAAAAAATTAACCGAACAGAAATCCATTATGACTGTCGGAACCTTTAAATGGAGTTTTACTTTTACAAATCATATTGTCGTCTCTGCAAAAAACTAAATTAAACAACACATGAAGATAATTACATTAATGTAGCAAATTGTTAGTATTCAAGATACAAATTCACGATAAGAAGGACATTGATAGCATGAACGTAGTCATTTTGTAGCATGCATTCAAATAGCAACATGGTACATCGTTGCATTCATTCAATGCGTTCTAGCAATTGTCTTGGTAGTGCATAGGGCGATAAACACCCAAATATGCACAAAACAATCTGTATACAAATATATAAACACCAGACAATTGGTATGCAAACTTCCAACCACGGTAGACCTATTTTTTAATATAGATAATGGATACAGATATAAGACTAAAATTGCAAGAATACCACTAAAATTGCAAGATCAACACTCATTATGTACAATTATTAAGGCAACCTCATGAGTGTGGCACATTCTGCTTATGAAACCACAGGACAGAATCTTTTCTCCGTCTACACAATCTCATCACACACAAAGTTGTCTTCTGCTACATGGACCAGTAATCCTTTGATACGTAGTAAAGGTTGTTCGGTGGAAACAGCACCTTTCTTTTTTCGGTTGAGTTTGTTTCACAGATAGAATCCAACTTATAGGATTTCAAATTTTATCGGAAACACATTTTGGGTTCCGTGCCCAGGGCTCATGGGAACCCATCAGTAACAACTTTAAAAAAAAAAAAATCCGATGGGAACCGAGTCTTGATAGAATACTTCCGGTTCCGTTGTTTTTCCAGCAGGGTGACAACACATTATCAGAAACGATTGTTACCGTGAAATCCGATAGGTTGGGATTCGAGTAACTCAGGGCATCAGCTAAGATTGATAATTTGTCAATTGGCCAATCACTGTAGAAATTAGGGGCTAATAGAGTTTTGATGTGGGGAAAAAGAGCCGCGGGTGGCAACACCATGTGACACACAATTCAAATAGGTGTTAACATAATAAATCATGCATTTAGAATTCAGATTTAAAAAATCATCTTGCAACAAAGCAAGCATTTTTGTGTACATTACAATTAACATGAACAAACCCACAAGACAATACACTATAATAAATTTTGAATTGATCAATTATTGTTTGTGCAGTTCTCACTGAAAAAGGAGTCAATTGTTATTTTAACGCAAACACTAGCATATTCGTGCCAATGAGGACCTTTCAGTTTGCACGAGTCTCTCACCAGATGGCGACTCATGCCGGTCTCTGTAATGCTTTGGTTGAATAGAAGCACACACACAGCTTAGGTGTGTGGTGGGATGTAGGTGTGTGGTGGGGCTGTAGGTGTGTGGTGAGGGTTTAGGGATGTGGTGGGGGTGTAGGTGTGTGGTGTGTGTGGTGGTGTAGGTGTGTGGTGGGGGTGTAGGTGTGTGGTGGGGTGTAGGTGTGTGGTGGGGGATTAGGGATGCTAAAGATTGTGAGGTGCCACTCTGCAAGACAACCCTACACCTCCACCACAAACCACCTACACCCCCACCACACACACCGTCACCCCACCACACACACCTACACCCCACCACACACACCGTAACCCCACCACACACACCTACACCCCCACCACATCCCTAGCCCCCCACACACCCCTAAATCCCCACACACACCACACACTACAACACCAAACACATACCACACACCTACACCCCACCACACACTACACCTCCACCACACACATAAGCTGTCACCACACACCTACACCCCCACCACACACTACACCCCACCACACACCTACACCACCAAACAGATACCACACACCTACACCCCACCACATCCCTAAACCCCCACCACACACCTACACCCCCACCACACAGCTACACCCCCACCACACAGCTACACCCACCACACACCTACACCATCACCACGCACCTAAACCCTCACCACACACCTACACCCCCACCACACACACACCACACACCTACACCCCCACCACACACCTACACCACATCCCTAAACCCTCACCACACACCACACCTACACCCCAACCACACACCTACACCCAACCACACACACACACCTACACCCTCACCACACACCTACACCCCCACCACACACCTACACCCCCACCACACACCTACACCCCCACCACACACCTACACCCCCCACCACACACCTACAGCCCCACCACACCCCTAACCCCTCACCACACACCTACACCCCCAACCACACACCTACACCCCAACCACACACACACACATACACCCCCCCACACACATACACCCCACCACACACCTACACCCCCAAGACACACACACCACACACCTACACCCCACCACACACCTACACCCCCCACACCCCCCACACCCCTACACCACATCCCTAAACCCTCACCACACACCTACACCCCTACCACACACCTACACCCCACCACACACGACAATACACACACACCTACACCCTCACCACACACCTACACCCTCACCACACACCTACACCCCCACCACACAGTAACACCCCCACCACACCCCTACACCCCCACCACACACACACCACAACAACATACACCCCACCACACTACAACCCCCCCCCCCACCCACAACACACCTACACCACATCCCTAAACCCTCACCACACACCTAACCCACACAAAACACCCCTCCACACCCCCCACACCCACCACCCCCCCCCCACCCCCCCTCCCCAACCACCCCCACCCCCACCCCAACACCCCACCCACCCCCCACCACCCCCCCACACCCCCACCCCCCACCGTACACCCCCCCCCACCCCCCCCCCCCCCCCACCCCCCAACCCCCCCCACCACACCCCCCCCCACCCCACACCCCACCCCACCCCACCACCCACCCCCCCCCCCCCCCCCCACCCCCCCCCCACCCCCCACCCCCCCCCCCACCCCCCCACACCCCCCCCCCCCCCCCACACACCACCCCCCCCCACCACATCCCTAAACCCCCACCACACACCTACACGACGAACACACACACATACCTACACCCTTCTATCCAACCATGATCGCTGACTTGGACCGGGGACGGGTGCTGCCACCTGGTGTATAGCGAGAGAACTGGCTCATGAAAGCTCCCCATTGGAAAAAGAATGCGCAAATCCTGCAATGGTGCAGTCTAGCTGATACCCTGTTAGATATTATTAGTTCGGCAGCTAAAGAATGACGTCAGCAGTTACTTGCAAAGAAGTAAAGCCCATTCAGACATCTCAGACATTCAGTCCGAGCGGGGCCACATGTCGAATTATGCAGTTTTAAAGGATATCTTTCTTGTATCTGATTGTTTGATTTTATGCAGTTAACAGCCACAAAAAGTGGGGGACTATAGTACGAAATACTGCTAACCATTAATCATAATAATTGTCTTGAAATGTATCAAAATGTTTCAAATCCAAACCATGGCAACGAAATATACACATCTAAGTAAGGGATGAAAGTAGTCTCTGGGAAAAAAAGCGGATATGCGGACCATAGGGTTAGTATTGTCAGGGAATTGCGGAAAATTCCCGGAAGTCGGGTTTCATACATATTGGTATACGCTGATAGTGCTGCCCGGTTTGAAGCATGTATTAGCAGTATAAGCTGATAGTGCTGCAGCGTTTGGAGCATTTACTAGTAGTATACGCTGATAGTGCTGCGACATCTGCACTGCATATTAATATAAGCTGATGGTGCTGCGGGATTGAAAAATCCCGGAAATCCGCGAAATCGTGGAGATCTTTCATCCCTTCATTTATAACAATATATTTTTGGTAGTATTCAATGAAAACATTTTTGCTATATTGTCATAATTCAGCTGTGTGAAAACGGCCTGGGGACCAGGCTACAAGATCAGTGGTATCCTAATGATAAATTGGAGGAAAATCATAATTTTGTTTGTCATTCATATACTTCTCATACACCGTTAAATATTCACATTTGTTTTTAAAATACGATACAGGAGACAAAAGTTGTCTATTGCAACATTAGTCAACCACACAGATAATTGAAAGACAGCCTTTGAATGCTCATCATATATAAAAGTTACACAACACACAAAAAGGGTGGGGGGAACCTCCACATTTTCTAACAGTAGGTACTCCAAACATAGGTCTGGTTGCTGATGCTGATTGGCCATTGGGAAAAATAGGAGACTCGCTCTCAGCACACTACCCCTCTTTGAATGTTGTCTGCTACGAGTGAGTGCATCAGAGCTAAAAATAACTAAGTTCACAGTAAAGTAGAGATCACTAGCTTCAGTTTCGTATCCATTACGACTGACTTCAGGCAAAAGAAATTGAAAAAAATTTAGGTTTGAAAACTTTGGAACGATCATAAAACATGATTTTACTAAATATTTTTTAAGAAGAAAATAATTTTACATAGAAAACCATCATTTAGCACCCACTCTCAGTAGTTTGGACTTAACCATAGAATGGTTATGCTAATTAGAGCAATCACATTTTTGAGATTTTGTACATGTGGATATAGCTTAAAGACACCACTTTAGCATCCCTAATCCCCCACCAAATAATCACATTATAGATATCTGCATTCTGATCATTTTGATATAAAAATAAAGTCAATATCTCAAATAGAACCAGACATATTAATTTTCTAAAGATTTGATCAAGGACGGTTAGTGAAAATCATACGATTTGCCATGTTTGATGTCAAATTGCTCAACAAATATTTATTTTCAAGGTCTGAACAAAACTGAGATTACAATTTGTACTAGAAATAATAAGTTAAAAGAATAATGACATGATTAAAATGTAATCAACTTCATGAAAAGACAAATTCAGTTTGGAGTACCTACCAACACTAGTAACAGTCACATGATCGTTGGTAACATAAAGTAGTCGAAATAAGTTTGCTTTAACAATTTTTTTTTTAAAGTTCATTAAAAGGATACAAAATTTGTTTGTCTCGCGAATAGCTAAAAACGAAAAGAAATTGCTGTCTAAAGAACTAAAATCCAAATCCCCAAAAATGTGTATGTGTGTGTGTACTAAGTAATGCAACTTTAAAGGTGCCAGTCTTATTCCAGTTTAAAAAACAAACATACAAAATTGCAGACGAATAATAATAATAATGAAAACAATATTAATGAAAAAGAACAAAAACAGAAATAATGATAATAATAATAGTAATGAGAACATATGAATTGTTGTGCTATTTAATACGACATACTGTAGGAGGTCGCTTGGTTAATGTGCATATTCAATATAAACTTAATAAAGGAACATAGGCTACTACAGCAAAATGATATAAGCAAGTACTATTCAAACAGTTGCTGTACTATTCAAACAGTTGGGGGGGGGGGGGTCTTTAAATGAAGAAAAGACAAAAAAAGAAGTTGCTCTAAAGTGTAAGAAGTGGCGGCGACTCACCGAGTGGTTCACCTCCTCCCAGAGCACGCCGTACGGCAGGTTGAAGGTGGAGGCTGCCGCACGCACGTTCAGGTTGCGCGACTTGACCGCCTTCAGAGCGTCCGAGAACTGGGCGCCGTACTGCAGCAGGCAAGGGAGGGCACAGGTTGTTGGATAGTTGTTGGAGTTTTACGTCCTAGCAACATCTAAGGTCATATTTGGACGGGTACCGACTTGTGACAGTGCACACTCATGGCGACTATATAGTGCTGCCCCACTCTATTGGTTGGTTGGTTGTTGGAGTTTTACGTGCTGGCAACATCTAAGGTCATATCAGGACGGGTACCAACTTGTAACAGTGCGCACCCATGACGACTTTATAGTGCTGCCCCACTAGGTTGGTTGGTTGTTCGATTTCTACAGCCTGGCAACATCTAAGGCCATATCAGGACGCTTACCGACTTGTGACAGTGCACACCCATGACGACTTTATAGTGCTGACCCATTGGGTTGGTTGTTGGAGTTTTACTCCATGGCAGCATCTAAGGTCATATCAGGATGAGTACAGACTTGTAAAAGTGCGCACTCATGGCGACCGACTTTATAGTGCTGTCCAACTGGGAAAGCAGGCTGCCAGCACCATGACCCGATATCCCACTCAGTCACATTATCCTGACACTGAGCCAACCAGTCCTTGCCATACCCTAATAATGCCGAGCGTTTGGCTAGGAAGCGACATGTATCAATTTTTGTAAGTAATCGGTTTGACTCGACCAGGGTTCGAACCCGTGGTTTCGAATCCCACGATCTACCAAAACGGGAGATGGACGCTGAACTCATTCAGCCATCCCGACTGGGCACAGTGAGCGCATGGGGTTTCACCACTCAGCAACAGACAGCCACGACCAGTATAGCCCCCAACCCCGGCAATATTCTACCAGAACCAACATGCTGGAGATGGGATGATAACATAGTAGAATAAGACTGCCGCTATGGGTAATAACCATAACAATATAGTTATTTTTGTTCAAGTAAATAAAATCTTTAAAATGGGAATATCTGGAAAAGTAAACAGCATAGAACCCTTCTGTTTTTTGTGTTATTCTGCATTTAACTAGCACTGTGTAATTAACCTTAATTAATTGCACAGCTGAAAGATCTAAAAAAAATTACAGCTGTTACCTTATAGTATTAACCTCAATGCAGTTCTGTGCCTAACGTATGCCCAGTGTCGTGCTGTTTCCAGGCACAGTACTACACTCTTGGTACAACACTAATTAATACCAAGTCCTGACATGACCTTAAATGTTGCCAGGATGTAAAACCCAAACCAACAATTAATACTAGACGCAATACCTAATATTGGCAGTCCATAGACGGGTAAGATGTTCATATTGAAATCAGTCTCTTTTAATTTAGTTTAATACTACAATTTTACTTCTGACAATATTCAAAAGAACCCCCCCCCCTACCCCCATTGGACCATTATAGAAAGGTTTGTCAGTTTTCTGGGTGCGACATAAGAAACTAGCTCACACATTACACACTACACTAAATTACACCTAGGAGTATTAAATTGAATTACTTTCAATTGCACTTACTTTTAGATAGTTCTGAACATTACTGACAGTTTGGCTTTGCCGTACCCTACCAAAATATCAAACTATATCCATAACATTAACCCTGCTAACCTTGTCGATTCGTTGTTGCGTCAGTTTCCGGTGACTTCCGCTGAGATATTCAAGCACTTTCGCCTCATCCCATGCGGGCTCATCCAGGTCTTCAAACTTCTTGCGCTTGACATAACCTGTGAACCCCGAAGGCCGGCCACGCTTGCCACCCCGGCCCCGGACACGACCCCTCCCTCTCAAAGTCACTCCATCGTCAAGTCTTCGGGGTGAAGTCACTTTAGGCTTCCGGCCACGGTGTGTGGATGGTGATAGAACACCTAATTTATTGTCCTCCACATTCTCATCGGGGTCCGCCTTCTCAACCCCCTCATCATCCTCAACTTCGCTAAGTCTTTCCAACCCGTCCGGCGCAACTGCCACCCTCTCACCATCTGGCACATAGGTAGTGTCCGAATCAACATCCCCATCCTCCTCAGCACCATCCACATCTTTATCTTCTTCGTCTTCGCTGTCCTCTTCCTCTGTCGTGTCTCCAGTGTGTTCAGGCAGGCTGACACGAGTTGGATGCTGTTGCGGATTCGATTTGGCTTCCTCGTAACCTGGCGTCGCTGGTTCACTTTTACTGACGAAAGGCGCAACCCCCAAAGTATCCTTCTTCGAAGAATAGCGCAGGCTTCGAGTTGTTGTGACGGCCGGTTGTTCCAGGTTGGTGGAACCCCAACTGTGATCCACCCGGAAGCTAAGCGTGTCTTCCTTGTCCACAACAAGGTCAATGACTGCTAGAATGCTGATGGACTTCTGGAAGGTGATAGCCGAGCTGAGAACTGACTGAAAGTTGTCGCGAAGAAGCGTCTTCAGTTTATCAACATTCTCATTTGTAGCCTGAAACGTTGAATCCACTTCTTCGTTTTGCTTGGAATTTCTAGTCTGCCTCGGCTCCTTCTATAAATAAAACACATATTTTTTAATGAAAAATTTAAGATTCTTCAGGGGTTAATTAGATGATATACAAGACATATACTAACGACCACCGTGATCATTTTGATCAGAAGTCGAACTTTAAATGTATTTGAACAAAGATGTACAAATTTGTCTCTATACCTTCTGTTTGTGCGCATTATACGCACGCGTGTGTGGACGCATGCACGCGCACACATACACATAGATGTAGTAGTTAAATAATAAGGAAAGATAAGTGAGTTTCTTAGTTGGTAAATAAATAATGCGCAATGCAATGGACAATAGGTCACTAGAGCAAAAAGCTCGCTCTATTAAATTATTCTGCCAACAGCATGGCTAACCTATTATAATCATACTGTTGGTGTTACCATTCGGCATTGTATGTTAGCAGATGTGGAAATGCATACACCAATATCCAACAGTTAATCAGGTTCAATTGATCAACAAGTTAAATATTAAAGGTTTTTGTAAGGGGAACCAGCCAGGAAATTAGACATTATTTTTGCCGTCTCCGTCAACAGCAGCGAAATAACAATAATATAATAACAACAATAATAAATACATTATAATAACCATAAGGATAATAAGAACAAGCGCAGAGTGAAGATACCGAAGCTAAGACCCAGCAGGCCACGACTCAGGCTCCTGGCCAGGCCAGGCCAGGGTGGGGCATTGAAGCACACTGCATCAATCCAGAGAACTGCTGCAGTGTACATGCAGGACACAGGGGCATGCACAGCGGTAGCACACACATGGTGGTCAGTGTGTGGTGCACTGGTGGGTATCAGTGGATACTGTTGCCTGCACATAGTAGTGGGTGGGGGTTACTAATTAGGTCAGTGTGTGTTGCTGGCTAAATATATAATGCCTCAGCCAATTAAATAATATCCACGTCATTCATGCAATACACAAATGTTGTGTGTAATTTATTTTGTGTGAAAGTAGGCAAAATCAAAGTAAACAGAGTGTCCCGTTTCAGCTACTCTCAATCCTCCATTTATTTTGTTTCCACCCCGAGCCCATTCGTGTATGCAACCCGAGTTTGTATGATTTGCGCATGTGCAAAAAAATGGTTGGGATGATCAGAGGTGATTAATCAATGTCGGCTCAAGGCGGGATGCGCCTCACCGGCCTCACCTTGGGCACGACGCCCAGCGGCCCGGTGGCCCGCACGTACAGCGTGGACCGCGGCAGGTTGCCCTTCAGATGGCGCGGGGCGGCCATGTCGCCGGACAGCACCGCCAGGTGGCGGCTCGACGTGGCGCGCAGCAGCTGGAAGGTGGAGAGGGCGGGGAACAGCTGGCGGATGAAGGCGTGCAGCTGGCGGCCGTCCCACGTGAGCGGAAGGTGCGACTTCTCACGGGCGTACCCCCGCGGCTGCTCCGACTCGGGGATCCCTGACGAAACAGGGCCAACATAAATTAGGGATGAAAGTGGTCTCCGGGGGAAATAAAAGCGCAAATCTATGCCTATGGTGAAGTTATCCTTAAACCGACAGTGAATTTCAGTGAAAACGTGGATATTCTCACATAGGCTTAGAGCACTGTCAAGGAATCGTGGAAAATTCCCGGAAGTCAGGTTCTATACATGTCTGTATACACTGATACTGATAGTGCTGTGGCGTTTTAACATATTAACATCTGATAGTGGGATTGCAGTACAGTAAAAATCGCGGAAATCCGCGAAATCGCACAGATCTTTCATCCCAGAACATTTCAATTATTTTGGTCCCACCATTCAATATTTTTGTTCATCTGAATACACCCAACTCGGAGATCCCTACCGAAATAAGGTGATTGAAAAAGAAAAGAATTTTGGGGTGGGGGAAAGTAAACATTTGTATTTATCTAAATACATTCGACTCGGCGATCCCTAGCGAAACAAGATTTTGTTGTTGCTGTTGTTCTGTTTAATTATAATCCGTTTTAACTTTATTTTAGGAGGCGGCGGGCCTGGGCAGCAACAATCTTATTCATTTAACTACATCCTGCTCGGTGAGATTTGTCTCGACTTGTCCAACAATGTTTTCTGACATATGCCTGATGGTGTAGCCAGCCTTTACTCACCCAGTCCCTGCTGCTTCAGTTCGTTGAAGTTGATCATGGTGAGTGAGGTGACGTCCTTGGTGATCGCCACGATGTGGATGCTCAGCAGCTGAGACACTGGCCGGCCCCGCTTCCGCTTCTCACCAGACGGCGGCGTCAGCATGTAAGGCTATCAAACCAAGGCAAGAGGATCAACATCACTGAGCCTAAATAGAATCAACATTACTGAGCCTAAATAGAATCAACATTACTGAGCCTAAATAGAATCAACATCACTGAGCCTAAGTAGAATCGACATTACTGAGCCTAAATAGAATCAACATCACTGAGCCTAAGTAGAATCAACATCATTGAGCCTAAATAGAATCAACATCACTGAGCCTAAATAGAATCAACATCACTGAGCCTAAATATAATCAACATTACTGAGCCTAAATAGAATCAACATTACTGAGCCTAAATAGAATCAACATCAATGAGCCTAAATAGAATCAACATGACTGACCCTAAATAGAATCAACATCACTGAGCCTAAATAGAATCAACATCACTGAGCCTAAATAGAATCAACATTACTGACCCTAAATAGAATCAACATCACTGAGCCTAAATAGAATCAACATCACTGAGCCTAAATAGAATCAATATCACTGAGCCTAAATAGGATCAACATCACTGACCCTAAATAGAATCAACATTACTGAGCCTAAATAGAATCAACATCAATGAGCCTAAATAGAATCAACATGACTGACCCTAAATAGAATTAACATCACTGAGCCTAAATAGAATCAACATCACTGAGCCTAAATAGAATCAACATCACTGAGCCTAAATAGAATCAACATTACTGACCCTAAATAGAATCAACATTACTGAGCCTAAATAGAATCAACATCACTGAGCCTAAGTAGAATCGACATTACTGAGCCTAAATAGAATCAACATCACTGAGCCTAAGTAGAATCAACATCATTGAGCCTAAATAGAATCAACATCATTGAGCCTAAATAGAATCAACATCACTGAGCCTAAGTAGAATCAACATCACTGAGCCTAAATAGAATCAAGATTACTGAGCCTAAATAGAATCAACATCACTGAGCCTAAGTAGAATCAACATCACTGAGCCTAAATAGAATCAACATCACTGAGCCTAAATAGAATCAACATCACTGAGCCTAACTAGAATCAACATCACTGAGCCTAAATAGAATCAACATTACTGAGCCTAAGTAGCATCGACATCACTGAGCCTAAATAGAGTCAACATCACTGAGTGTAAGTATAATCAACATCACTGAGCCTAAATAGAGTCAACATCACTGAGCCTAAATAGAGTCAACATCACTGAGCCTAAGTAGAATCAACATCACTGAGCCTAAATAGGATCAACATCACTGAGCCTCAATAGAGTCTACATCACTGAGACTAAATAGAGTCAATATCACTGAGCCTAAGTAGAATCAACATTACTGAGCCTAAATAGAGTCAACATCACTGAGCATGAAGGGCTGTCCACCTTTTGCTGGAAATCCCAGTGTCAACAATATTTCAGAATTGCAAAAATCGTGGAAATAGTAAACAAAAAAAGCAGAGAATTTTCATTGTTATGTTGAAATAACATGTAAGGCTGTCAAACCAAGCCAAAATGATCAACACCACAGAGCCTATGAGTATGAGGGGCTGTCCACTTTTTGGTGGAAAACAAAAATTGCCACAAATATTTCAGAATCTCAAATATTGCGGAAAAAGCACCCAAAAAAACCCACGGAGATCTTTCATCACTACTTTGAAATAAGGGGCTAGGCAGGGTCTTCACATATGTTTCAAGAACTCTGAGAAGCCTGTTTGAGGCTGCGCCCTGGACTCACATTCTTCTTGGGCGACGGCTTCACATTGACGTCATCCGAGATGCCCATGTCAGTGAGCGTGCCTTTCGGCCTGACGTAGAGACCTGACCGCCCCAGGATGCCCCTCAGCCGGCCTGGCGTGTCGGTGTCTGGCCCAAGCACCTCGAGCACCTTGGATGGGCCCGCTCGCATCAGGTCGTACTCCTGCGAATTCACATTAGTTTACTTACTCTAGTTATTTACTTAACGAGGCCAAAACAAAAACATAGCTGTTTCTCAGGCATATTTCATCAGGATTCGGTTGGGTGGGTGGTTTGAATTTTAGGGGTGGCAGTATTTTTAATTATATTTTTATTAGAGAAATTGGCATGTAATTGACCGCAAAGCTAAGCTTAGATGCTTTTACATTATGTTTTGTTTATTACATTGTGTTTTGTTTGTTTTTACGATATGTTTGGCTTAGAACATTTTAGAAAGCTCTAGCCTTTACTTCGGACACTTTCTAAGCTTAGATCCGAAAGTCTAGATTTAAATCTAGAATAACGGTTACTACTGTGGCGGTACCTGTGTTCTTGCTTTGTCGAAGACAAGATCACACTTTGATGGTATTTTTATCCCCTAATTATATTGGTTCAAAACGCTACTAGAGTAGAGGAAGGGTACAGTGCCGATTGTATATCCGTCTGAATGAAGGACTGCTGTGCAGTCCATACTATATACAGTAAAACCTTTTTAAATCGACCGACCTTGGAACCGACTGTAAGTGGTCCATTTAGGGAGGTGGTCGGTCTAGGGAGTTAGAATATGGTTAGAATGGTATTGTTGGGACCCAAATAAAGCGATCGATATAGGGGAGTGGTCAATCTGTGGAGCTGGTCGGTTAGAGAGGTTTTACTGTAGTCTAAATATAGAATGACAAGATGGCGCCCCTACAGCAGGCCCAGTGGATTCACAGAGGAGACACACCCACTAGTATCTGCGCCTGGTTTGCCTACCAGGGCCCAGTGCTTACCTGCAACACGGGGAACTGTGTCCGGATGTAGGTATCCAAGTCGGCAGCAGACCACGTGACAGGAAGTCGCGACCGGACCCGAGCCCCGCCAATCAACTCTATCGGGGCAATTCCTGAAAATAAAATTAAAACTCTATATAGAAAAGTCCAGGAAACAGTGTCTCATTTGTTGAATGGCCAGTAACATGACCAACACAACTTTAGCTATTCTTTGTTTGTTTGTTTAACGACCCCCACCACAAAAAGTAAACATCGGCTATCGAGGGTAACTATAGCTAATCACACATAAACTGAACAAACATGACTGACTAGCATCGTCATGATTTGAGTTATTTAGGCCCAATCAAAGTTGAGGGCCACAGTGGTCAAGCTGTGACTGTTCGGGCCATTCAGCCACAATGACCTCAGTTATTTGAGTGACTTGGGCTAAGGAATAATTACTTAGTTGGAGAGTTACTTTATTAAATAGAACGGAAACATAAATAGACTCAGGGGTCACTAATTTGCAATACCTCAGGGAGTTTGACGCCCCTGCCCTGCACAGTTGTAAACCACTGCCATGTGGTACAGGTTCTTGACAGAACCGAAGGCTAAGGGAGCAAACCCTGAACAGAAAACCATGTCACTGTGGCAGCATCAAGGGCAGTTGATGTATGTAACTCCCAACATCTCCCGACCAGCCACTGCAGGGACAAATAGTTTTGCACCTGTCTGGACATGTTCTTGCCGGTATGAAACCTCTATTTGCTCCCCGAGAGAGTGCCGCTGGTAACTTGCAAAAGCCAGCAGCACTTCAACACTTTTGCAGGCAGCTTTCATGAAAAGAGAGCTAAATGGAGAGCGGCAGTCAAGTAATGAAAACAGTCTTTGTCGCATCGCGACCGACAGCATGATGATGATAATGATGATATCGTCTCATACACAAATAGTTCATATGCACCATAATTGTTAAGACCAGCGACTCGGTGCTGAAAAAAGAGATTATTCAACTGGTATAGAATGAACAAAACAAAAAAAACCTGCTTACCGAGACCATGGTCGCTGAGTTGCGTGTTAATGCCGAATGCGTTGCAGGATGTGGTGCCAGGCAGGACGGCAGTGACATACACTGAGAACACGTCGGAGGGCTTCCGGCCCCTCTTCAAGCCCCGCTGCGTTCCACCGTCAGCAGCTTCATCCTCACCCAGCTTTCTTTCATCACCCCCATCAAGCTCCTCGGCTCCCGTGCGAGTGACAGGAACCACAATTATCGGCTGGTGGAACAAAACAAAAATCACTGATTTCAAAAAGTTGTGAAATAGGGGTTGGAATTGTAAAAGTAAAAGTTGCAGATGCGGGTCAGCACTATGGAGCATAGGCTATGTCGTTGGAACAAGTACAGGTGACAGGTGAGCATGTAGACGATGCTGGTGGCATGCAAGGTAATTAGTACATCCATTTTTCTTCTTCATTGTTTAACTTTTAATATTTAAGCAAAGGAAGTTTCAATTCCATACAATCTTCCGCATTCCAGTGTTCCCAGCTCTATCCTACTACGTACTAGTGACAGCCATGGTAGTGTCATGAATCTTTGGGGACCTTCAAAGTTACAAAAGTCGGAATGCTCACAAATCGTGACCATATCTAGGTACTCCAAACTGAACTATTCTTTTCATGAAGTTAATTTGCAAATGGTACAGGTGGAAAGCTCTTATCAATCTGATTACAAATATATATAATAATGGAAAATTGGTCTATTACTAGTATTAGTCCCTGAGTTATGAATTCTTTAATATTTAATACTTGCCCTTAATTTCACACACATTTTTCATGATTCTACAAATGCTTAAATCCTGATGTTTGAAGCTGCCTACTGAAGGCAAATTACATTTTAATCACACCATTATTCTTTTAACTTATTATTTCTAGTACAAATTCTAATCTCAATTTTTTTCAGACCTTGAACATAAATATTTGTTGAGCAATTTGACATCAAACATGGCAAATCATGTGATTTTCACTAACTGTCCATGATCAAATCTTTAGAAAATTAATATCTCTGTTTTTATTTGGGATACTGACTTGATTTTTGTATCAAAATGATTAGAATGCAAATATCTATAATGTGATTACATTGTCTTTAAGCTATATCCACATTTTAAAAATCTAAAAAATCTGATTGCTCTAATTAGCATACCCATTCTATGGTTAAGTCCAAACTGCTGAGAGTGAGTGCTAAATGGTGGTTAACAATCGAACCAGATATGTAGAGAAAGAATTTTCATATGTAATATTATATTTTTCTTTTGTGAAATCATGTTTTACGATCGTTCCAGGGTTTTCAAACCTCAATTTTTCCCCACCTGAAGTTGGCCGTCATGGATACAAAACTAAAGCTAGTGATCTCTACTTTACTGTGAAAGTAGTTATTTTTAGCTCTGTTACACTCACTCGCAGCAGACAACATTCAAAGAGGGGTAGTGTGCTGAGAGCAAGTCTCCTATTTTCCCCAATGGCCAGTCAGAATCAGCAACCAGTGCTATGTTTGGAGTACCTCCCATATCAGGGGAAAATATTTAGTGAATAGCAGATATGATATGATATATATATTTGTAAAACAAATTCTTGAAGATTACTTGCATGAACATGCTATTTTAAGGAAGGCTGTGGAAGCCATCGGTCATCCTCCAACTCACAGAACTGAGGAAATCTGGGACACATCCACTTGAATATCAACGACTGTATGCAGAGATTCAAGGCCAGTTTGAAGACCACTTCTCCATGTATACTGATGGTTTGAAAGACCTAAGCTGGGCAGTTGCTGCAGGAGTTTGCCAGGGCAAGAAATTTGGCGTGTGCATGCCCGATCAGAACTAGATTTTTATGGCGGAAGCCCGAGCAATCCTTCTCGCATTGCAAGTCATTGAACTATCCAACTACACTAAAAATGTCATATACAGCGATTCGTTTTCCTGCCTGCAAGCTGTTGCTGGGCTAAAAACGGACCATCCTTTTGTGGTAAAGTTCATTTACAAAATGAACCAGTTGGCAACAGATGGATATGACATCCACTTGTGTTGGGTGCCTGGCCATGCCGGCATCCAGGGAAACGAACAAGCAGATCGGGCTGCGAAGGAGGCTCTGAACTATGATGTTGAACCGTGTCTGATACCCCACTCTGATCTGAAAGCACTAATAGCCACCCACATCAAATCCAAATGGCAAAACAAGTGGGATGAAAACGTTAACAAATTGCATGAAATTGAAAGGGCTGGTGGAAAACCACCACTCTCATGTGGGGGGTCGGCAGGACCAAGTGGTCCTTAGCCGCTGCCGTATTGGCCACTTGTGGCTAACACATTTTCCTGCTCAAGGGGGACCCTCCCCCTGAATGTATTGGATGTCATTGACAGTCAAGCACATTTGACTAAACTGTGTAGATGTTATGGCACTGCACCAGCAATTTTACACTGCAAACAGCATGCATGACCTTTTTACTAAAGTAAAACAAGAAGACATTTTAGCCTTTTTGAGGACAGCTGGTCTGTACCACCTCATATAGTTCATTAAAAGAATTTTTATCAATTAATTCTTTCATCTATTTTATTTACCTTGACCACAAATTTTATGATTGTGAGCTTTTAAAAATTCAAGTGTCTATTGACACATAATTGATTGTATGCTTTTACATTATATATAAAGGCGATGGTTGAATAAAAAAACAAACAATTCTTGCCATGAATATGGCCTGTGCTGCGGACACGGCGTAAAGAAGCGACCAATCAATCAATCAATGCTATTTTAAGTCACTATTTGATTTACACTATATGATATTATATTGTTGCTCTCACACCCTGTGAGGGGTCAACAGAGTAAAAATAAAATCATTGTCATTGTCAAATCATGGTCAGCTGATTCACATCTATAATAGTGAATAGCGAAGCTCTGAACATCTGCACTACAAAACGAGACTTGATTGCACACATTTGTGGGCATCATACTACTGCTCGTGGTGGGTCACACACCGCTTTATGCTCACATTGGCTTCATACTCCTCCGGCTGCACGTCTCCCGCCTCCACCTTTGTGACGGCTGTTGCCGCTTCTGTCTGAGGTAACTGCTGCTGCTGTCCATCTGCTGGTGCAGATGGATGCTCCGACACTGTCTCATCAGTGTGAACAGGTTCAGTTTTCTCTTCTTTCAATTGATTCAACTCCGGAGATTCACTGGTGTCTAGGGAGCAGACATTTCCAATAATTTAATTTAGTTTTTTTAGTAAATAATTTATTCATATGACAAGTTCTCTTCGCAGTGCTGACGTACTGATCTCCCAGCCGTTTTACATTGCAGGTACATACATATATTATTTATGCATAAATTAGATTGTAGCAGGGCGTCAAGTGTGTCAACAGAATAGGAGTTTCTTTGTCAGAAAAATAGGGACAAAATAGGGATTTCCCCCAACAAAATAGGAATTTTGTATAACAGCAAATGTACCAAAATTGTGTATAGAGGCCGCAAATGAGCAAGTCACCTAAAAAAGTAGGAAAATAGGAAACAAACAACCGAGTTCATATTTTAATGCATGGTATGATCATACTGTGCTACTTGTTGAAGTCTCATTCTATTTGATTCATAGTCTACCACATTACCCAGCTGAGTAGGTGCCCCCATATTTTTCTTTAAAAATAGCCATTTCTTGACAAAAATGTTGCAAAAGTGACATTCTCAAACCTTGTTTTCTAATAATCCAAAACAAAGTGTACAGAGCAGATACAAATTATGCCGTTTTGGAAAAGAAAACCCTGATGCAATGGGTCAAAAGACATTTACAAAATGAAAATAGGGCTAAATAGGGTGTCATCCAGAAAATAGGGGAAAATAGGGAAAAGTAGGACACTTGACGGCCTGTTGTAGATGATACAGTGTACTGGCAATGACATGACTAAGGGGATCAAATGTTTCTTTGTTGTTGTTTTACGTCCTAGCAACATCTAAGGTCATATCAGGAAGGGTACTGACTTGTGACAGTATGCACTCATGATGATTTTATAGTGCTGGCCCACTGGGAAATCAGGCCGCCAGCACCATAACCCGATATCCTGACACCGAGCTAATCAGCCCTTGCCCTATCGTAATAATGCCGAGCACCAGTGTAGGAAGCAACGAGTATCAATTTTTAAGTCATTGGTTTGACTCAACCGGGAACCGAACTCGCGATTTTCCGCACACGAGGCCTGTGCGCTACCGATTCGGCCACTGTGCCTGGTACGGGGATCAAATAGTTCCTATGTAATCAAAACCACGGGTAACCTTAAGATCAGTTCATTGAGTATTGGACATTTGGTGATGCTACTTAACGATACAAATAATTTGTATAACTCTATTTGCTTTAATTTAATTTAGATAATTCACCTCACGACACTAGACTTGAGACTGAGAGCGTCTGCAATGCAAAATAACCCTATTTAGGTTTCTCGATTTATCAAATTAATTTGGCAGTGAAGCACTGAAAGGACTAATGGCAGTGGTATATTTAAAGTAAACTTTTATACACATGTAGGCTCCTGTCATAAAAAAGTAATAACCCATTTTCTTTAAGAGAAGCAAAAGTTGATTCAATAAGGTATGAGACATGAGTATGACAAAGGACATTCATTCTCCCTAATCAATTAATGTTCTTACACAGCTCAAACCATATCAGAGATGGTTTCACAAAGCTTTCGCTGTTTTCTATTAAAGTTTCATATGCGCATGTAACATGTTTTCTTTTTGATATTAATAGATCAAACGCATAACTTAAGCTAACATTTTTGGTCATAGGAAGGCGCACGTTCACGTCACTTCCGGTTGACGCAGTGAAAACATACCTTAATGACAGCACTGCATTTTGTTTTATTTACATTCGTAATAACGCTGAATTTCAGTTATTGAGTAAGTTATGCTCCTAAATAACATTATTTCAACCCCAGAGTGAATTTTCATGGTTCTAAATAATAGAATTAGATCATAGCAGTGAATAGATTTTTTTTTTTGGTGGTAAATATGTTTATTCTGCTGAATAAGTCTTTTGTGATTCGTGCTTTTCGTTTTATTTACATTTGCAATAACACCGCCGCGGCAGCGGCGTTCATATCGCTCGGATTTTGGGTTTAATCTTAGCCGAATTTCACTTATTGAGTATGTTATGCTCCTAAATAACATTATTTCAAGCCCGAGTGATTCTAAATAACAGAATTAGATCGTAGCAGTGAATAGATTTGTGCTTTTTGTTTTATTTACATTCACTTCAATGCTGTGAGAGCCATTGTTTTCACCCTCGTGAATAGTTGCTAGGGCGCGATGCGCTAAGTACCCTCCTATAGAGGGTATTCCTGTGACATCATCAACCAGAAGTGCGGCCATTGTGGCAATATCAATTAGTAAACAACCAAATCATGGCAAATGACAATGCATTGAGTTTTCCGATACATGCAGTGCAAAACGTCTATTTTATTCAAAATTAATAGAAATGCAGAACCCTAACTGTATAAATTTAATATAATCTATTCGTTGAATATGTTTTCTATATGTGTTCCAAGCGGTTTGTGTGTACGTGGTGTGGTTTTAGAGATATTTCACTTTTTCTGTATGAAGATTGCTCACGGCCATTGACAATGCATTGAGTTTGCTGGTACACGCAGTGCAAAACGTCTATTTTATTCATTCCAAATTAATAGAAATGCAGAACTCTAACCGTGTAAATTTAATATAATCTATTCGTTGAATATGTTTTCTATATGTGATCCAAGCAGTTTGTGTCTAGGTGGTGTGGTTTTAGAGATATTTCACTTGTTCTGTATGAAGATTGCTCACGACCATTGACAATGCGTTTATTATTGTGGTTACTATCGCCACAATGGCCGCACTTCCGTTTAGCATGACGTCAGTGCAAAATGACATACCTATAAGTTATAAATTAACACTACTACGCCTTCGGCATTATCCAGAGATACCGATTGAGGACAGAGGGTAATTATCATAATAGCAACAGAAAGTTAAATTACATAATTATCATGAAATGACAAATAACATAAGTCATAAAAAACGTAAATAATTTTAATAAAAACAACTATCGGTACTGATTTGCATCATTTGGGATTTTGGCACTCGTCATACGTTTTGTCCCCTTTTATTAAACCTTTTTAAATACACATTCTGAAATACATGGCCACCGACAAAAGTCGGAGTATAATTCACACGGATCGTTTAACAAAGTAAAAACACCACTTTCGCAGAAAACGCATTTGGATTTAGTTAGTGTATAAAGTAAACTAGTCTTCACGTGGACTTGCCCTATTATCGTTCATGCTAATTCTTATCTGCATTATTTCGGCATCGGCTTTTAAGGCGATCCTCATGTTTTTACCAGATGTGCCACTTTGATGCATGCCTAGCATATGATTTTACAAATACCACATACGCTAAAAGTATTACCTTCAGCCATCTTTGCAAAAATTCCTTGTAACACTACATCAACATGTCAGACACCGGAAAGGGCTTATCGGAGGACCACTTGAATGCCATACTAGTTCCAGCACTCCAACGGTGCCATGGTAATATAGACGGCGAACTGTTTAGAGCGTGCTTGGTGGCGTTCATTTCACGTGACGTCATAAGGTCGGGAGGCACAAAGCAGATTTTACGCTAAATTGGGACCTAAGACACAGGCCACCAACTAGATACAAGATTCACCCCGTACTGCTGCAGTACTACAAGTACCGGGTAAATCTTTTATCTAGCCACCAACATACTGTCAGCATTATGGGAAATTATGCACACAATAAAAAAAAATCAATCCAGAATAACAAAATATGTCGAGATATGCTACCAGTTCAATGAACGCAAAACAATTAAATATTCAAATGAGAAATCTCCAAAACCGAAAGGCCGGAAAAATAAATTACCAAATCGATATGCACAGCCACCCTTATATATCCAGGGCATAGGGTCTATAGCAATGGCATTGCAAATGCAAACATGTTTGAACTTAGTAACACAATCCGTAAAGTTCGTCATTATAATTGAATATATAACGGCTCTTGAAAATATTTCTTAACACAATTTCATACAGGCAAATATATAAAGTTGGTCATTATCATTGAATATATAACGGCTCTTGAGTATATAAATATATATATATATATATATATATATATATATATATATATATATATATATATATATATATATATTAGGCCTATAAATTCTATGCTCAAGAGCTGTTAAATATTCAATGCTAATGCCCAACTTCATATAAATATATATATTATATATAGGCATATATGTAGACTCTGTATGAAATTGTGGTAACAAATATTTTAATTCGTATATGGGCTTCATTAGGGCATGGCCTAGCTTTAGCACTGTCACATTACTTCCCCCATATAAACATACCAACATTGTCTTGGAGGTATCCTAATAGAAAGGGTTGTAGATCTACCTTTCTTAATTAAAAAAAACACTTTTTATTTCAAGGAATGAACTGTTAATACACAAATGTGATGTTTCCGCAACCTGTTTCTGGCCTTCGATGACACCGCATTCATTAAACATCACCTAGGCGTCGCCACCGTCTGTTTGTTGCAGATATTCAGAATGTGCCCGTGTATGCTTTACAAACCACAGGTGTGATTGCGTAAATAGATGACTACCACAAGATACTCAGGCAACAGTGTTAAAAGTAGGGCGCCCACTTCCCCCGAATGTCAGTGGATCTAGGTACTAGTAGATCAATAAGCCTAATGGGGATAAGAAGACTGCCCGCTCCACTCAGGGCCGCATATATCAATACAAGTAGACACAATTAATATTGCTACCAAGGTCACATGGACACGCTGGGTAATTGCACGGATACCCCACAATTTTAGGACCCCCGAAATTCAATTTGAAAAGTAAGCATTAAGGTTCATATGATTAAATAGCAGTGGAGTTAATGAGGCCTTCTTGTAGGCAAGATGAATGTTTGATCTAGGCCATTAAATCTATTAGTGTCGGGAGCGAGTGAGAGGAGGGACCCCAGTAGGCATACCTACATTGCTTTGCTCGTGGGCCTAAAATGTACCTAAGACGGCCATGTGCATTTATTTCCGGAAGCATCACTGACAAGTTATATGCATGCCAGAAATACACTGCAAGCATCAAGTTATAACTATTTTATAATGGTGATAATTGGGGTTATTTAATGCTTGGAATATAGCAACATTTATATATAAAGGGTTGCATTATATACAGGATTATCCTTTTTTCAACCCCCTCCCACTTCGCATGTATCTGTACGTGCTTACTATGATTTTACAAGTTTATCTATTTCAAAGTGGGGACTAGACATGTTTTAAATCAAGATACATGATTTTATATATGTATTACTAATACTATGCATTATATTTTAAGTGGATTTCACAGAGTAATTAAAATAGATTGAAGCCAAAGCTTATTTGAAATCATTCAGTTCACCAATGAGGACTTCTAATACTATGGGGCTTTCAAGTATGTACACTCATATCTTTCATGTTTATTGTATATGTGCAGAACACCTTTGATGTTCACAATGGAACTATATTCCGGTGATTTCATATGGTAGGCCTATATTATTATTCGGCCAAAGAGAAAATACCCCAACCCCAGAATAAGAATACATGTAGTACACAAAGAAAAGCTATTAATACTCCCAGGCAGCATATCTATATGAACATATCCAAGTAGACTGCTGGGAAGATAGAACTAATTTATGTTGCTAGGAATATAGAACTATTTTATGTGGCCATAGTTCCCATTGGTGGATACTTCCCACAGTCTATCTGTCACACATGAGCGTGTTCATGTTCTCCTATCTAATGGGAAATGGAGAATTAAGTTGGAATGGACCAGGTCGTGTTGCTCTTATGCTGGTCCCATGTGTCTCATTCCTGCGCTATGAGGTAGCAGCGTTCCACCGGGGACATGGTACACTGGCCATAATTCGCTACCCATAGTCCCCTGCGCTCGTGAAATATTAGGTCCAGTTATAGTGCATCTAATCCTATGTATATTCATCGTGGTTGGTTGGTTGGCTATTGGAATTTTACGTCCTAGTAACGTCTAAGGTCATATCAGGATGTGTACCGACTTGTGACAGTGTGCACTCATGGCGACTTTATAGTGCTGTGCGACTGGGAAATCAGGCAGCCAGCACCATGACCTGATATCCCACTGAATCACAGTATCCTGACACTGAGCAAACCAGTCCTTGCCCTATCCTATTAGTTCTGAGGTTCAAGCTAGGAAGCGACAAGTATCAATTTTGCAAGTAATAGGTTTGACTCGACCGGGAATCAAACTCACGATCTACCGAAAGGGAGGCATGCGCTCTACCGATTCAGGCATCACTGTGGAGATGCAATGCAAGTATTTATAATTGCGGCCACTGTAACCCCCACCTCGCTCTAGCCCCCGTCCCCCGCCTCTGCCGCCGGCCCCGCCTCTTCCCCCCGGCCCCCGCCCCCGACCACCCGCATCCCATCTCTCGCCTCCGGCCCCGACCCCCGACCCCGGCACCCGTTCCCAGTCAACCGCCTCCCGTCCCCGCCCCCGGCCACCCGCATCCTGCTCTCGCCCCCGGCCTCCGCCCCCCTCCCCAGGCCCCACGCCTCCCGTCCCCGGCCCGGCCCCTACCACGGCCCCACATACATGGCACATGAGGAGCCTGCCACTATAATACCCCATCCATGTCACGGGTGGGAGCCGTATAATGAATGCCAAATTACTAACAAAACCAGCACCGACATATATAAAGCACTAGGACATGAGATGGAATCTTGCATAAGGTATAGTCAAATACTTTGACTACAAATTAAAGATATTAATGCACACATTTCAGTTAACGGTTTCTTTCTATTTTTTTCCTTTTAAAATATTGTGTGTGTGATAATTAATGGACTGTTATTTTATATTTTTATTGTAATGGGTCCTGCTTTCAGATTTCCACTAGCGAAGAAAAACCACGGAGTATATACATATATACATATATGTACCCATTATGTATGCAATATATATATATATATATATATATATATATATATATACACATAGATATATGTATATAATGTATATATACACATATGTATATGCACATGTATATGGGTGTAATATATATATATATATTACACACATAGGCAGACCCTATACACAATGCAAATTGGCAACCAGTTGAGTTGCTCTCTCGCAAGTCACGTGCATGCTTCTGCGAGCCGAAGGCACAGAGGCGCCCCCAGGCGGAACTCAGGGGAATCAGTTTAGGTTTGCTCCGCAGTATGGGTTTCCTCACATTTCACAGAGTATTTCGCCAAAAATAGAATTATGGAAACTCTTTTGGAATGTAAAAATAAAAACTTTTCTTTTTCTACTTCTAGCAATTTTGACAGAACGGTCGGTTAACTGCATTCACATGTTCGACTTGCAAAAAGAAAAATCCAATGCTTTCATGTCAATGAATTTATTTCGGGGCTTACTTTGAAATTGGTTAGTAAAGCGTCTTCGTAGGATGCATTTTCCCAAGAGGCCGAACGCCACATGATCCGGGTGGACAGGCCAAAGTCACGTAACTCGGGTAGGGATGTTATTAGATTGTGCTTCGAGTGCTGTGTGTTTGAATAACAATGTACCTATAGACACCCAAGTTTGAGTTGGTTATGCGGCCCTTGAACGCAATATAGTGGCCCTGATCAAGTCCACTATCGGAGACCAAATGTATCCCAAATCAATGGGAAAACAATACTTGAATCTACACTATAATACATGGAATTACACGTAAAAACAATACTGACCCGTCATTTTTAAATGTTAAAAAAATCTGAAATTGGTATTCCCATATTAGGGAGAATCTTTATAACTGAGTGTAGGCTAAGTGTGTTCAGTGGTAGATGTAGTATATGCATAAAAGACATCCAGGCACGTGTGGAGAACAAAGGATATGTAAATAAGATGATGTCATAGACAAAGGGTGCCGACAGTTCAGGACCCTGGACGGTGAAAAAAAGCATTCAGTATCCAGAAGTCAAAGTGTTCAGACGTCGTACTTTCACATGGTGTCAGATAAGGACAATGCCGCCCGCTAACACACTGCCGGGTCTCAGGCTGCCAGGACAGCTCATCCTCTGCAACAATGCACAATCAAACTGGAAAACATGGATCAGAGCATATGATATATATGCCATGGCTGCAGGTGTCATAATGAAGACAGAATGAGTACAATGCTGTATCTTTCTCCATGTTGCCCGCGAAGAAGCGAAAAAGGTCTTTGCCAATATGTCCATCGCGCTCGCTGAGCAAGACAAGATCGGACCGCTCAATGACGCATTTCAAGCATACTGTACCGGTAAATGCAACTTAATAATAACATGCTACCGCTTTAATTCTCATAACCAAGCTACTGAGAACATGTCCACATATATTGCTGCGTTAAGAGACAGAGTAAAAGATTGTGAGTATGGACCGGTGGAGGAATCACTTTTGCGCGATCGGTTGGTGGCTGGCATAAAAAACACTAATTTGAGAAACAAAATGCTACAGACAGCCGACCTGATGTTGGAAAAATGCATAAACATGTGCAAGCTCAGTGAGTTCAGTCCTGATCAGTTGGAGGAAAAAAAATCAGACGTTGAAGTCAAGGAAATCGATTTTCTAGATAGGTATGCGACTGCACGTACCTTTGCACTGGTGGTTCATCCATCTGGGCTGCCATCTTGGAAGTCGCCATCTTGGAAAGCTGGCGGCACCGGTGCAGGCGAGTTCGAGATTCACTGTCAAAACTGTGGCTACGAACACCGCTGGGGAGTCTGCCAAGCTAAAGGCAAGACGTGCATTGCCTGCAAGAAGGTCGGGCATTTCGGGAAGGTCTGTCGGAGCAGACTGGGCAGAGTCAACGAATTGACCGTGGAAGAGCCCGACCCTCACAATGCTGAGCAAGACCCGGATCCGGCGGAAGTCAATGTGTTGACGACAGATCTGTTTGTTGGTGCCGTCGACCGAAGCACAGAAAGCGATGATGAACTCTGGTATGCGACCGTCTGAGTGAACGGTCATCCAGTCAAGTTCAAGCTTGACACGGGGTCGGAGGCGAACGTGCTGCCGAGGAACATCTTCGACCGAGTTGCACCCGGCCGGCTGACGAACACCCGCTGTTAGCTTTTGACTTTTTCGGGGCATCGGATCACCCTGGACGGTGAGGCAGTAATTAGGATCGACGGCAGAGACTTCACGTTCCAAGTGGTGCGGAACTGCCAGCCTATTTTGAGAAACCAGGCTTGTGTTGTGTTGAAGAACATTTCCACCCCGAGTGACAACCACAGTTCATGAGCTGAACATCTGGTAAGCAAATACAAAGACGTTTTTCAAGGTTTAGGTCTCATAAAATCAAGTGCTGTCATTCATGTTGATAAATCTGTACAACCTGTTGTCGACCCGCTGAGGAGGATTCCATATGCAATTCAAAACAAAGTACATGACGAGCTTAAGCGTATGGTCGAAATGGGTGTAATTGTTGAGCAAGATAAACCCACTGAATGGGTTAATTCCATAACAGTCATAAAAAACCCGAATAAGATAAGGATCTGTCTGGATCCGACTAAGTTGAACAAAGCTATCAAGAGAGGACCATTTCCGACCAAAACCATTGACAAAATTATAGCTAAGACGGCTAATGCACAGTATTTCTCAGTGTTGGACGCCATGACAGGATATTGGCAAATAGAGTTAGACTATGAAAGTTCACTGTTGTGCACATTTAACACTCCGTGGGGCTGGTACAGGTACACCCATCTGCCTTTTGGCATCAAAACAGCCGGTGACATTTTTATTCAGGAGATGCACTGTGTCATGGGTGATCTACGCGGTATCGGTATAGTCACGGATGACATTTTGGTATTTGGGTCAACCATGGAGGAGCACAATGACAGACTCAAAGCAGTGCTGGACCGAGCTAGGTCAGTAAATCTTAAGTTAAACGAGTCAAAATCTTTGTTATGCAAAACAACAGTAAAGTATGTAGGTCATCAACTTATCCAACAAGGCGTGAAGCCAGATCCAGACAGAATACAGGGGATCATAGACATGCCAGAGCCGCATGACAAATAAGGCATGCAGAGGTTCCTGGGCATGGTTGGGTATGTGCACAAGTTCATACCAAACATGTCCAATATCGCCAAACCACTGCGCACGCTCCTCACGAAGGATGTCGCGTGGCACTGGCAGAGCGAACAACAAGTCGCGTATGACAAACTCAAAGAAAAGTTGCAGACTACACCTTTAGATGCTTCTCAGTCGGGGCTAGGGGCTGTGTTAATGCAGGAAAACAAACCAATCGCGCTTTCATCTCATGCGCTTGACTCAGCGCAGTGTGGGTATGCCACTCTCGAAAAAGAAATGCTCACCATATGTTTCGGATGCCAGAGGTTTCATGACTATATATATGGCAAGGAAGTTCAAATTCAAACGGACCACAAACCGTTGGTTTAAAACATGCAGAAACCGATACATAAATTATTGGCACGAATGCAAAGAATATGAATGCATTTGCAGAATTACAACGTCCAGTTGTGTCATGTTATGGGTTCTCTAATGTTCTTGGCAGACACATTGTCCCGAGGACACAGTGCCAATGTAGGTCACACTGACCTATTTGACGACACACTCAGCGTTGCTGCAGTGGACATGCAATCATCCAGGCTGTTAAGTAAAATTGTCCGAGAGTATGGAAGTGATGTATCCATGTCCATGTTGATAACACATATTGAAAGTGGGTGGTGCACAAGACACACTTGGGGATCACTAAGTCCAAGCAGTTGGCACGTGACTGCATGTTCTGGCCTAACATAAATAAACAAATTGAGGAAAAAGTCAGTCGGTGTGACACATGTCCGAATAACCGTAAAAACTTGCACAACAAACCTTTGGTAAACCACCCAATAACATTTCAACCTTACGAAAAAATAGGGGCGGATTTATTTGAGATAAATCATGAAAATTACCTGATAACTGTAGAGTATCCTGAGGTAACGTTGTTGAAAGATGCGGTGTCTGTGACAGTCATCGAGGCTATGAAGGCCATGAGATTGACCTAATTGCTTAATGAGTGTTCCTGTCCCAAATTTGGGGTCCAAGGGAATGAGGTAATAAATTCACTGATCATTCTTTATAGGCTGTTCCCAATCCTTAGCTAATGCACTAGTATCTAAGTTGGATATATAGAACCAAATTTATATAAGTGGTTTGGTTTTAAGCAAAATATGTTTCATCGGACCATGCAACTTTAATAATAGATCTACTTGACAAAGTATGTAAAATTCAGACGACATATTTGATCGTATTCAAGGTCCATTTATATGATTCAACATGTGTTATTGACCTGAATCTTCGCAATGTCTGACTTAAATACCTTGATTATGGAAATATCCAACGATTGTCAACTTAGAACTGGTGATATTTCTAATTGGTTATTGATTTTAATGGCTCTAGAGGGGTCAATGCCTATCCCATGGGTGGAAGATAAAATATTTATACCCCCCCCCCCAAGGGGGAGGCTAAGGACTAAGACATATACATAAACAATACTAGTAGTCATAGAGGTGGAAAATTATATCACCAAAATCCAGCAAACGGAAACGGAAATAGCCCTATATGGAGGCAGTCATTTGTATACTCGTAGCCAAAATCCATCAAATGGAAACAGAAATAGTTCGTCGAACTTCGCTGCGCAGTAAGCAGGGTGGACAACAGTGATTGGTTAATAATACACTCGTGTTGATGAATAAATAAATAAATAATTCTCCGAGCATTTAGCAGAGGTCGGTCCTAAGCATTGCTTATTCATATTATTCTGTAACATCAAGCAGGACAGTAATGCCATCGACAAAGGCCATTTTACATACAGCTAGGCATTTTCCACGAGACAAAGAGGGTCACTTAGAAAAGGAGGGTTCATATTTGCAATCATTCAAAAGGTTTTTATATGATACTCACTCACAGATTGTATGATACAGTGTATTTCTTCGTAACAACATAGTTTTCGTTCACAGTTAATTTATCTGTTTTTATCGTTGTAAATGTGTGACAATAAGCCTACAGTTACAATGTCTTACAATATATATATATATAGTCTAGTGACCTATGAACCTAAGATCATTGTTATTTCCTTCGGCAATCTGACTTATGTACGTGGCGCATGATCAATGTCACTTTACCAGATAGCCACACCCTGACTTCAGGCAACCACAGCCAAGACGCTTCTTAGATCACACACACTTCATGCTGCTTTATTGGTGATCATATGTTCATAACAATTAATCTTCACAAAATATCAACCAACTATTATCCAGAACATAATCAATTAATTAAATAAAATATCTTTTCCCCTATTTTAATTTCGTTTGAAATATACGGTTAGCGCCAACTGTCCGATAATTGATGTTTAAATACATAAGCTCGTATTCTTGAATACGCTAGGAGTTTGCCAATGGGCTTTCTGATATGTCCAGGACTGTGTAATATATTAGTAGCCATTCCGTGAGGTGTGATTAATTATAATATTTAGTGGATTAAAATATAATCAAGTCACTAATTCAAAACTAAGGAAGATATTTACATAGAAATATTGTAACCAATCGCATGATTTCTAGTTGCTTTTAAAATAACATACAAATTATATCCACACTTGGTAAAATAATATATTTTAATACTCAATATCATGCGTGTCAAAATAAGAAAAAGCAGTTTAAGTGCATAAATACAAAGCAACATACTACAGCTCGACCTGCATACGAGTAGACTACCTAAGTACTTGCAGACTAGATGTACACCGGTTACCATGCTGAACCAACGGGGTGTGATGGTCGAATCGATAGGGCGTCAGCTTCCAGTTCCAGTAGGCGATAACGTGGAATCAATCTCAAAGAAACCAAATTTTTGGGTCTCACTTTTGACACGAGGCTGTCTTTCGTGCCTCATATCAAGTACCTCAAAACGCGATGCCTGAAAGCGCTAGACGTTCTGAGGGTGTTGTCCAGTTCAGAGTGGGGAGTGGACAGAGATGTTCTGCTCGCTGTGTACCGAACCCTAGTTCGGTCACGGCTAGACTACGGCAGCATAGTATACGGCTCCGCAAGGAAGTCGTATATTGGGCTGCTGGACACGGTGCATCATCAGGGGCTGCGTCTGGCCATTGGCGCCTTTCGCACCTCTCCAGTTCAGAGCCTATACGTCGAAGCCAACGAACCATCACTTGACACTAGGAGAACCAAACTGGCCATGCAATATGTTGTCAAATTAAAAACAAAGGCATTAAATCCTGCGTACAGTTGTGTTTTTGAGACACACAACGACTCCAAGTATGAAGCCAAGCCAAATTTCATTCGGCCCCTGGGGCTCCGGATGAAACCTCATTTGGAGGCTTTGTACTTCGATCTGGATGTATTACAGGATACCCAGGTCCCAGAACATCCCCCGTGGTCGTTGAGGAAGCCATCGGTTATCCTCCGACTCACGGAACTGAGGAAGTCTGGGACACATCCACTTGAGTATCAACGACTGTACGCAGAGATTCAAGGCCAGTTTGAAGACCACTTCTCCATGTTTACCGATGGTTCCAAAGACCTAAGCCGGGCAGCTGCTGCTGGAGTTTGCCAGGGCAAGAAATTTGGCGTTCGCATGCCCGATCAGAGCTCGATTTTTACGGCGGAAGCCCGAGCACTCCTTCTCGCATTGGAAGTCATTGAACTGTCCAACCACACTGAATATGTAATATACAGCGATTCGTTTTCCTGCCTGCAAGCTGTTGCTGGGCTAAAAACGGACCACCCTTTCGTGGCAAAGGTCATTTACAAAATGAACCAGCTAGCAACAGATGGATATGACATCCATTTGTGTTGGGTGCCTGGCCATGCCGGCATCCAGGGAAACGAACGAGCTGATCGGGCTGCGAAGGAGGCTCTGAACTATGATGTTGAGCCGTGTCTGATACCCCACTCTGATCTGAAACCACTAATAGCCACCCACATCAAATCCAAATGGCAACATGAGTGGGATGAAAACATTAATAAACTTAAAGAAATTGAACCATCTGTGGGAAAACCACCACATTCTCATGTGGGGGGTCGGCGGGACCAAGTGGTCCTTAGCCGCTGCCGTATTGGCCACTCGTGGCTAACACATGTTTTCCTGCTCAAGGGGGACCCTCCCCCTGAATGTATTGGATGTCAGTCCCCACTGACAGTCAAGCACATTTTATTAAACTGTGTTGATTTTATGGCACTGCGCCAACAATTTTACACTGCAAACAGCATGCGTGACCTTTTTACCAAAGTTAAACAAGAAGACATTTTAGCTTTTTTGAGGGCAGCTGGTCTGTACCGCCTCATATAATTCATTAAAACAATTTATATTAATTAATTCTCTCATCTATTTGATTTAATTATATGATTTTGGGCTTTTAAAAATTAATGTGTCTATTGACACCTAACTGATTGTATGCTTTTACATTATATGTAAAGGCGATGGTTGAATAAAAAACAAACAATTCTCGCCGTGAATATGGCCTATGCTGCCGACACGGCGTAAAGAAACCACCAATCAATCAATCAACCAGCCGAGTCAATCTGAAGACGTACCAAATTGATACTTGTTTCTACATAGCATGTTGCTCAGCATTGCTGTATTAGGATAGGCTCAGTGTCAACATAATGTGACTGAGTAGGATACCTAGTCATATCGATGCACTGTATTCCTATAGGACTGCCGTATGAAGCCGCCATCTATGGACACTGCCACGAGTCGGTATCCTTCCTTATATGACCTGAGATGTTTCTAGGATGTAAAACGACAATAAAGCAAACGATGCAGAGACCAAATGAATACTACAAAATCTAGAATTGACCGATCTCATACTTGCGGTTCACCACCATTAACTTCATACATGCTCCCTTTTGAATACCCCGTCCTGATATGATCTTAGATGTTGCTAGGACGTAAAACAACAACAAACAAATAAACCCTTTTGAATACAATTGAACTCAGTGCTGGGAGATCTGAAATAGCACTAACTGCAATTCAGTGCTGCAGATTTGCAGCCTTCAGCGCACCAATGCGACTGAAAACTCCCCCCAAAACAACAAACGCGAACTGCCTAGTGAATCATTGCAGGTACAAGGTCATGCACCAATTCAGCTATAATTACTGACTAATTTAGGCTCGATAGTGCTGAGAGTTCTGCTATAATTCTCAGTGCCCACTAAACAATCAATGCTGAACTCACACCTAATTTTCACCGTCTATGTGAAGACACTATTTTTGTCGGTGTCCTTATTGAGAAAGATCAAACATATTATTAGAATAACACTTTCACTACCTGACCTACTTTTACATTAAGCCACCCAGCAGTGAACCATGTCATTGCTAGTTCTATGTGAGGATAACTTCTGCAACTAACCTCGTTATTGAATCAAGATGGCGCGAGTGTGGGATCGATCAATAGAGCGTTTCAGTAAAATACGTTGGAAGTCAATTGAAGTGTCTCTTCTGATACACGCAGACACCTTCTTTGGCGGTAGTAACACTAGTTCCGACATCCGCCGCCACGTGGCGTTGTCTGTCTGCGTCGGCCACCCTAGATATGGGAACAGAGTTATAGTTCGGTCACGCAAGAAGAGGGGTATAGTTGAGTGGCAAGAACTAATGTAACTGTGTACGGTCAGATCATGCGTACTGAAAGTGTTACACTATTGCCATAAAATAAAAGTGGCAACAGGGTCATAAAAGTACATGCACTGTGTTGGGTGGAATATCTCCTGAGGAATGAGTTATAATTTAGATAAAGAAAGTTTGTATTTTGAATTTGTACTATTCACATGTCGCAAAATAAGGGTAAAAACATGCATCATTAGTGGTCACACATGAAAATCGGCCACAACAGGTTATGTACAGAAGTGAAAACTTGCTATGTTAATGAGCAGTCTAAAAAACAACACACTGAACGATTCAAGAATATGTCAGTAAAACAAACACCTTTTTAACTCATTAGTGTGGAAATTTAATTTTTATTGCCATTCTTTTTGGCCAGAGCTTTGTACACATTTTCTCTTCGCAAGTACAAAATTTGGACACGATAGGTTATGTACAGAAGTGAAAACTTGCTATGTTGATAAGCTGGCTAAAGAAAACACACTGAACGATACAAGAATCTGTCAGTAAAGCAAACACTTTTTTAACTCATTAATGTGGAAATTTATTTTTATTGAGTGGCCTTATAATAGAAAAGACGGTGTGAAAAGAATGAGTGATGCCGTGTAACAAATGAGTGCTATTTTTAGCTAATTTTAAAACAAAGTTTTGTCCCTAGCTACAATTGTATAGCACTGCGGCCATAACATCTGCTTTTTCTAGGCTACTGAATATCACATATTAGCAGTGGGCATGTCAACATTTTGAAACTGTGGACCATTTAGTGGTTAGATGAATATTAAATGAGGAGGTACTGAATGGGTCGGACCCAAACACAGAAAGCCAGATAGAGTTTTCGCAGACTGTCAACAAGTGGTTGCCACAGAATCCCTTCACAGATGAAAAGAAAAGTGCCATCTACATTTGGAACAATGACATTATGTTTGGATTCGTTGCCAAGTTAGCGCGCTACACTTCACAAAGTCTTGGTAAGTATCAAAGTATACTTCTTTTGTTTTTTTTACAGTGTAAATGCGTTTTACAAAGTGTTACATTTACATAGTGAAACCAACATTTTTCCTTTCTGTCATAGGACATTCACCAAGCTCTCCTAACAACTCTTACCTTCATATTCCATTGTCGTGTATGTATTTGAGAAAATTAATTAAGCTTTTCTTTAGGCAGAAGTGTTGATTGTCCAAGAAATTACAAATATGTACACCATCCTCAAATAAAGAAAACAACTCACAACGCTATCCTTCCTAAATATGCTCAATCTCGATAAATAATCGATCCCAGAGATGTAGTGGAGGTATTTCTCAGATAACACAGTTATGGTTTCTAGTTTACATCGAGTGCCTTTAATTAAGAAAATAGTAAACTTCTTAGTCACTCCCTCCTTTCAGTTGTATGAACATGTTTTATTTAATAGTTCACTTTTGGAGTTTATCTCATTTACATTTCATTGGTGTTCGTAGTGAAAAATCGATTGTAAGAATTGTGTAAGAATAGGTGTTCAAATTATATGTTTGTAGAGGAGTTAAAAAGACTTGGGGAGAACAATGGTCACCACCATGAAGAAAATCCAGTCCTGTATCAACACCTGTCTCAGACAAATCCTAAGAGTATGCTGGCCAAACACCATCAGTAACCTGGAGCTGTGGCAGCTAACAGGACAGCAGCCTGTTGAGGAGGAGATCCTTCGGAGACGCTGGAGATGGGTTGGCCATACCCTTCGCAAGCCTGCATCCAACACTGCAAGACATGCCCTCTCCTGGATTCCACAGGGGAAAAGGAAGAGAGGCAGACCAAGAAACAGCTGGTGCCGTGACCTGGAGGCAAATGTGAAGAGGTCTGGCCATACATGGAGACAGCTGGAGAAGATGGCCCAGGACAGGGATAACTGGAGAGCCCTTGTTCGTGGCCTATGCCCAAAATTGGGCGGTAGGCGTAAGTAAGTAAGAGGAGTTGAAACGTTGTCCTATATATACCTGTTTGATAACCTATTGTACAAGCATAGGTCGTCCACATTTTTAACAATAGATGATTTCAACCACTAACCCGCCCTCTAATGGCAATGGTTAGAACATGTGTTAACAGTTGGACTTCAGAAGTAATGCATTGGATAGTAATAGGCTCCAAAACCACAGAAGCCAGCACAAAACTACAGGAAAATAGAATGGGAACACCATATCTAATTGCACAGTGTAGAGAGTCTTTCATTCAGTGTCAGCTTGATAAATACAGTACCGTGTAGGCACGTTCCTTTCAACACACTTGACATCTGCATTTAGATCGAAGTATATCACAATTTAGATGTGAAGTAAAGGCTACTTTATTAGTAAAGTGTTCCTATTTTATCCATGTTTTCATTATTTATGATGGTTCGTAGCAATTGCAAAGAACGAGTAGATCCAAGAGGTCATTGTGAACAAAGATTTGATGTAAGTTCTAGTTGATAAAATTCACATTTTCTTGCATTTAGGTCTAAATAATTCTAAATATAGATCTAGAAGAATCAAGGTTTACAACTAAATGTCTAGAATTACTAATTTGGTTATTGCACATGTTTACATTTTTGGTCCAGAAACCATGCCAATATCACACACACATATATAAATTTTTATATATGTATACGGATATATATATATGTATATATAAATATATATATAAATATGTGTGTGATATTGGAATGGTTTCTTGACCAACAATAAACATAGGCAATAACCAAAGGTGTTTGTTTACTTTTCTTTGTGTATTAACATATTAATTAGTATTTTTTGCAAATTCTTCCTAGTAGCACATAGAGATGGGAACTATTTACAGGAATCACGTCTCTTGTCAGGGACCAGAAGGGATGGTCGAATGAGTTGAGCATCAGTCTCCCGTTTTGGTAGATCGTGGGATTCGAACCCATAGTTTCGAACCCTGGTCTAGTCAAACCAATGACTTTTAAATTGATACTTATTATACGGATATATATAAAAAAAATTATATATATATATATAAATATGTGTGTGTGCGCGTGATATTGGAATGGTTTCTTGACCAACAATATAAACATAGGCAATAACCAAATGTGTTTGTTTACTTTTCTTTGTGTATTAAAATATTAATTAGTTTTTTTTGCAGATTCTTCCTAGTAGCACATAGAGATGGGAACTATTTACAGGAATCACGTCTCTTGTCAGGGACCAGAAGGGATGGACGAATGAGTTGAGCATCCGTGTCCCATTTTGGTAGATCGTGCGATTCGTACCCCTAGTTTCGAACCCTGGTCGAGTCAAACCAATTACTTAAATTTTTATACTTGTCGCTTCCTAGCCAGGCACTCGGCATTGTTGCATTATTGAATTAAGATAGGACAAGGACTGGTTGGCTCAGTGTCAGGATAATGTGACTGAGTGGGATATCAGGTCAGCATGGGGCAGCACTATAAAGTCGCCATGAGTGCGCAGTATCACAAGTCGGTACCCATCCTGATATTACCGTAGTTGTTGCCAGGACATAAAACTCCAACAACCATCCAACTGTTCTGTTCAACACATACAGTTATCACTTTATAACACGCATCGTCCCACATTAACTGCAACAAATTGCTCCTAAAAGCAGCATATAGAGATGGGAACTATTTACAGGAATCACATCATCTCGTCAGTATCTGATGCGAAGCGCGGAGAGTGGCGTTTTTCTTAGCGGTGCACACTATAGTCGCCGAGCTCTGTCCGAGGCGGCCACAGGCGCCGGGTGGTGGCATCGACATTCACCATCGCGCATGCGCACTGCACCCACACCGCAAGCCCCATAATACAAGCCAGCAGCCTGTCTGCACACTGCCACCACCGCCAGCACTGCACCGCACGCTGCACAATCTGCGGCTGTGGGAGGAGTAGTACTACTACCGAGCAGTGTGCTAAGAGGAGCAGGAGAGGAGGAGAGGAGGAGGAGTGGACCACGAGGTCTGTTTGTGTATGGTTTACACTGCTCGAGAGGCAGGAGTGTACTGATTGATGAACACTGAAAGACGTCACCACCACCACCACTACTAGTACTACTGTGTGTAAACTTGACCAACACTACTCCTGTGTTTAAGCTGCACAAGCACACTTGTTGTGTTGAAGTAGTGTAACACTATTACTGTGTTTAATTTGTTGTTAAACTGTGCAAACTCAACTCCAGTTCTTAAGCAGTGCTCACATTACTATTGTGCAAAAACTGAGTTTAAGCTCACTGCTATTATTTATGTGTTTGCACTATTGTTGTGCCAAAGGAAAACAACAACAAACTGTGTATAAACTGTCGCAGCACTCCCACCTATCGTGCTTTAATCTGAGCCCACACTGCTACTGTCGGCTGTACTGGGTCTGGACTGGCCACTGCGACTACTGAACACTGAGGTGAGTGAGAGATGCGTTTGGCTTTTGTCTGCTTTGGGGGTCGGGGTGGGGGTGAATGGTGGGGGAAGGGTCAGTGAGTGGAGGGGTGAGTGGGTGGGGAGTGGATCGGGGTGGGAGAGGGGGGTGCGGGGGTGGTGTGGGCAGGGTCAGTGAGTGGGTATGTGTCGGGGCAGGGGTGGGTGGTGGGCAGGGTCAGTGAGTGGGAGGGGTGAGTGGGCGGGGGTGGGCGGGGTGAGTGTGTGTGTGTGGGTGGAGAGGGCGTGGGTGGTGGGAGGGGTGGGTGGGTGTTGGGGCGGGGTCGGGGTGAGTGGGAGGGTGGGTGGGTGTGGGGGCGGGGTGAGTGGGTGGGGTGGGTAGGTGGTGGGCGGGGTGAGTGGGTGGGTGGGTGTGGGGGCGGGGGCGGGCGGGGTGAGTGAGGTGCACACGGCCCGCTGAAACTGGCCACAGCTGAACTAGACACAGGGGACAGCTTGCTGCTTGTCCACAGCCTGCGTCCACAATGCGGCAACCAGCACTTAGCCAACAGCAACTTCCGGTCAATCAACCCACGAGCAGTTCACGGCGCACTGCTGAAGAGCGCGATACTTAGAATTAGAGCCGCGATTTTTATGCATTTTCCTTTATTTTCCTTTGATATCCGTTGGTTACAGCTGCATATCCGATGAAACATCCACTCGCCTAGATTTGATTCTACACACTAAGCTTAAGTACTGACACACTTCTTAAGCATAAAACCTTTTAGAAGGGCGTACTAAGTCAATTTAATAGAACCTGTTAGTGCTGAAGCCTATGGCGTCAGAGTTTTGATGTGCTTGTCAAAATTAATTGTTCATGTTTCCACTTCAAAATCAAATATATAAAAAAATTAGTAATTTATTATAAAACTTGCTTTAAACTAAAGTCAGGTAGATTATAGCAATCAATTTAACATATTTATCTCAGATAAAGACCGAAACTCAAAACCATCGGACTATGCAACCTTAAGCTGGGGGAAATTTCATTTAGCCTTCCTTATCCCACGCTCCATGCTCTATAATAACACTGTTGAGTGCCAGGCAAGGTAGCGACAAGTACCAATTTTGCAAGTCCTTGCCTTGATTCGGTCTGGAATCGAACCCACGACTCCCTAAACAAAAAGACAGTGTCATACTCAATCGGCCTACCCTTCCGGTTGACATGCGCGCACATTAATCGAAACAATCTTCATAATCTGCATTCCCTGCAATTAAGACATGTGACTGTCGCGGATTAGATAGATGATCGCTAAATATCATTAAAGGCACATTAATCACTTGTCTTCTTACTGGGGTGGGCTGTCTGTGGACTGAATGCCTTGACCAATTGCTCTATGACATAGCAAATATGGACAACAATTTCTGGTACTTCTTTTAGCGATTTGTTCACAATTGTGCTTCATATTGCATCGTCACGCGCACGCGCGGACTCACACGCACACGAACACTATATACAGTAAAACCTCTCTAACCGACCACCTCCACAGATCGACCACTCCCATATATCGATCGATTTACTTCGGCCCCAACAATACCATTGTAACCATATTCTAACTCCCTAAACCGACCACCTCCGTAAATGGACCATTTAAAGTCGGTCCCATGGTCGGTCGATTTAGAGAGGTTTTACTGTATACATATACATATTTCTTTGCCCACTTCACATATATATATTTATCTACACACACATATATATATATATCTACATATATATACTCGTCGCATAATATCCTTTTTGCACAACCTACACTGAGACACATACAGCATAGCTTTGCAGGCGACGGATAGTTGCGACGAGTTACTTAGTGTTCATATCTGGAACATGTGCACAACCACATACATGGCCGACTGACGGGGCTGCCAACCAATTCATTAGAAAAGGTGCCAGAAAGCTGGTTTGTGGAAATAACCTCATGATTTTGCAATATAATGCGCTAAATATATTGTTCAAATACTTATCTATCATTTCTCACTAGTTTTGGGGGTGAATCATGTAGATTAGTAGACTTTAAAAGTCCAATCGAAACCTTTCTGTGGCCACCAAAAGAAAAGAAAGTTTTCTCAAATTTGCACCAATACAGATCAACATTGCACACTGAAACCATCACCTACAGAACTTATTTATAGTTAATTCCTACTGAAGCAACCTTTGCCCGGATTTAGGCAGGGTTGTCATTCACCCCTACTTAGGATAATTGTGAATATTATAGACAATCCAATGAAAGAATACAATATTTGCAACCCAAACTACATCGATTTGATTTTGCGTAGCCAACTTAGATCATGGTGCTTTCGGTAGGCCTATACATTTATACTACATAAAAGGAATATTACTTTTATTTAATTTTATTTAATAGAACCTGTCACTGGCACTTACTAGCATAGGGCAAGTATTGATGAACCCAGTGTCAGTATGGTGTGACTGAGTGGAATGCTGCACCGCTGTTACCGTTAATGGGGCATGGTATTTCTGTGAGGCAGCATTATAAAGCCAGCAATACCAAATACAGGCAGGCCGACTTCTCCGGGCAGTGCCATACCTTGTATGCATGCACTCGGCACAACTGTTAGGCTGTTACTCTGTTATTGCAACAGGTGGTGGCAGGCTAGCCTGAGGGTGGGTCCCTCAGTGGACCACCCCTTACTGCATCTGGCTAGTGCCCCCCCCCCCCCCCCCCCCCCCCACCTCGAGAGGTTACATGTGACCTGGATGGTCAGGGGGTGGGTCATTTGGTTCTGTGATGCTGTGGTGGGGTGAGATACTGGAAATAAACGTAAACTTATACATTTCTTCTTTTCATCCTCTTTATGCATTGTTTAGAACATACAGACATGGGAGAACCGGCCGTACATGACCTATCACACACATATAATATACAGTCAAACCTCTTTAAATCGACCGACCATGGGGCCGACTTTAAGCGGTCTATTTAGGGAGGTGGTCGGTTTAGGTACAGTAAAACATCCCTCACCTATCACCTCCGCAGATCGACCACTCCCCTACACCGAATGCTTTATTTGGATCCCAACCATAGCACTGTAACCATATTTTAACTCCCTAAACCGACCACCTCCCTAAATCGACCACTTAAAGTCGGTCTCAAGGTCGGTCGATTTAGAGAGGTTTTACTGTAGTTAGAATATCCTTACAATGGTATTGTTGGAACCCAAATAAAGCGATTGCTATAGGGGAGTGGTTGATCTATGGAGGTTGTCGGTTAGAGAAGTTTTACTGTATATATATCCTCCCTCTGACTATTATATAGCTGATTGTAATATATATATATACAGTAAAACCTCTCTAAATCGACCGCCCTTGGGACCGACTATAGGTGGTCCATTTAGGGAGGTGGTCGGTTTAGGGAGTTAGAATATGGTTATAATGGTATCCTTGGGACCCAAATAAAGCGATCGATATAGGGGAGTGGCCGATCAGAGAGGTTTTACTGTATATATATATCTTGGAGTAAACGGTGCATAATCCAGTCGACTGGATCGGGTGGCCGAATCGATAAGAGTGATGGCTAACTTCCCGTATGAGAGGTCTTGGGTCGAACCCCGACTGAGACAAACCATGACTTAAAAAAAATATGTATCACTACCTATCCTGGCACTCTACATTAATATAATAAAGGAAAGAGCTGATTTACTCAGTATCAAGATACTGTGACTGAGTGGAATATCGAGTCATAGTTCCGGTGGCTCCGTTGTCCGAGTAGTGCGCACTGTCACAAGACAATACTCCCCCTGAGATGACCTTAGATGTTTCTAGGACGAAAAGCCCCAACCAACTAACCAACAACCATAGCCTAATGTGACATGTATGCTAAGACACCAACGCCTTGTGTCTCCTTAATCTCAATTTGAAGGAAGCAATACTTTCTAATGATCAGATACTCCCTGGAAAATGACTCAATTAGAAACTGCTCAACTCTATCGAAAAAAGAAAAAATCCCTTTGTGTGTGTTTGAGTGCTGTGGGCGTGTTGAGATGGTGAACCTGGCCACCTATAGCCTCCCTATTATATGATTTGATGCTTTCATCAGACTATGCAGCTTTAATGCACATGCTTGATGCATGAATGTGAGTGCTTTTTTGGTGACAACTGCTGCACTTTGTCGAATCCCACTGACTTCAGACGACTGATATCTTCTAGAGCAGACGACAAGTAGCGGCTATATGAGTGGCGGTGTTTCACCTAATTCTGTCCGGGCAGCGCCCAGGTGGCGGGAACAATAGACGTGGTTACCAAGGAGACATTGCACTGCTTGGATACGGCACGTTCGCATCTATTTGATGTAATTATGGGATGGTTAGGGGAGCACTGCGTGAGCTATAGATCTAGAGATAGGAGGAGTGACGTCATCCTCCTGATGGGAAAAGGCGCATATATGCTTACTGGTGTCAAACAACTGGATATTCTCACACTGTAAGCGCACTCACTTTACCCCATTTAATATGGACGCCACACCATAGCCACGTATAATATATATATCAATTTAAAAAACCCACAAAAAACAATATAGCTTTCAGAAAGCATGCATGCCTTTATTAGGCTTTGATGCTTTTGTTCAAAACCCAGATGGCGTCACTATCCAACATAGAGCATTTGATCATGAATCACATGCCATCTTAACATTATTAATTGATATTTCTTTATACAAATATTATTATGAGTATGAGACTGATGCCACTTTAACAATATTAATTGATGCCGCAACTCCACCCCCCCCCTCTCTCTATATATGTACATATATATTAATTACTGTCTTCCATCAGTACAATGCAACATGGTAATCATATGCATTATTCCCACCAAATGGGTGGTACCCTTGAGATTTACTTAGCTTGTTCAGCAGCGTTATCTCATTAAAATATTAACAACAAATATGAGTGAATCAATAGCATTGGTTACTGTGACTAATTTGAGGGGATACTACACGAATACACAAAGCTATATTTATCGAAAAACATCAACCGAGTTGAACAACACCGTTATTTTGCACCGGTCACTCCGCTAATCTGTCGGTGCCGTAGCACTGACCCGCTCTATGCTTACGCGCGCCGTGCAGCGCAAAAACGGGCCGGGGTTTGTGTGTAGGGCAGTCTATTGGAACAGTTATTGAGAGTGAAGTCTCGCCGGGTCCCGGCTGTGTGTAATGTGTGTATAATTGATCCGCTGATGGAATCTGCGCGCCGCCAAGTATATAATGTGGCTCGATACACCAATGAACCGTGGGTGATGGTGCATTCCTAGTACGCTATGGGGCGTCTGCAATTTCCAGTAGGTTATAGTCATTTTAGACTCTCTAAACCCATGTCTCTCGTTCTGTTGGCAATAAATGGGCAAAATGGGAGGGAATGAGATGGAAAGGGATGGGATAGGAGCGGGTGGAGTGTGATGCGAGGGGACGGGAATTGATGAGATGGGAAGGTATAGCAGGGGAGGGCGATATAATGGAAGGGGATGGGATGGGAGAGGATGAGAGAGGATGGGAAGGATGGGATAGTATGTAGTGTGGGATATGTTGAATAACTACGCACTTGACAGAATGAAGTGTTGTGCAATTGGTATTATCCACTGCACAGCATTTAAAAGAAGGTTGCTATATTCACAAAGATAAGGTGTCGGGTAATGCAAACAAAGAGGACATTGTCCAGGGCTAGTGTCCTATCCATTAGACTATCTAGGCTCCCTGATAAAATCACTCTATCTATGCCCACTTGTCTGTGTGTTTTAATGCGTATGATTAGAGGCAATTCACTTACATTTACAATGAATTACATACACATACTATGTATAGTACATAATATGTTCACCAACCATACAGCTCATAGCTTGTACAGGATCCGGGTCATAACACCAGTGTCATATGGGTTATACAAACAAAGGCAAAACTGTGTCAAAAGCAGGATTTGAACCCAGACTTTTTAACATTCCTGGGCCAGTGTCCTAACTATTAGAGTATCTAGGTTCCCCAATGAAATCACGTTACCCAAGCCTACTTCTCCATTGGGCTCCATGCCTGAGAGGTCAGTGCAGATTAATACAATAATGTAATTAATTTTAATGATCATTATCCTTGTACATTTGTGAAATGCTTTTTTTCTTTCTTTATCTTTTGGTAACTATTTTATTCATCTGAACACATATCTTGTCAGTGCCAAGGCACTGGTCTTCCAGCCGTTGAAGCGATCACATTTGGTTTGTAAAAGGTGATGGGGAAGTGGAATGTGCTGCATTGTGTGCAGCACACCCCATTCTGAACATTAAATGTGGGGGAGCAGCCTATGCTGTATAGTGTACAGCATTCCTCGCTGAATTGAATAAATCTCCTATTTAGCTCCTTTGGCTGCTTGGGAAGAGCTCCACACAATCCAAGATGGGGACTCGTGGACATCCATGCACCTATGGAATAGATGAGATCACGGTTCCGACTGCGCATGCGCTGAAAATGGCGTTGGCTGCAAAGCAAATGCGAATGGCCATTGAGTTTGTCGATACACGTAGGGAAAATCTTCGATTTGATTCAAAATGATTAGAAATACATAACAATTTGGCATAAACATGTATGCACACATGCAATATAATGATCTGATGAATATAGCTTAGGCAAAACTAGCCATAGTTAAACATTTTGAGCTAAGAAACATACAATTCCACATAAAACAATCAGTGATATCCACATCTCCATTATTAATTCTTGTTCTAAATATTAAAATGCAAAATGTGTCAACATACACTTGTTTCAGAGAAATATATACCCACTATCTGATTAACCCTACTAATTTTCTAGTTCTACGCATGTCATTAACCATAGGATATAAATAAAAACATTAATAAAATAAGTAAAACTGACTCTGGCTATGGCTCTAACAGTAGTCTGAGTGCCCACATTTGTCTAAATCTAAATGCACATGGCATAAGATGTGCTGATTATATTGATGTAAATGCAATGCTGGATAAAAGATTAATATCTTAATTTATTATATATATATTTTGTTAGTTATTGTTCTATGTTTCAAACAGGAGCTGAGATGAGCTGGAACTAGCACATTTCACAACTGCACCCAGTGTTTTAGCATGTGCCATGTGCTTCTCGTGGGTTTGTTTTGCTTTGATGCATCCCACAATGCACCGCGCTGCTGGAATGATGATGTAGTCTATACCGACAGTCCCGGTTTCCAGGCAAATTGAGAACGACAGATCGACAAAGTTGCCATTCCTGGCAGTAACCAGACACGTAGTGGGGGAAATGGGAAGACAGAAGCAGCTGAGACAGACGAGGCGATGGGGTGGTCAGCGCCCGTTCCTGCCAGTGGGATTCAACGGAACTACACAAGCAGTGACTGCTCCGTTGATAATAATACTAGCATATTAAAAAAATACATCACACACACAAAGAAAAAAAATCGGACAAGATGGTCCGGATACACACATTGATAATTTGTCACTAACATCGTAACGCGTTTCCAGATAGATGATCGACGCGATTCGCGAAGTGGTGTCGTGATGTGTGCGCCTGGCATTATTGCGTGTGAGATAAATGAATTGGCAGCATCCCATTTGTATCCGGAACACAGTGCATGCCGGGTAAAGGCACTGACCCATTTCACCTGTTAGGAAGGCAGGAATATCATGCCGACAGCACCATGACCCGATATTCCACTCACTCACAATATCCTGAACCTGTTCTAGCCTAATCTGAGTAATGTCGTGCACCATGCAATGTATGAACAAGTATCAATTTTGTATGTGTATGGTTTGTCTCGGCCGAGGATTGAACCCACGAGTTCTTTCTCACACGGGAAACGAGTGCTCAACTCAGTTAGCCAATCTGTGCGGCTCCATCATAAACACTAATGTGCCAAAATATTCTAACGCTCTCCAAAAAAACACACTCACAAAAAACAACCTAACCAAATCCTCCAACCTCCAACAGACAAAACATTCGAATTCACAAGACAAATGATCCACAAGTCTCTCGAGACCAATTAATGGAAGTGTCTCACCATATTGGACCGCCATTATTTTAGCGGAGTGGTGTGGCAACTCACACTTCTGCCATTCAGGGGCAAGAGTCCTAACCATTAGCATATCTAGGTTCCCTGGTGCAATCAACTTCCCATCCTTCCTGTGTATGTAGTATTTCACCTGTGGAGGTGAGGGTGCCTCACTACACTTGCTAGTCACTGCAATGTGGGCGATACTAGATGATCCCGAGCGTGGCGTGGTTTGAACTTGTATTTCTTCGCTGGTTCTGCTCTTTTTCTGTTCATGTCTCAATGGGGTTTTCTGTCTTGGTCACATCTGAAACCATATTATAATGGCTATCTACATGCAACTGGCAGCGTGCTCTTATGGTGACTCCATTGCGAGTGCACAATTTTGATACTTAACAAAAAAATGTATACTTTTCTTTAGTAAAATCCAGAGTGGCAGCACTGCATGACCTCCCTCATGGGAAGCGAACACTCTACCTAGTTTGCTATTCTGTCAGGCATGCGCGGGGTGGCAATGCGCAAGGCTGCTCACAACCTCTAGAAGGCTGTAATTACTGGGTGGTGAGGAGGTACAGGCGTAGCTGGCTTGTAGTTTAGCACGGCCGGACGTGACTTACATCCGACTGCGCCTGCGCGGAGTAGTTAGTTCGCAGCCGGGTGGATGGTGTAATTAAAACTGCATAATCCCATGTTTTTTAGTTCCTGTCATATTATTATTATTTATAAATAAATATATTAGATTGATGGATATGATCTGCTTAACTTTAGTTTGAAGTAGCTTTAATTTTAATGGATTGATTCTTTTAGTGAAAACATGCCAACTTAATTTTGGTTGGCACTTCGAAATGCCAGACAGGGACAGCATAGATTTCAACAGTCAGTGATAGGTTCTAATAAATCAACTTAATGTTCTCTTGATTGATCAGTGCACCAAAGTCTAAAAAGTTGGACATGTAAGATCAAATGTAGGTCTAAGTGTATTGGTTTTGAAAATTGGGTGCTTTTATCGGACTGAGCAGCTTTAAGAACACATTTCAGAGGCACAGTAATGCACGTGGTATATAACATGCCATGTGCAAAATGCGGTAGAAAATTGACATATCAGTCGGAGTATTACAGTCCATGATTTCATCTATTAAAACAAGATTTCATTTGATTAATATATATATATGTTTATTCAGTAAACAATTTATTTGGTTAGTGTCAAGGTATTGCTCTTCTGGTCATATTTTCATTTTACATAATTGGGTTTGTTGTATTAATATGCACTGGTAATAATATAGGATTAGATAATTATTATATATCTAAATGCATAGGATATATACAAAATAATTGTAAAGATTATTGTGATTGATCAAATCTATTCATTAGTTGTGATATGTGAGTGTTTGTTCTAGATTTGAATGAGTAGTCTTTTCATTCAAGATGGGTGTGTGGATTCCAGAGTGTTTGTTATTACCTGTACCAACCCAACTCTACAAGAACCCGAGAGGAGGATATCATGGTTGATGGAAACAAGCTGAACTCTGTTCCGGAATTCACCTACCTCTGAAGCACTATATCAAGTGATGGATGCATTGATGCTGAAGTACAGAGGAGGATGGCCAAGGCTGGTGCATCTTTCAGCCGACTACGCCATAGACTCTGGAACAACCACCATGTGTCCATGTGGGTCAAAGGCAAGATCTACCGTGCAATCTTGCCATCCACCCTACTATACGGAGCCGAGGCCTGGACAGTGTACAGACGACAGGTGAAAAAGCTGCATGCCTTCATGATGCGACATCAGCGTTCAATCCTGAGGCTAACCTGGAAGGACAAAGTGACAAATAAGGAAATACTCTAATGGACGGGGCTGCCCTCTATGGAAGATCTTTTGATCAAAAAGAATCTCTGGTGGACTTCGGATGTCGTGTGTTGGATGTCTCATGTTCATGCTAACGAGATGTAAGATTTTACCAGTAATGCACAGCACTATCGTGTTGCATGTGTGGCCATCAGGGGTGGACTGTGGAGGCTATTTCACTAACACCTCACTGACCCATGTCCACAAAAGTAAAATAATAATTGAAAAATAAAAGAATATGACAATTTTCACAAATTTCCGGCGACCTCGTCCGCTGTAGCTGTAGGCCGAGGCCATAATCCTGATTCAGGTGATGTGGGTAGGTTAGCTCTGTTTATTTTGGTTCAATGGGGTTTTAGTACCTCACAACACCTAAGGTTATATCAGGACGGGATTATCAAACTGGGCATTTAGCTCTGATATATGTGACTGTGAATATGGGTACATGAACATGTCTCTTTGAATATTTGCAATTTGGGAAATATTCCATTGCGATACCTAATATGCCAATCACAAGACAAAGTGACCAACCCGTGAAAAATGCAAAAGAGCTAAATGGAGAGCGGCAGTCAAGTAATGAAAGCAGTCTTTGTCGCATCGCGACCGACAGCATGATGATGATGATGACTGCATAGGGCAGGAGCATTAGGGAAGCACTTGGACAAAAACTAGAGAAAGCTGAATTTCTCAGGGATGGTAAAGTGATGCCTCCGAATCCATAATTGGCAAACATTCCAAACATTCACCCTAAGCTAACTGCAGGAGGCGAGAAAACAAAATGGCCACTAATAGTAGTACAAATTGTGTTTGGGAGATATGTTAACTTTAACAGACCATTGATTACCACTTGACGAGGGGTTTTTAAGGTCATGAATTAACTTCTGCATTTGCTTTGACTGATTTCAGAATATTTACTGGTCATATTAAAGTCCATCAAAGAGGAAATATACACCTTTCTTTCTACACACCAGTGTTTTGAAATTATCGTTTCTTTTCTATTTTCAGCCTGTGCAGAATCTTAGTGAATGAATTATGCAAATTATGTCAATGTTTTGCTAACGACTATCAGTAAGTGTTAAGGTTGTATGATGCCACGTTACCAACTGATGAGAAAGAGTATGACTGGATGGGTGACTTGTTAGTTGTGTATTTGACAATGTCAACATTGATACACGCACGCTGACTGGACATGGAACATGGCATGCTATGGGTGGCATTGCTGGCATCACTCCTGCTGGTGTCCGTGTTGAACCACAACTCCTCTGTTCAAGCACAGTCAGGTTGGCTGTTAATGCTGGTAAATGTGCTGAAATCCCACTCAAGAGGTGCAAGAAACCAAGCAGTCCAGGTCTCAAGGAAGTGACGATTGGCCCTGCAGAATCTCCCAACCTTGATCCAAACAATCTTAGGTTTGCAACATCACTTGACACGATGTGGCTGGCCAGCTATTTTGTATCTGATCCTAATAGCCCTGTCACACTAGACGTATCTCGCCGGCGCGCCACCAACGCGCAAAATCACTTTTAATCGTCGAGAGACGTAAAACTTTTCAGCGTCAGCACAACGTATTGGTAGCGTGCGGCCAACATTGTGGTAAAAGTTTGGCTCGCCGTCCTGATATGACCTTAGATGTTGGTAGGACATAAAACAACAAAAAGCAACCATTTGGCGCAACGTGTGGTAACGAGCCTCACACGTGTGTGGCATGTGCATAATGTTCGCATAACATTATTCCAGTGCGTTTAACGTATCTCGACGTGCCCCATACGTCGCCATAATGTTGGCACCCGCGCGTCGTCGCACGTCAAAAGTTTTGCGCAAGTACAAAACTTTCGACCTGCGATGACGTGTTCCGCCGACCCTCGTCGACCCTCAACAAATACCAACGCGTGCCTAATGCGCGCCTATTGCTTCCAGACGTCTCCCGACGTTTCGCCAAAAATTGACACATGTCGACACGCGTTGGCGAGAAACGTCATAATGTGACAGCACCATAAGCAATGTCCATCATGGAGTCGATGTAACCAGGCAATATTCAGGCAAGCGCAGTTTGATATAAGCAGAATCGAGATTCTCCCATTTGTGAATCATAATCCCAACAAGCCAAACACTATCTATTCAGTCTTATCCTATGCACAGTCCCTAACCGGGAAATATCATTTGGGTATGTCATCTGAAGCATTTGATCAGCCCTTGTACATTAAAGCTGCAGAGATAATCCAGGCATCCCCTGATACAGTATAACCCCGTTAAACCAAACTTGAAGGGACCCTAGAAATCTGTTTGGATTAACCGATCATTGTTTTAACCAAGCTTTGGGTTTGACTTTGACTTGGCTTTGGCAAAAACGCAGGTGCATTATGAATGTAATACACAATGTATGTGGACACTTTGATTATTGTTTTTATTTATAAACAGTATAACCCCATTAAACAAAGCTCAGTAAAAACAAACGATCGGTTAATGCAAACTCTTTTGCGGCAGCCTGGCAAAATACTACCATTTATCATATAAATAAAGTCGGTGGGTTCTAAGATGACCTCATAACCACATGAAATTTTGTTTGGATTAACCGATAATTTGGATTAAACGACTTTGGTTTAACCAACGTTTTTATATGATAAATGGTAGTATTTTGCCGGGCCGCCGAAAAAAGTTTGGATTAACAGATCGTTTGGTTTAACCAAGCTTGGTTTAACGGGGTTGTACTGTATTATGAATATTTTAGCTATACCAGGTGGATTCCATCTGATCATGTCTTACATGGGGTCAATCGGTAACATAATGAGTTGTAGTGGTTTGCAGGAGCAGTGGCAGATAGTATATGCAGCTTTCTCTACCCCCCCTCCAGCTGCCCTTATAATTGTGACCTAATCCTTCTGGCCTATTAACCATTGTGGTCAGCATAAATACACCATCAGCAAAAAAAGAAATCTATATATCTATATACAGACATCTCTCTATATATCCATATATCTCGTTCTCTCTGCATATGTATGTGTCTGTGCTGTGTAGATATAAATAAGGTACACAGTTTACAAATAAAAACAAGAAAGACATATAATGCATATAATAAACGCTGATTCTGAAAAAGAAAGAATAGCATTTTTGTCTAGCCATATCTCTTTTCCCTCATCTTAAGGTGAACTCTTAATCTTGGAGCAGGTAGAGTCATTTGTGTATCTGGGCCATTTAATAACTAGTGATGGCGGATGTGAAAGAGAGATTAAACGGAGAATAAACATTGCCAAAACAACATTTCTAAAGATGCAGAAAGTACTAACATCTAGAGACATAAATATAAAAACAAGACTCCGACTGCTAAAATGCTATGTGTGGTCTACACTTTTATATTGCTGCGAGACATGGACTTTGAAGAAAGCAATAACAACAAAGCTTGAGGCATTTGAAATGTGGCAATACAGAAGAATGTTAAAAATTCCATGGACAGCAATGATAAGCAACATGGAGGTCCTAACAAGAATGAAAATAAAGAGACAGATAATACAAACGATCAAAAACAGAAAAATTAAATACTTTGGCCACATGATACGACACCAGGAATCACAGAGAAGAATACTGGAAGGGAAGATAGAAGGGAAAAGACCAAGAGGGAGAAGGAGAACAACATGGATGGACAACATCACTGAGTGGACAGCAATGAGCTATGCGGAATGCGTGAGAGGAACGAATGACAGGAAGAGATGGAGGTCCATTGCAGCCAACCTTCTTCGAGAAGACGGCACCCATTGATTGATTGAAGGTGAACTCAGTAACAATATATGAAGAAAATGGGTCCCTCTTTCTAAGTTCCATGTAGAGAGTTTAAATTATTGTGAAATTCTATCAATGACGATTTAATTTAACACAAATACGAAATCGACCATTGCTCTCCTGGCCTTCTGTTATCTACTTGTTGTTCCATTAAGCCAATGTCACACTATGCCTTCTCTATATTTAAAGTCAGAGTCAATTTATCTGGTTCTACGTGGCCTAAAGCCTGGTACACACCTCCCGTATACGATTCATGTGCTAAAACTGACTGTCCGACGGGACCCGTCACAACCTGACCCGTCCGGTTTCCCGACTAAGTTTTAGTCTTTAGGTGTGTGACCCCCCTCCCATTGCAACCCGACCTGTCCTGTTTCCCCACTAAAACTGCCCGATTCATTTTTTGAATCTTATCAAACCCGGTACACACCTCCCGTTTGATGACAAAGATTGAGTTTTAGTCGGTTTCAGTCTTTAGGTGTGTGACCCCCTCTCACACCAGAGCCTTCCGATTCGTGACTTAAAACTCAGTTTTAGGTTTTATACCGGAGGTGTGTACCGGCCTTAAGACTACAACCTGAATAGCACGCACTGCAATTTGCCAATGGAAAATTACTTGCGAGTGCTGCAATTCTTTCTGACTCCTCATATATATATGAACTGGATGCTCAGGCCAAGTCGGAGACTCCACAATCAGGACCCACTACAAGTGATGAGGACGTTGGTCTTGTTGGCCTTTCGCTCGATATCACTCGGATATGGCAAGAACTAGTTAATTGGCTAAGTGTCAGGATAATGTAACTGAGTGAGGTATAGCATCATGCTACAAGCAGCACGGCATCCCAATAGGGCAGCACTATCAAATCATCAACGCCGGGCGCGGTCGCCGAATCGCTAGAGCGCAGTCCTCGCATGCGGGAGAACTGGAGTTCGATTCCAGGTCGAGTCAAACCAATGACATTCAAAATTGATATTTGTCGCTTCATAGCTTGGCGCGCATAATTAATAGGATAGGGAAAGGACTGACAGCTCAGTCTCAGGATAATGTGATTGAGTGGGATATCGGGTCATGGTGCTGGCACCCTGAATTCCTAATGGGCCACCGCTATAAAGCTGACATGAGTGCACATTGCCATAAGTATGTACCCGTCCTGATATGACCATAGATGTTGCTAAGACGTAAAACTCCAACAACCAACCAATCAGACTATTCATCATACCTTAGGCTACTTACACATGCCATACTTTCAAAAACACTTGCAGCAGCCTGCTTTAGACACAAAGACATTGACCTGTCACTACTGTCAGTCACGTCCGTCATGCTTGTCCGCTTCAAACACGCCCTGCCAGTTTTCCCTTCAGTTATCTTAAAGTGTCCGGCACATGCCTCGTCTAACATACCTTGTTGTAAAGATCTGGTCACGTGATTTTACCATGTATTCCTTGCTTGAATATTCGCTGTATTTTAATGAAAGAACACCCCCACGTGTACCTTGTCCCACACTCACATGTCCTACCCTGTCTCACACTCACATGTCCTACCTTATCTCACACTCACATGTCCTACCTTGTCCCACATTCACATGTCCCATCTTGTTCAACACTCACATGTCCTACCCTGTCTCACACTCACATGTCCTACCATGTCCCACATTCACATATCCCATCTTGTTCAACACTCACATGTCCTACCCTGTATCACACTCACATGTCCTACCTTTTCCCACACTCACATGTCCTACCCTGTCTCACACTCACATGTCCTACCCTGTCCCACACTCACATGTCCTACCATGTCCCATATTACATCTCCTACCTTGTCTCACACTCACATGTCCTACCCTGTCCCACACTCACATGTCCTACCCTGTCCCATATTACATCTCCTACCATGTCCCACACTCACATGTCCTACCGTGTTCCATATTACATCTCCTACCTTGACTCAAACTCGCATGTCCTACCCTGTCCCACACTCACATGTCCTACCGTGTCCCATATTACATCTCCTACCGTATCTCACACTCACATGTCCTACCCTGTACCACACTCACATGTCTTACCATGTCCCATATTACATCTTCTACCTTGTCCCACACCCCCATGCCCTACCTTGTCTCACACTCACATGTCCTACCCTGTCCCACACTCACATGTCCTACCGTGTCCCATATTACATCTCCTACCTTGTCCCACATCCTCATGCCCTACCTTGTCCCACGCACACATGTCCTACCTTGTCTCACACTCACATGTCCTACCTTGTCTCACACTCACATGTCCTACCTTGTCTCACACTCACATGTCCTACCTTGTCTCACACTTACATGTGCTACCCTGTCTCACACTCACATGTCCTACCGTGTCCCATGTTACATGTCCTACCCTGTCTTACACTCACATGTCCTACCATGTCCCACACTCACATGTCCTACCCTGTCTCACACTCACATGTCCTACCATGTCCCACACGCACATGTCCTACCGTGTCCCATATTACATCTCATACCTTGTCCCACATTCACATGTCCTACCTTGTCCCACACTCACATCTCCTACCTTGTCCACCACTCACATATCCTACCTAGTCCCACACTCACATGTCCTACCTTGTCCCACACCCACATGTCCTACTTTGTCACACATTCACATGTCCTACCTTGTCCAACATTCACATGTCCTACCTTGTCCCACACTCACATGTCCTACCTTGTCCAACACTCACATGTCCTACCTTGTCCCACATTCACATGTTCTACCTTGTCCAACACTCACATGTCGTACGTTGTCCCACATTCACATGTCCTACCTTGTCCCACACTCACATGACCTACCTTGTCCCACACTTACATGTCCTACTTTGTCCCACACTCAGATGTCCTACCATGTCGCACATTCACATGTCCTACCTTGTCCACCACTCACACATCCTACCTTGTCTCACACTCACATGTCCTACTTTGTCCCACACTCACATGTCCTACCTTGCTCTACATTCACACACCCACTTCTACCATAGTCTACACTCACTGTGTTATCCCCTACTTTACACTTACACATTCTGTTCTGTCTGATACTTTATACTCATATCCTGTTATTCACAAATTCTGTTCCCCAGTTCTGCCTTCCCCTGCCCTCAAGCACCCTGCACTCACGCACCCTGATCTACCTTCCACTGCACTCATGCACCCTGATCTACCTTCCACTGCACTCACACACCATGATGTACCTTCCACTGCACTCACACACCCTGATCTACCTTCCACTGCACTCATGCACCCTGATCTACCTTCCACTGCATTCACAAACCCTGATCTACCTTCCACTGCACTCACAAACCCTGATCTACCTTCCACTGCACTCACACACCCTGATCTACCTTCCACTGCACTCACAAACCCATATCTACCTTCCACTGCACTCACAAACCCTGATCTACCTTCCACTGCACTCACAAACCCTGATCTACCTTCCACTGCAATCACACACCCTGATCTACCTTCCACTGCACTCACAAACCCTGATCTACCTTCCACTGCACTCACAAACCCTGATCTACCTTCCACTGCACTCACAAACCCTGATCTACCTTCCACTGCACTCACAAACCCTGATTTACCTTCCACTGCACTCACACACCCTGATCTACCTTCCACTGCACTCATGCACCCTGATCTACCTTCCACTGCACTCATGCACCCTGATCTACCTTCCACTGCATTCACAAACCCTGATCTACCTTCCACTGCACTCACACACGCTGATCTACCTTCCACTGCACTCATGCACCCTGATCTACCTTCCACTGCACTCATGCACCCTGATCTACCTTCCACTGCACTCACAAAACCTGATCTACCTTCCACTGCATTCACAAACCCTGATCTACCTTCCACTGCACTCACAAACCCTGATCTACCTTCCACTGCACTCACACACCCTGATCTACCTTCCACTGCACTCACAAACCCTGATCTACCTTCCACTGCACTCACAAACCCTGATCTACCTTCCACTGCACTCACAAACCATGATCTACCTTCCACTGCACTCACACACCCTGATCTACCTTCCACTGCACTCACAAACCCTGATCTACCTTCCACTGCACTCACAAACCCTGATCTACCTTCCACTGCACTCACAAACCCTGATCTACCTTCCACTGCATTCACAAACCCTGATCTACCTTCCACTGCACTCACAAACCCTGATCTACCTTCCACTGCAGTCACACACCCTGATCTACCTTCCACTGCACTCATGCACCCTGATCTACCTTCCACTGCATTTACAAACCCTGATCTACCTTCCACAGCACTCCCAAACCCTGATCCACCTTCCACTGCACTCACACACCCTGATCTACCTTCCACTGCACTCGTGCACCCTGATCTACCTTCGACTGCACTCACAAACCCTGATCTACCGTCCACTGCACTCGCACATCCTGATCTACCTCCCACTGCACTCACACACCCTGATCTACCTTCAACTGCACTCACACACCCTGATCTACCTTCCACTGCACTCATGCACCCTGATCTACCTTCCACTGCACTCATGCACCCTGATCTACCTTCCACTGCACTCACACACCTGATCTACCTTCCACTGCACTCACACACCTTGATCTACCTTCCCCTGCACTGAGACACCCTGATCTACCTTCCACTGCACTCACACACCCTGATCTAACTTCCACTGCACTCACACACCTGATCTACTTTCCACTGCACTCACAAACCCTGATATACCTTCCACTGCACTCACACACCCTGATCTACCTTCGCCTGCACTCTCACACCCTGATCTACCCTCCACTACACTCATGCACCCTGATCTACCTTCCACTGCACTCATGCACCCTGATCTAGCTTCGACTGCATTCACACTCCCTGATCTACCTTCCACTGCACTCCGACACCCTGATCTACCTTCCCCTGCACTCATGCACCCTGATCTACGTTCCCCTGCACTCACACATCCTGATCTACCTCCCCTGCACTCAGACACCCTGATCTGAGTTCCACTGCACTCACACACCGTGATCTACCTTCCACTGCACTCATGCACCCTGATCTACCTTCCACTGCGCTCACAAACCCTGATCTACCTTCCACTGCACTCACAAACCCTGATCTACCTTCCACTGCACTCACACACCCTGATCTACCTTCCACTGCACTCATGCACCCTGATCTACCTTCCACTGCACTCACAAACCCTGATCTACCTTCCACTGCACTCACAAACCCTGATCTACCTTCCACTGCATTCACAACCCTGATCTACCTTCCACTGCACTCACAACCCTGATCTACCTTCCACTGCACTCACACACCCTGATCTACCTTCCACTGCACTCATGCACCCTGATCTCCTTCCACTGCACTCAAACACCCTGATCTACCTTCCACTGCATTCACAAACCCTGATCTACCTTCCACTGCACTCACAAACCCTGATCTACCTTCCACTGCACTCACACACCCTGATCTACCTTCCACTGCACTCACACACCCTGATCTACCTTCCACTGCACTCATGCACCCTGATCTACCTTCCACTGCATTCACAAACCCTGATCTACCTTCCACTGCACTCACACACCCTGATCTACCTTCCACTGCATTCACAAACCCTGATCTACCTTCCACTGCACTCACACACCCTGATCTACCTTCCACTGCACTCATGCACACTGATCTACCTTCCACTGCATTCACAAACCCTGATCTACCTTCCACTGCACTCACAAACCCTGATCTACCTTCCACTGCACTCACACACCCTGATCTACCTTCCACTGCACTCACAAACCCTGATCTACCTTCCACTGCACTCACAAACCCTGATCTACCTTCCACTGCACTCACAAACCCTGATCTACCTTCCACTGCACTCACACACCTGATCTACCTTCCACTGCACTCACAAACCCTGATCTACCTTCCACTGCACTCACATACCCTGATCTACCTTCCACTGCACTCACACAGCCTGATCTACCTTCCACTGCACTCATGCACCCTGATCTACCTTCCACTGCACTCATGCACCCTGATCTACCTTCACCTGCACTCACACACCTTGATCTACCTTCCCCTGCACTGAGACACCCTGATCTACCTTCCACTGCACTCACACACCCTGATCTACCTTCCACTGCACTCACACACCTGATCTACTTTCCACTGCACTCACAAACCCTGATCTACCTTCCACTGCACTCACACACCCTGATCTACCTTCGCCTGCACTCTCACACCCTGATCTACCCTCCACTACACTCACACACCCTGATCTACCTTCCACTGCACTCATGCACCCTGATCTACCTTCCACTGCATTCACAAACCCTGATCTACCTTCCACTGCACTCAGACACCCTGATCTACCTTCCCCTGCACTCATGCACCCTGATCTACCTTCCCCTGCACTCACACACCCTGATCTACCTCCCCTGCACTCAGACACCCTGATCTGAGTTCCACTGCACTCACACACCGTGATCTACCTTCCACTGCACTCATGGACCCTGATCTACCCTCCACTGCACTCACAAACCCTGATCTACCTTCAACTGCACTAACACACCTGATCTACCGTTCACTGCACTTACACATCCTGTTCTGCCTTACTGTGCACTCTCTCACCCCACCCGACACTCCTATGCCTTACGATTCTCTGAGTTCACTTACTATACACATACTCTGTTCTAGTCACACATTCCCAGCTCTACCCTTCTCAAACATGACTCTGCCCTGCCATATTATCTCCACCCTTTTCCTCACTCTCTCTACGATATAACCACATTTCTATCCTACACTACCCTACCCAACCATACCTAGCTGTCCTGCTGGGCGCTGCCCTTCCCAACCATACAATTCCCTTCTCAACCCTACCCTACCCTAACCTACTTTATCCAACCCAACCCTGCCCTTCCCTATCCTGCTCTATAAACACATAAAAACACAGCCCTAACCACTACCTTCAGCTTTCCTACCTTCACAATTGTCCGCTCTATCTCGTTCCTAGCTCACACACTCTGCTTGCTCGTCGCTACTTCTCCTCTCACCAGCCTCCTCGCTCCTCCACTCCTCTCACCCCACTCCCCACCCCCACTCCCCACCCCCACTCCTCTTGCCCCACCCACACCCCCACTCCGCAGCTCCTAATTGAAACCTTAAACTGGCCTCGTCTCAAGTCACGTCTACTAAGGCTGTCTTTACCGTGAATAATTAGAATGGTCACTGTGACGTCACATACCTCCCGGCGCCTGTAACCATGGTTTCCGCTGGGGCCGGGCGTTTACGCAAAGCTGCGCAGACCTCCTCATTAACGTTTAATGCAACGTAAGACTTGCACATTTACTAAAAGGGGGAAGAATTATGAATGCTAATTTGATTCAGCCGATACAAAACATTCTAGGAATGAACCGTGCATAGCAATTTAGCAGTTATCTCGGCAATGCCGTTTGAAGCCGAACACTGTGCGTGTGATTCTGAATTTGTTAATGATGTCACACAATATCACAATTCTACATGCCAAATAGATGCATGGTGCGCTGCATGAAATGTAAATGATTAAGAGACTAGAGATTTAACACACTGGTCCGGTGTAAGTAGGACAACAGCATAGAAACTCCGGGGGGTGGCAGGGGCGGCCGGGGAAGATAGAAAGAAGATTAGGATAGGAGGAGGGGACTTTATGAGTATGACAGTGTATTCCGTTCCGGGTCCCTCTGATTCATAACAACCATTACGTCCGCCTTGCTAGCGATTCCACGTTACCAGAGCTTTCTCTCTCTCCCTCTCTCCCCCTCTCTCCCTCTTTCCCCCTATCCCCCTCTCTCCCTTTCTGTCCCTCTCCCTCTCTCTCTCCCTCTCTCTCCCTCTCCCTCTCTCCCCATCTCTCCCTCTCTCTCCCTCCCTCTCTCTCCCTCTCCCTCTCTCTCTCCCTCACTCTCTCTCCCCCTCTACCCCTCTCCCTCTCCCCCTCCCTCTCTCTCCCTCTCTCTCCCTCTCCCTCCCTCTCTCTCCCTCTCCCTCTCTCTCTCCCTCACTCTCCCTCTCTCTCCCTCTTTCCCCCTCTCCTTCTCCTCCTCCCTCTCTCACCCTCTCTCTCCCTCTCCAAGTGTTGCCGTTGACAACAGCACACGTCCATTATTTTAGTTCTTATTTGTTGTTAACATAAACAACAGCAACGCTAAAACAGTTCCGACTGTGGTCGCGGGCCAGAGAAATTTGAGAATACGAGGAGAATCCGCGTTTCCCCCGATTAATACCGATACACGGAACATTTAATTGCCAACAACTTTGAGTTAAGTTCTACATTATACAATTTTTGTTTGTTTGTTATCAAATCAGATTTTGGTGCTTGTGGAGATTTGTTAGTAACACAAAGCCGGAAGTTGATGGAGATCTATCCCAGGTGCATTATGCACACACCCCTGTCGGCACCATGTCTTGAGCTTAGAGCAAGCCCCTCCTTCCGTCCTCCCTCCCTCCCGCCGGACCACGGCCAACCGCCTTCCCCCTTCCCCCCTCACCTGTCCTTGCCCAGCGGCCCCCTCCCCACTTCCCTCGCCCCCGCCAGGGCTGTCATTGACCGCCCCCCGGTGCCTCCCCCTCCTCTTCCCCCCGCCCCTGTCCTTGACCCCCCACCTGCGGTCCCCCCCCTCCCCCACTCGTCCCCGCCCCTGTTCTTACCCCCTCCCCCGTTCCCCTTCCCTTCCCTCGGCCCCGCCCATGTCCTTGCCCCCCGCCCCCTTTCCTTCGCCCCGGTCCTTGTCCCTGTCCTTGACCCCCCAGCCCCCTCCTCTCCCCCCGCCCCCGTCCTTGACCCCCCCCCCCCCCTCTCCCCCTCCCCCGGTCCCTACCCCCATCCCTTCGTCCCGGCCCCTATTCTTGCCCCCCACCAGCCCCTCCCTCATACCCTCGCCTCGCCCCTGCCCTTGCCCTCCCGGCTCGGCACACAATGGTGTGCGGGGTAATAGCCGCCCCCTCGCCCGGACCCACCCCGAGTCACCTCCCGGCAGGAGACCAGTTCATGCGGTATGAGAAGCCTGATTTATGCACGGTATTTATATGAGATTCCCACAAGTAATTGCGACCGGCACCGGAAGCAGTATTACGGTGCATTTCATTACCCAGAAGCCACCGGGTGGGGATGGGGGTAGGGGGTAGGGGGGAGTGACATCAAATGTGACACCACATGAGAAAAAAAGAAGTCCAGGCTTTGAAAATATATAAATAAATTGGGCATTCCTAATGAAAAGAGCAGCGGAATGCGAGAATTGAGGCAAATTGTCCGAAATTTAAAACTTGAGGAATTCGGAAGCCACGCGCGCTACCTAACGGAGGCGCGTTCGATCAACTAGCTACGGATTTAACCCACGGAGGGAGAGGGATCCAGTCGCGTCTGCCTACACCTGTATAATTATATATAATATATACCGGGTATATATCATATATATCATATTTATTATATATATATATCATATATATATAATATATAACATATATCATGTCTATATCATATATAGCATGTATATATCATATATATCACGTATATACATAATATATCTATACATAAATATGCGGCTCAAGGATAGATGCATTTGAGCAAAGACATAACGTTTTGGTGGTGTAATAATAAGTTGGTTGGTTTTTGGAGTTTTACGTCTTGGCAACATCTAGTATATAACTTAATTGGGTACAGGACTTACTTTTTCAAGGAACACCTCATCTCTATATTTTGGGTACTTCCATTGATTGCGTGGGGAAATTTCAGCCGGAGACAATTGGTCTTTCGCATTCTACTGGCCCTTATCCGGTCGTAGTAATGGTGAGTAACATACGATGAGTGATATGTATACAGATTTATGTCATTGGTTTGAGTCGGCCAGGGTTCGAAGCCCGGACTTGCCACACTGGAAGCGGGCACTGAACTCAGTCGATCATCCGGTCTGTTCATGCCGATAGATTGTTTGTTTAACGACCCCCCCCCCCCCCAGCACAAGAAGCACACATCGGCTATTGGGAGACGGATAACAAACTAAACTCAACCACTTTGCGATTTCGTCTAGTTTAATATCAATCTGGTATATGTGTGTTAAGTGCCCCGATATATAACAAGAACTCCCTATTATATATATGTATATATATATATATGTATTTGTATATGAGCAGGCAAGATCATTGTTTGTGATGTGTTAAGCTGAGGAGGGTGGCTGGCACAGGGAGAAAAATATAAATGTTAGACATCGGTTCACCCCCCCCCCCTCCGCCCCCCACGTTGGTGAAAATAGTCGATGCTGTGTTAGTAAATCGAGCGTATGACTGTTATTTATTAATTCCTTTTCATAGCAAAGCAAATATAATCTTCGATGCCTTTATTAATGGCTGACACGACCGGTGAGGTTATGGATGTGCCTGGGTTCAAGGTTCACACCCGCCCGTGCTATATTACCCAGGCCGTGCTATATTACCCCGGCCAGTCTATATTACCCGGGCCATGCTATATTATCCGGGCCGTGCTATATTACCCCACCCGTGCTAGATTACCCCACCCGTGCTATATTACCCATGTCATACTATATTACCCCTGCCATGCTATATTACCTGGGCCATGCTATATTACCCGGACCGTGCTATATTACCCCACCCGTGCTATATTACCTGGGCCGTGCTATATTACCCCAGCCGTGCTATATTACCCCGGTTGTACTATATTACCCTGGTCATGCTATATTACACAGGCCGTGCTATATTACCATGGTCGTGGTATATTACCCAGGCCGTGCTATATTACCCAGGCCGTGCTATATTACCAGGGCCGTGCTATATTACCCGGGCCGTGCTATATTACCAGGGCCGTGATATATCACCCCGGGGGCAATAAGGTGGGTGTGTTCACCGCAGTGAATATCAATCAATCGATCAATAACACAGGGCGCGTTCGTCATTTTTCACCAGTCACGCTCCATTTGCATTTCACACCCCGTCGGTAATAAACTCAATGGAGCCGATTCTGATGGCGCATGCGCAGTGACATCTATTTATTGGTGGGGGATTGGGGACAAGTGGGTTTGCATGTTCGGTGTTGTTTGTTGTCTGTTGGGGTCTTTACGTCGCAGCAACATTTAAGGTCATATCAGGACGGGTGTAACACTCAGTCGTGGTGACTTTATAAGTGTAAAGCTAAGATTCCTTACACGCGGTATGCGGCATGCGGTATGCGAATGCGAATGCGGCAAAAAATCGAAACGCCTTGAAGTCAATGGGCTACAACCCTTACACGCGGTATGCGAATGCGAATGCGAATGTGACAACTCGATCGGTCCCTGTAGCGATCGGTGCGGCATGCGGTATGCGGCATGCAGGGTGTGAATAGAAACCTGAGTCTGATGTGTCCATTAGTTTAACATTAGGAGAGGCGACTGAGCATTACGGAACGGTCTCACACAGGGGTGCTGAGGGGAAACATCTGGTAGTGGTTGTGGTGGGGGACGCTTGCCGTAAAAATGCTACCAGAGCCACAAAAATATGAATACTTATCTATAATTTGGTAATTATAAAGGTAGGAACCTCCATGTGACGTACCAAGAGTTACATAGATATACATTCCATATTAGGCCATATACAGTGCAGTATGTAGTATACTTGTTTATTTTTATTTTTTAAATATAGCCAGTCGTGTGCCACATGCCGCATGCCACATACCGCATAGAAGGAATCTTCCCATTCGCATACCGCATACCGCATACCGCATACCGCGTAGAAGGAATCTCAGCTTAAAGCTGCTCGGAGACAGTGATCACCCACTCAGTCACATTATTTATAGACTACGTGATACTGATAGTGATCCCACCAGGTTTTGCCATATTCTAGTAATGCCATTTACCAGACGGGATGGCCGAATGAGTATAGCCTCGTCTCTTGTTTTCGGATTTCGGCAGATCCGGACCCATGAGTTCGTGGGTTCGAATCCTGTTCGAGTCAAACCAATGACTTAAAAATTGATACTTGTCGCTTCCCAGCCTGGTGCTCGGCATAATAAGGATAGTGCAAAGACTGGTTGGCTCAGTGTCGGGATAATGTGACTGAGTGGGATATCAGGTCATGGTGCTGGTAGACTGGTTTCCCAGTGGGCAGAACTATAAAGTCGCCATGAGTGCGCACTGTCACAAGTCGGTACCTATCCTGATATGACCTTAGATGTTGCTAGGATGTAAAACAACAACAAACAAACAAACTAGTGTACATTTCAAATGATGACTTGAATGCAGTTTACCTTTTAAATGATAACACTTTTCATCGAGTAGAATTTGACATTTGCATTTAATAACTAGATATAGCAAAATATGGCATATGGCATTAGGACTTATGCTGGTCTAATATCATTAAAAAGAAAAAGAATCTGTCAATTTCCATCGCAATATTGCCTGTAACCCAGAAATACATTTTAATTGAACCATTAAGGGGATACAGGTCCTCAATCCTTTATCTGAAATCCTTGTTGCCAGTTATGTTTCAGAATTCATTTTTCTTTTGGGTTCTGCATAAAGGTGGTAATTCATGCGCAGGTATTCAGGCCCTTGAATGACTACTGCTGTAATTACTAGCAAAGCCCTGAGCTTCTGACCCCCCCCCCCCCTCCCGCATTCTCGCTTGCTCTCCTGTGAGTTTTGCCCCCCCCCCCCCCCCCCCCCCCCCCATCACCCACCCCAATTGTCCCCCCTGTATTTGTAACTAGAGTTAGAAATAATCAATTATCTTATACCCCAGTCACACGAGAGGCAGTGTTCGCCGCCAACCTCCCTATGCCCAAAAGGACGCCAACCACCCAGCGTTCCATTCGATATATTGATTCAAATACGTTTTAGGCGCCATGTCGGCGCCATGTCGGTGCCATGTCGGCGCCAGGTCGGCGCCAGGTCGGAGCAGACCACACGGTGACTGCAGCATCGCATGTGTTGGTACCAACCCAGGGCGGCGCCAGGGTGGTGCCAGGGCAGCGCCAGGATGGCGCCAGTGCAGCGCCAGGGCGGCGCCAGGGCGGCGCCAGGGCACCAACCATTTTTAATGGCGCCGCCGGAACAGGGCGCAAGGAGGTTGCACATGCAGCAGCAGCAACCTCCTTGCGTCCAAAATTCCCCAAATGGACGCCGGGAGGTTGGCGTTCTCACGGCGACAGCACTCAATCAGGGCGTAAGGAGGGCGCAAGGAGGAGGTTTTGACGTCGCGAATCGATCGTTAGCGAACGCAGGCCTCGTGTGACTGGGGTCTTAGGAACATTGAGGCCATTTTGAATCTTAGTTAGCTATACTAATATCTGCTAGTTAGTTATGTCACAGTAACTGGAACTCTCTGGGAATGCATTTGAATAAAATTAAAAGAGATCACGTGTCACTTTGCAACAATCAAATTTCAATGTCAGCGTCTACTCATGAAGTACAACATGCACGATAACAAAGGAAGCTACTCAGCCCCAACTACATTTGAATCTGCAAAATAGATTTTCCAGTTTTATAAGAAAGGTCATAGAGGCAAAATTATATAGCAATTCCTTTTCTGTCTGTGTTCCATATCCCACCACATATAACCGCGACATTCCGAACAAAGGGCATCTTCTACGACATGTGCTTGTAATATTTACCCGTATATACCAGCTATATATGTGCTATATAATTTATTATATGAATATAAAGGGGCCGAGTTTATATCCTAACCTTTTTATCGTACTTTAATTAATTCCTCGCTATTTATTATGTACGTCTTATTTATTTGTATATATTTGCTGCGGGCCGGAACCCGCTCCACTTGGCTGGTGCCATGTCCATGTAGCCATAGCCCAGCCATCACGCGTCACGATCACATGAGCTCTGAATTTTTTCCTTTTTTACCTCGGTAGGGCTGTTTATTGCTCGGCCATATGGGACTTGGAAATAAAGGTAGGGTTCCACCAAAAAAACACAAAAAAAACACAAAAAAACACCATAAGGCTGACGGCTTTGGAGGAATGGCCTGAGGAGTGGTTGGGGCCTGGGCCGGCTGAGGTTTGGCTGTTTATTGCTCGGCCATATGGGCCTCGGAAATAAAGGTAGGCTTACACCACTCCTCGTCTCGTCTCTTTATTTTATCCTCCGGAGTCGTAGCCTATTTTATGTGCTATATAATTTATTATATGAATAAAAAGGGGCGGAGTTTACATCATAACCTTTTTATCATACTTTAATTAATTCCTTGCTATTTATTATGTACGCCTTATTTATTTGTATATATTTGGTGCGGGCCGGAACCCGCTCCACCTGGCTGGTGCCCTTGTCCATGTAGCCATAGCCCAGCCATCACGCGTCACGATCAGATGAGCTCTGAATTTTTTCCTTTTTTTCCTAGGTAGGGCTGTTTATTGCCCGGCCATATGGGCCTCGGAAATAAAGGTAGGCTTCCACCACTCATCGTCTCGTCTCTTTATTTTATCCTCCGGAGTCGTAGCCTATTTGATATATATATATCCACCATTTTCTTGTTGTTGTGACCGGACACAGTGGCAGAATCGGTAGAGTGCAGGCCTCCCATGCGGAAGGTCAGGAGTTCAATTCCTGGTCGAGTCAAACCAAGGACTTACAAAATTGCTGCCTGTCGCTACCTAATCGGACACTCATCATTATTAGAATAAGGCAAGGACTGGTTGGCTCGGTGTCAGGATAATGTGACTAAGTGGGATATTAGGTTATGGTGCTAGTGGGCTAGTCTCCCAGTGGGGCATTACTATAAAGTCGTCATAACTGCGCAGTGTCACTAGTCGGTACCTATCCTGATATGAACGTAAATGTTGCCAGGACGTAAAACTCCAACGACCAACCCACCAATCTTGTGTAGGATAAAATCCAGTGCTTTGTTTTAAAAAGAATTGATACTTTCATCGGATTAAGCCCCAGTCACACATACCCGGATCAGGGGCCGGACGAGCCCCGGACCGCCATCCGGGGTGGTCCGGGGCGATCCGGGGTGATCCGTGGCTCGTCCGTGGCTCGTCTGTGCAGACACCCCCTGATCCAGCCTGATCCGTGGCTCGTCCGGCACCGTTCGGGCTCAGCCCCGGATGTTTTAAAATGTTTAAAACATCCGGGGTGGTCCAGGGGATTTTGCAATGCAGGCTCAATCCGGCCTGATCCGGCCTGATCCGGGGTGGTCCTGGGGTGGTCCAGGTATTTTGGGGGTGGTCCGGGGTCATTTTGAGCCATGGTTTGACCCGGACCATCCCCAGACTATCCAGGACTACCCCGGGCCTAGCAAGGACCACTCCCGGACTGCCCCCGTAAGACCGGGGCTGATCCGGGATAGTCCGGGGGTGGTCTGGCCTCGTCAGGGCCAGTCCGGGGGTGGTACGGGGCGGCCCAGGGCTCGTCCGGGGCTCATCCGGGAAAGTGTGACTGCGAGGCAAAAATCGACGAAAACAGTGATTTTATCCGTGGCAGTCTGGGACCGTCCGGGCCGTTGGTCCGTGGGTGGTCCGGCTCAAAACCCGGGGCTCGTCCGGCTATGTGTGACTGGAGCTTAATGCAACTTTAATAGAGCTTTAACTTCCCTGTCTGCAACATTGCTTGCATCAGCTGAACTGCATTTACAAAATGTTGCTCAGCAGCTTTGGTTGGTTCTAAGCTGGTGCTGCGTTCTGTGATGACAAATATGATAATGTTGTGAGAATAAAAAGATAATTTAAGCGAAGAAGACACCAAACAGTGAAAGTCTGCGTCATAGAAGTGTCGTAGAGGTGATGAAAATGGGAAATAATGCGCCTAGAGCGGGATTCGAACCCACATCTCTTTCATTCCGGGCCATCGTGTTAAACATTACACCACCCAGGCTCCCTGATGGCACCACACTACCCACGCCTACCTGTCTATGCGGCTCCTTGCCTGAGAGGTCAGTGCAGACTACTACAGAAGCATTAGCTTCTGTGAAATGAGCGTGGCAGCCATATCACTGTTGCACTCATGTTCCTACAGTCCGAGCAATTAAAGATCATCCAAATAGTGCTAATTGCACAGATAGACATGTTTATATATTTATCGTATACCAAGGCATTCGGTAACTACAGTAGTACCTGTCTTCAGCGACAAATGCACGCAGTGAATCTCTGCCATATGCGGAAAATATTTCAATGTACAAACTGCCTTTCTTTCCTTTGATTGTTCATCTGATGACAGGCCACCTGCTATATCAGGACAATATTGGTCTGGATGCAGCCTTGTCCGTTGAATATATATTACTGTATTATACAACAGGACCTCCAAATTTGTGACGACCTATACATTAACACATCGGGGAGTGATTTGGGGTTTATCCCCTAGCAACATGGATGTCATATCAATACACACTAATAGGGGGACGCACTAGAAAACAGCAATGCCGACACCATAATGCAATATCTCACGTAGTCACATTATCATGTACCCTAGTAAGCGAACTAGCCCTTGACTCATAGTTAGTGATAAGCGCCCGCCAGACAAGGTAGTGACAGGTAGCAGTATTGTAAGTCTTCCGTTTGACTCGGTCTGGGATCAAACCCACTACCTCTTGGGCGGGAAGCTAGCGCGCTATCCTGTCGGCCAGCTCCTCTGTGCTATGATGTCCCAGTGAAGTTAATGGATAATGTTGGAGAATCGATGCACCATTGCTGTCCTCTGCACCGATGCTATACAGGTTCACGTGGAAGGTCACGTGGTTATTTAAAGGACATTGTACCTTCCGCAACAATTTCTCTCGAGCCCTGTGAATATTGGGGAATCGAAAGAATTATGCCTTCAGACCCCCCACCCTCCACCCTCCATCATACATCCGTACAATTGGCAACTTGACAGTGATCGTGGATGAAAACCCATGTACAACTGTCAATGAACAATATTGGGCGATTTGTTTTAATCACCGTGAATATCGGGAATTAGAGACAATTAAACCTTCCCCCTCCTCCCGCCTCCCTCGATATATCAGCTTAAAGTTACATAGTCCGATGGTTTTGGGGGTTTATGTCATTTTTCTGAGATAATATATTGAATTGATTGTTATTATCTACCTTACTTTAGTTTAAAGTAACTTATATTTGAAATGGCTGACTTTTGAGATATTTGAAGTGTAAATATGTCAAATTAGTTTTGGAAAGCACACCTATACTCTGTCACCATAGGCTTCTGCAGTAACAGGTTAAATAACAATGCCTCAGTATTCCCTTCTGGTAAGTTCTACGCGGCAACACATGCTTAATAAGTGTATCAGTATCTAAGTTAGATATGTAGGATCAAATCTAAATAATTGTTTTGGTTTTGAAAATGTGATGCTTCATCGGACTATGTTTGACGTCCAATAGCCGATGATGAAAATCAATGCGCTGTAGAGGCATCGTTAAATGAAACAAGCTTTACTTTAGTTTCGTCGGACTATGCAGCTTTAATCGGGGTTTGACAGTGCCCTTAGATGCGAACCCCATGCGCCATATTGTCAATATACCGACCATTAATTTGATAGAAGCTTCACTTCTGATCACAAAATCATCAAACGGGGCTCAAGACTAATTATCATGTCGTGTACGGTGGGATTACATCACGACCACTATTAGTATTAGTTGCAGACCCCTCACATATATCCGGATGTCGTGTTCGGGCCGCATTAAAACTTGCGCCTGCGCACTGACTGCGTTGTACAATTAGGTCATCGATCAGTTCCGCTGAAACCGAAATCCAGGCTGTGCTTTAATGGCAGAAAATATCCTACTTGCCATACGCAGGGTCTTAAATGGCCTCATTTCTTTGCTGATATAACTAAAACCTTTCCGATTATAAAATGTGACAACATATAATTTTCCTGTTGAATTATAGATTTCGAGTTCGGATTGCTAGTTGTTAGTATTTTGTAAAACAGGCAATCATGGTACATCATTCCGAACACGAGCTACTGTGGTAAACATAACGCGGACGTAGAAATGCTCTTAGTCGTAGGTACTGTTTGCTGTTGTTGTGATAGACTGAATATGCATTTGCAAGCGATCATGGAATTTATTGCAAAAGCGATTTATCCCATCACATTAAGTCCATAATGATCAATTACATATTATTAAAGTTGCATAATCTGAGGAAACCATCAAATCTTTAAAACCAAACAATGACCTAAATATAAGTCTACATAGTACATATATAATCTGGATATTGATGCACTTATTAAGTATTTGTTGCCGTATAGAAGGGAATACCAAGTACATTTAATAGAACCTGTTACTGCAGAAGTCTACGGTGTCAAGAGTTTTGACATGCTTGCCAAAATTAACTTGGCATGTTTACACTTCAAATATCTCAAAAGTTAGCCATTTAAAATGAAAGTTGAATGAGCAGGAGGTAATTTAATTTTGGACGGCTTTCTTTGTTGTTGTTGTGGCAAGGATGATAGGGGGATTTATTTGTACAATCGCCCAGAGATCACATCGTTAAACATAACATTATATTGGTTAAACGGAGAAAAGGAGAAAAGAAATTATTGGTTCCATTTCCGCTTCTTATGCAGGGATACTTTCCGCTTAGCCAAATGACACTACTAGAGCGATATGAAGTTAGTAGAATAAAGTTCCACGACGAATCTCTGCAAATGTGCAATGCAATTTAAAAAGAAACCCACATTTAGCATAGCTGTAGACATCAGGATACGCATGCTTGGGGCGAGGAGTGATTTCAAATGGGCCTCAACTTTTGGCTTCGACCGATTTAAAATCACTCCATCGTACTCACTCGGACTATATACAACTTAGAAGATTCCCGCCATCAACCCGCCCTCTGCTGGAAGTTGCATGAACTAGTCTTATTGGTAGGACTTCAGGAGTAATTCAGTGGGTAGCACCCAATACCACATAAGCTTACACAGAGCTAGAGGAAAATAGAATGAAATTTAAAAGCATATTTTAGAAATGCAAAGTTAGATGAGTAGTCTATCCATGAGTGGGCATGGGGAAGGGTGACAAAGGGCATTCAGTGCCTGCTGAAATATGATAATGAATGCAATACTGTGAAGCAAGATCCTCTCAACACATTTAGAGCTAGATATATTTAGAGTTACTAATCTAGGCATTAGTTTCTACCTATATTTATATTTCTGATATATATATATATATATATACATATATATATATATATATATATATATATTATTCATTACACAACCAACACTGCTGTGTGGGGCTGCTTATAAACCCCTACGCAACACCCAAACCCTACTTGAACGCACGCACATGTGCTAACCATACAGCTCAAGCTACTCGTTCTAGAACTTTCCACAGGCCTTCATACAACTAACCTATCCCAGTTCCATTAATATCATATTTATATAAAACTCAATTTTTATATTTCACGTAAATCCAACGAAGCACACCATCTCGTCACGTTTTTATTTCATAAGAATTATTATGTATGCTTCTTCTCTGAGATTCCGTTCAGCACTTAGCTACAGCAATGGCAAGATTAATAAGGATCTATTTGGTAGAGAAAGCCAAGAAGTGATTTTGCATCGCTGTCACCATTGCCTATATGTTGCGCTTTTAAATCCCAGTACAGCAAGTCTAATGGCGCATCATCCGAGGCACAGTGGAACATTATCTTGGCGTTCTCTGTGGCGAAGTGGTTAGAGTGTCTGACCATTTTCTAGGTCAGACTCCTAATCTGAGGGTCGGCGGTTCGATTCCCCATGCCCCCAGCTCTGCCAATTTGGATTTCCACCGCTGTGTAGAACTTACAGCGTCATCAAAGGCCGGTTGCTCTCACACCATGTCTATGTGGTGTGGGAGGTTAAAAATTGCTTGGGTCGGTAAAAGTGTAGGCTCAGGCTTTCTATCGACCAGCAGTGGAATGAGGAAGACCAGTCGTCTATGACTGAAATTTCCTCTGCTTAAGCAACTAATGGACCAAAAATAAAGAAAATAAATAAAGGGGGGAGGGGGGGGGGCTCATAGAGGAAACTGCAATAGGGTGTCTGTGTGTCTGGGGGGGGGGGGGGGTACTCAACGGAGCTAATGCCACTCAGATACTGTGTCACCTTAAAGTTGCATAGTCAAATGGAACCATCACCTTTTCGAGATGGAGGCACTTGCCTACATTTCATCCCTCAAATCCAACTTAGATACTAATGCACTTATACAAGATTCAGCGCAAACACACAAACTCTGACATAAGTGTGGTAACAACAAATGCCGCTGTCCTGATAGGACCGTAGATAAGTGTAGTGGTCTGCACGGGACAAGTGTTGTGGTCTGCACGGGACAGGTGTAGTGGTCTGCACGGGACAGGTGTAGTGGTCTGCACGGGACAAGTGTAGTGGGCTGCACGGGACAAGTGTAGTGGTCTGCACGGGACAAATCTAGTGGTCTGCACGGGACAGGTGTAGTGGTCTGCACTGGACAAGTGTAGTGGTCTGCACGGGACAAGTGTAGTGGTCTGCACGGGACAAGTGTAGTGGTCTGCATGGGACAAGTGTAGTGGTCTGCACGGGACAAGTGTAGTGGTCTGCACGGGACAAGTGTAGTGGTCTGCACGTGACGAGTATAGTGGTCTGCACGGGACAAGTGTAGTGGTCTGCACAGGAGAAGTGTAGTGGTCTGCACGGGACAAGTGTAGTAGTCTGCGCGTGACGCGTGACCTGGTCTGCACTGACCTCTCGGGCAAGGAGCTACATAGACAGATAGGCGGGGATATGGTGGTGACATCAGGGAGCCTTGGTAGTATAATGGCTAGCACACTGGCCCGGAATGCAAAAGATATGGATTCGAATCCCGCTCTATGTGCAATAATTTACCAACAAACAAGTGCGGTTTGTTTCACTGTCTAATATTAACATCTTCTTGGTTGTCAATCTGTGGCGATGATGACAGCAATTCATCATTAGGGCCATAAGTGACCACCGTTTTGCGATTCGCAGTCGGGTGCCCTGCTGCATAATACCCTCCCCCCCCCCCCCACACACACACTAAAGACCGAGTCAGACCTTATGTTGCAGTCACACTACGACGACAAGCGGCGACGACAGCCCAGCGACACCGACTTCCGGTCTGTCATCAAGTGTCGTCGGATGTCGCTCGACTGTCGCCTGATTGTCGCCTGATTGTCGCCGCGACACCTCCGCTTCACCCCCATTTTCTCGACTGTCGCCGGGTTGTCGTCGGCTTTTTGGACATGTTGAAAAACTTCGACGACAGCCGACGACAGCTCCGCTGTCGATACGGTGTCGGTACGGTGTCGGTACAGTGTCGATACGGTGTTGTCTTTGTCGTTAAGGTGTCGTCTTTGAGGTTAAGCTATCGTCGCTTCTCTCTCCGTCCCATTCTTCATATTTCTCATGAAGACTGCTTCCTAACAGGTCCGCCGCATAAACCTACATGTTCGCACCGTCCCATTCTTCATATTTCTCATGAAGACTGCTTCCTAACAGGTCCGCCGCATAAACCTACATGTTTTCACCGTCCCATTCTTCATATTTCTTATGAAGACTGCTTCCTAACAGGTCCGCCGCATAAACCTACATGTTTGCACCATCCCATTCTTCATATTTCTCATGGAAACTGCTTTCGTACGTCACATGTGGGTTCCTACACAGAGTCACACACACACAGACACACACACACAGACACTGTCGTCCCGCTGTCGTCCCGTCTGTCGTCCCGATGTCGTCGGGCTGTCGTCCGGATGTCGTCCGATTGTCGTCCAACTTGGCCCGAATTTGCATATCTCGTCGGGTTTTCACAAAATCCAAGTCGCTGGGCTGTCGTCACCCCCTTGTCGTCGTAGTGTGACTGCTACATTACCAGACTGAATACTGGACACCACCGGACACAGAATTGTCTAGTCCGTTGGTGTCCAGTGTCAAAATGTATCGAAATGTGTCGAAATGTTGTGCTTTCAACGGACAAGGAACGTACATTAATGAATAACCACCGGACGATAAAGCTGACGATAAACGGACGATAAACGGACGATAAATGGATGACACCGGATAACAACGGACAAGTAATGGTCAACCGACAGGCAAAAACCGAATGTCAAACGGACGGACCGAACACCAACTGGACACCAACCGGACACCTACCGGACACTTACCGGACTGATCGCGGATGCGCTGAAAACAGATAAAAAACCGACGGACCGAATTCCTGCAGCACCATCAACGGACTCTGCAGGAAGCAAACCGGAGACGTAACAGATGGGTGACGGACATGAACCAGACGGACTAAACGGACTAAACAGACTTAAAACGGACACCAATCATACACTTCAGTCCGCTGGTGTCCGGTACAAGTTTTGTGCATGTTCAAAACTTATACCGGACACCTCCGGACACCACCGGACAGATAACGGACACGCCAGATGCCAACCGTATATAAACCATACATTGCCGTATTTCACCGGACAGTGTCCGGTTTCTGTCCGGTTCTTCAATCCGGTGAGGTCTGACTGGGGCTTTATGAACATACCTGGGCTGCAATACGGTAAAAGCTGCGCCAGGTGAAAGTAGCATCCTGGTTCATTGATGCGTGAACAGACAGACATGCATCAGGTAACATGCAGAGCCCTCTTCCTGCTGTGGTCCTACCAACCCTCCTGTCACACTCTTCCGGTCAGAGGTCTAGCTTCTGGCTGGGGATGCACTTTGACATTTATGTTCATGTCATGATTCATCATGCAGAAGCCCAACCAAACAGTCAATGGAACACAATTCTCAATGCCACGGCCACGGCCACGTTCAGCCTCCTGAAATAGTCAAACGCCTTTTTTGTCTTTGACCCGGGTGGGTTCCTGCCCAATGAAGGCATCAACATATCCTTCTCATTATCTTGTTTATTATCTGTTTTTTGGGGGGTATATGAGTTGATTAAGCGGGGAAAATTTCAATCGCGGACAATTGGTCTTATTCATTCCACTACTCCTTGCCCTGTACTAGTAAAGCCGAACATTAGGCCAGGTAGTGACAAGTATCAATCTTTATGACATTGGTTTGACTCGGCCACCAATGGCCCCGGGGTTCTGAATTCCACGACCTACCAAAACAGGAGGTGTTTTTATTTTGTTTCTTCTTCTTGTTCTTCTTCTTCATTTTCTTTTGGGGGGGGGGCGGGGGGGGGGGTGGTGGTACTCAACTCAGTTGGCCTTCCCATCTGGTGTGTGCAATGAAGTCAGCCATTTTGATCTAAATTAATGGTGACGGTATGGGTCACATGAACACATGCACCTTCCGAAGACCTTCATCCGAAAGGCTGGGCAATATCGATATCATAAAGGTTCTTAAATGTAATACCAAACGAGGGGGTGGGGGCAAAGAGAGGTGGTCCGTTGTGGGATGCCTATACACTGTGGAAATATCTCCTGACGTGAGATATCACCCACTCCCTGTCTGCTTAATAAAACCCCCCATATGCAATACCAGAGGCATGGTATAGTTGGGGGCGGGGGGTTTCCGTGGAAACGCTTTGCCTCGGAATCTCTGCATCCATGCTTTTTACCAAGGGGATAAACCATATCCTCTCTCGCCGTCGTCCTCTTCTGAGGTGTGGAATTTTCCCGGGTCATTACTGTGCTATACTGACTGACATCGAACAGTAGAAATGGAATGGTGAAACTCAAGGAGCCCAACGTAAGATAACTTAACATGACATAACATAACATACAAATTAGCATAACATAGCATAGCATAGCATAGCAAAATTTAGTAGCCTGCACTGACCTCTCAGGCAAGTAACCACATAGACAGGTAGGCGTGGATTGGGTGGTGACATCACGGAGCATAGGTGGTGTAATGGTTAGCCCATTGGCCCGAATTGTAAGAGATGTGGGTTCGATTCCGGCTCTAGGTGCAATATTTCCCATTTTCATCCCACCCATGACACTGGCTGCCGTGACCAGGATCCTCTAAAGCTATGTGATGTATGGTTGTTGAACCTACGCTGTGTATGTATATATGTAAATGCATTACCTGTATGTAATTGTAAGCATTAAGCGACTTATGGAAGTAATCTATTTAAAAGACTTGCAATTCCAAGGGGACAAGTGTAGTGGTCTGCATTGACCTCTCAGACAAGGAGCCGCATAGACATATAGGCATGGATAGGGTGGTGACACAAGGGAGCCTAGGTCGTGTAATGGTTAGCCCATTGGTCCGGATTGTAAGAGATTTGGGTTCGATTCCCGCTCTAGGTACAATATTTCCTATTTTAATCACCCCCATGACAATAACATAATAGAATATAGCCTGACATAATGGGGCTGTCACATTACGTGGTTATGCATTACACGTGCGTTAGGCGTGCTTTGGTATACGTCGACATTAGGCATACGTCGAGATACGCATGTTGGAGGAACGTTGTTCTTATGTTGTCCTACGTTGACTTTCATTCCTCTGATGGAGAGCGTTCAGTCTGCGCATTGGCACCGTAATGCTAACGTAACACCAATGTAGGATGACGTTGTTCTAACATATGCATTGCGTATGGCCGACATGCAGTTGGCGTTTCTCCAACATGTCTCGACGTATGTGACGTATAGGATGCAGGTCTGGTGCTTGCTTAACCTATATAACATTCGCCAGAGTTCTGCAAACGTGCCATGAGCGTTTTGTGGGTGGCTCGGGTGCCCGCCCTCACATTAGTATGTGTTACTCATGCGTTACACCAACGTCACATGCACTGGGTGCACGCTGGCGCAATGCCGAAATGCACTGGACTGTCATTGGACATGTGTCGCTCATGTGCTGGTACTGCACTCTCATACGTTGTGCAACATGTGTAACGGTTGCTAGCGGAATGTTGGGAGCACATTATGCCAACGCTAGGTAAACGGCGCACGCACGAGAGGCACATTACCTACACGATGTGCCAAACTTTTTTCGTTTTTTTTCTCATGCGTCAACATACATTAGCACTATGTCAGCCCGATGCTACGCTTATGTCCACTATGTTGCGCTGACGTCCAAGTTTTCTCCATGCGCCAACAATTTTGACGCATTTCTACATAAAAAAGTGAATTTACGTGTTGGTGGCGCGCTTGCGAGATGCATCGTAATGTGACAGGGCCTTAACATGGCGCCTAATTCGGTTTCTATCCTGAGAAATTCCTCAATAGTTTTTCCTCCCATGATGGATTCGATCGGATGGTATAGGGTCGGAAATACACAGGTTTTGAATGGTTGGCCGGGAAACCGTACGCTATGAAATGGATGAGGTCGAAATCAGGATAGTCTGCCAGCTCTGTCTGGTGTGTGTGATTTATATTAGCCCAGAGGGCATCTATCGGCTTCCAAAAGATTAGGTTAGGAAGGGGGGGGGGGGGGGGGGGCTCTACTTGCTCAGATGTGGTTCATTGCAGCCATAAATAACTGGCAGTAGAATGGAGATTATAAGGCGTAGATCACTCTGAGTCTGGGGCGCCTTCTTTGCAATTCAAGAGCAGTGGGGCATTGTCTCATTTATTGCGCAAATATTAAAGCTGCATAGTCCGATAAAATATATTTATCTCAGAAAAAATACAGAAGTTCAAAGCCAACAGACTATGCAACTTTAAGTCAATTTAATATATCCTGTCACTACGCCAAGTTTCAGCATTTCGGTGTGCACGTCAAATTTGACTTCACATATATCTTGGTCAAATCTAAAATTTGTTGAAGCATGTGAACAAAATTGTATTATTTTTAATTCCAACTTTTTGTTTGTTTATTGCTCCATTATCATGTGATCATAATAAAAGTGGAATTAGTGAGAATTAAAATTATTTTCAGGTAAAAATCTTTTATTTAAACTGCATTTTTGGATTGGCGTTTACGGGGATTTGCGCCTGAAATATTGAATTCTTTCCTGTGAGACCGGCTGAACTAGGGAAATCCATATCTCCAGTCTTGTCGTGATTATGTTTGCTGCCGACACGGCGTTAAGCAATCACCACTACCTACCTACCTAACTAACTTACCAAAGTCAGCCATTAAATACTCCAAACTATAGCAAAGTAGTTTTTAACGATCAACCTAATATATTTATTTGTCAAATATGGCAGGAGGTGAAACCATCCAATTATGCAACTATGAATGTTCCACGAGCTAGTTATACCGGTGTGGCGTGCTCAGCCGTGTCCCGTGCTCAGCCGTGTACCTATACTCAAACTCAAGGCATTGTCAATGGTCGTAAGTCACTAACCTTATAAATTTAATATAATGTTTTTGGTAAAGATGTTTTCTAAATGTGTACCAAGCGATTTGTTTCTAGGTGGTGTGGTTTTAGAGATATTTCACTTTTCCTGGATTTTCTGTATGAAGATTGCTCACCACCATTGACAATGCCTTGAGTTTGACGGTACGCACAGTGCAAAACATTAGTTTTAATCAAAATTAATAGAAATCAAGAACCCTAACCTTATAAATGTAATATAATCTGTTTGGTGAAGATGTTTTCTATATGTGTACCAAGCGATTTGTTAATAGGTGGTGTGGTTTTAGAGATATTTCACTTGTTCTGTATTTTCTGTATGAAGATTACTCACGACCATTGACAATGCCTTGAGTTTGAGTATAGGTACATGGCTGAGCACGGGACACGGCTGAGCACGCCACACCGGTGTACCGTTCTACCACACATCGCTAGGGGTCCGTATCACTAAGATTACAAAGCTCATTAGATGTAAAGCCCCAACACACTATTTATGCTATGTTCTAATGACCCTGATTCATGACGATGCTGATATGCATATAGAAGGGGTGTAATGACGTCACGAGGCAACTTTCGGTGGCCATATTGGATTAAATACAGAAGGCTTGCACCTGTCTATATTGTGCTTATTTACCTATTTGTTGGTTTATTTATCACTGTTTTGAGCAGTTTCTCCTCAAAAGTATTTTTTTTGGTCCATTAGTTGTTTAAGCAGGGGAAATTTCAGTCATAGATGACTGGTCTTCCTCATTCCACTGCTGGTCGATAGAAAGCCCGAGCCTACACTTTTACCGACCCAAGGGATTTTTAACCTCCCACACCACATAGACATGGTATGAGAGCAACCGGCCTTTGATGACGCTGTAAGTTATACACAGCGGTGGAAATCCAAATTGGCAGAGCTGGGGGGGGGGGGGGGGATGGGGAATCGAACTGCCAACCCTCAGATTAGGAGTCTGACCTAGAAAAAAGTCAGACACTCTAACCACTCCACCACAGAGAACGCAAGTTGTTGTTAAAGTGCTGAAAGTAAACACATTGGATGTAAACTGCTCAGAACAGCTCAGAACACGAGGAAAATGATGTTACTGCATCAGCATACATTCACAACAAGGCGAGGCAAGGGTGCTCGTAATCCAAGATAGCTGATTGCTGAACTCTGAAAACTGAGTGATGACATCACGTGCACTCCCTCTATAGCGCTGCATTAAAACAAAGAAGGAATGTACATAAAGCGCTAAATGGGGTGTTAATGTGGATAGCTCATATATAAATAAGTTAACTGAGCAATGTGGTTTCATTTCCATTTTGTCCTACTACTGATAACCTCTAATTTGGAAACTATTTTTTGTGTCTCCTTGGCCGACATTGAACTCCACATTTGATTACCATACCCCTCCCCCTCCGTCCCACCCCACCATTTATTTTGCATAGCTACAACAGTAGGGCTATGAACTATTGCTTCCCTGTAATATTATATTGCCTGCTAATATTGTGCCACCGGTTTGTGACACTATCAAGATGGTCGCTTAGTCATACGCGCTCCTGACTCAGCAGCCGTGGTGCACTAGGCCGTGACCCACTTTCAGAGTGCTGACCCATATAGGGGTTGCCATGGACACTGGTCTGGCGTAATTCTCGTGATATTCATAGTTAACCGGTGGTCTGGTTGGCGGTGGTGACCTCCTGGTGGTGACCTCCTGTTGGTGGCGGTTAGTGAGTTAATTCCTAAAAAATAAAAAAATAAAAATAAAAAAATAAAAAAATTTTAAAAAAGAAAGAAAGAAAGAAAGAAGAGAACGACCATCACGGGCTAAAGCAACCATTAGCCCTTAAAGTTGCATAGTCCGATGGTTTTGAGATTCCGTCATTTTTCTGAGATAAATATATTAAATTTGTTGTCATAAGCTACCTTACTTTGGTTTGCAGTAGCTTTTTATCTTAAATGGCTAACTTTTGAGATATTTGAACTGTAAGCATGTAAAATTAGTTTTGGCAAGCACACCAAAACTCTGACACCATAGGTTTCTGCACTAACAGGTTCTATGAAATTGGCTCAATATTCCCTTCTATGTGGCGACAAATGCTCTTCGAAGTTACATCATCATCATCATCATCATCAATGGGTGCCGTCTTCTCGAAGAAGGTTGGCTGCAATGGACCTCCATCTCTTCCTGTCATTCGTTAGTTACATATGTAGAATTTTTTTTTTTGGTCCATTAGTTGTTTAAGCAGGGGAAATTTCAGTCATAGACGACTGGTCTTCCTCATTCCACTGCTGGTCGATAGAAAGCCCGAGCCTACACTTTTACCGACCCAAGGGATTTTTAACCTCCCACACCACATAGACATGGTATGAGAGCAACCAGCCTTTGATGACGCTGTAAGTTATACACAGCGGTGGAAATCCAAATTGGCATCAAATCTAGATAATTGTTTTGGTTTTGATAAGTTGATCCTTCATCGGACTATGCAGATTTAAGTCAGCAGGTCAGGAGTGGGCACTGTGTGAACATGGATATTTCTTGTGCATCTCTGCATAGTGTATTGCATGCATAACCAATGGTCTGTCTAAGATGGTCGTGGGATCGATCCCACTCCACATTAAACGAAATACTTACAAATCTGATATTTGTCGCCACCTAGCCTGATAACACCGAGGAATAGAACAGGTAGTTTTACAGGGACTCTAACATGACCAAAATAACTTTACTTATTCGAAATTATTATGATCAAATATGACTAGTCATAATTTATATGGCATGACGTAGCCTATTCTCTAGGACTCGGAGTTATTTAAAGCCGACTCATGGTATGATGGTCTCTGTTGTCAATGACTGGCTATTAGCGTCATTCAGCCCTAATAACTATGCACAGTGATGTAGACTGGAGCATAGTACAGACTTAGAAAGTAGTGTAAACGCTGCTATCACTTAAGCTTGCATAGTCTGCTGGTTTTGAGATTCTGTCATTTTCCCGAGATTAATGTATTAAATTGATTGTTATAATCTACCTTACTTTAATTTTAATGTAGAGTTTAATTTTAAATGGTTACCTTTTGAGATATTTCAGTTGCAAACATGTAAAATTAGTTTTGGCAAGCATGCCAAAACTCTGACACTATAGACTTTCGCATAACAGGTTCTAGTAAATTGACTCAGTTTTCCCTTCTATGTGGCAACAAATGTGTAATAAGTGCATCAGTATCTAAGTTAGATATTTAGAATCAATTGTATATAATTGTTTTGGTTTGAAAATGTGATGCCTCATCGGACTATACAGCTTAAAAGTAACTTTGGAGGTTTTTAAATATGATTTTTGGCCTATACAAGATCAGTCTTTACTTCCCTGTGTGATCTCACAGAACGACTAGAGATAGTTATGGGGTGCTCAGAGTCTAATGGTGCTGCACAGACCAATCGAGGCCTACTGGGCGTGAGCTTATATAACCCATACTGAATGTGATCTTTCATTAAGATACATTAAATGTAAGGAATGCATGGTAAAATCACGCAATCAGATCATTTAAGTGCCTGTCACACTATGCCAGATTGAGTACTGGACACAATCGGACAAAGAATTGTCTAGTCCGTTGGTGTCCGGTATCAAAATGTACTGAAATGTGTCGAAATGTTGCACTCTCCGTCGAATGAAATGGACGTTAAACGGACAAGAGACGTACATTAACGAATACCCACCGGATGATAACTGGACGATAACTGGACGACAACTGAATGTGTAATGGACGGACCGAAAATCAAACGGACACATACCGGACTGTGACCAGATGGGATGGCCGAATGAGTTAGAGCGTCCGTCTCCCGTGTTGGTAGATCGTGGGGTCATGGGTTCGAACCCTGGTCGAGTCAAACCGATGACTTAAAAATTGATACTTGTTGCTTCCTAGCCTGGCGCTCGGCATTATTAGGATAGGGCAAGGACTGGTTGGCTCAGTGTCAGGATAATGTGACTGAGTGGGATATCAGGTCATGGTGCTGGCAGCCTGGTCTTCCAGTTAGGCAGCACTATTAAATCACCATGAGTGCGCACTGTTACAAGTCAGTACCCATCCTGATATGACCTTAGATGTTGCTAGGATGTAAAACAATGACAAACAAACAAACGTACCGCACAGATGTGCCGAAAACATATACTGACCGAATTCCCACCGTCAACAGACTATTCAGAAAGCAAACCGGAGACGTAACGGATGGGTAACGGACATGAAACGGGCAAAATGGACAAAACGGACTTAAACCAGACACCAACCGTACACATCAGTCCGGCAGTGTCTGGTACAAGTTTTGTGCATGTTCAAAACTTGACACCGTACACACCACCGGACAGAGAACGGAAACGCTGGATGCCTACCATATATAAACCGGACATTGATGTATTTCACCGGACAGCGTCCGGTTTCTTTCCGTTTCCCCAATCCGGTGATGTGTGACAGAGCCTTTACGTCATGATAATATGCCTGAGCCAGGTATGTGCATCATTGTGGCGGCATGGGATAGGCATGGTATCCCGGTGAGCAACACTGTAAAGCTGCCTTGAGTGTGCACCGTCACAAATCGGCATCAGTTCTGCTATGACCTCAGATGCTGCTAGGCCGTGAAACTCCGATAAATACAACCATTGTTCTGGTCGCTATAGTAGGATAGCGTGATAATCATTACATATTAATGTTGAAACATTACACATTGTCTTACACTAGTTACAGTGACACCTTTTTAAGACACAATTTAGATAGCATTTTTTAAAGAACCCCCCCCCCCCTTTTCCTACCACCCCCGAACAAACCATGTTGCTTTGCTGAAGGCCTGGATTATTTTACGACCATGTGTGCTTATCTCCAATGCGAGGCTATTATAGCCTCGTATCCGACCCCAGGAAGCTGCTACCAGTTACACGGTGCACTCTGCGCATGCCAGACCGCATCCACTTCCGGTGTCATGGCGTCTGGCGCGCTTACATTTAATTCGGTAAATTATTTATGGGCGCAGCCTAGAAATGAGATAAGCCCGGCGGCCTGATCAAGAGAACAGTCAGCGACTGAGTGTAAACAGAGCCCTGCATTGAGGCTCTTCACCGTTGTAATATTCATACGCCACGGTAATGTTCATTTGATTCTTGCCTTCTCGACTTAAAAGCATGCCTTTGACATGGTTTTAGCGCGATGGACGCTCAAGGCAACAAAGCCTGTATGTATATAGTATACATTAATAAAGGAATACAGAAAACCAAATATTTATTTTGAATTAGAAAAACAAAGATCTATATGTACTGTGCAGCAGCGTGGAGAGGGGCGGGGGGTTCTATTATTCCTAAAGGATACCAACATGGCAAGTCTTCATTTGTGAAACCAGGAAACATCCACTTGAAGAAAATGTAATAATTTACTGCTTTAGACATTTTCAACGCAGCATGTGTTGTGGGCTGCTACCCATAACACTAGTTCTTGTCACTGCCACCAGAGGGCAGATTAGTAGTGGAAATCTTCTATAAAACCTTTTTCACAGAAAATGCTGCACGGTGAGGTGCGACCCACTACATTAATTCTTCAGCAGACATCAGAGGGGGTGGGGGGGGGGGGGGTTGATGGTGGAAATCGGCTGTACCATTATTTACAGAAAGCACAAACTAAGGTTGACTTGCTATTCTAGGCTTATGACCCGAATAGATCAAATGGCGAATCAGAGAGTAGAGAGATGAAAGAGGAGAGAAGATAGAATATAGAATGCAGAGAAGACAAGAAAGAAGAGGGAATCTAGAGGAAAAAGGTGAGAAGTGAGAAGAGAAAGTGAGAAAGGGGATAGAAGAGGGAAGTGAGAGGAGAGAGAATAGGTGAGAAGAGGATAAACACAGAAGTGAGAAAAGAGACCAGATATACGAGATAGGAGAGAACAGAGAAGAGAGAAAGGAGAGAGGAGCGAACAGAGGTGCGAGGGGCAGTCGGGAGTAGAGAAAAGAGAGAATGTGTTCAATATATGTGAGTTTCCCTGTCCTTCCCTCACCCTTAAAAAACATCCTCAAATCAACACAAATGGGATATAGTTATATACCCAAAAAGCAATTTAAAGCCAGTAAATGCAAGCGCAACAGGGAGCCAAGATTTACACAGAACACCAATGATGAAAATGCCAACGCCCTCAGCTCTAAGTGAGTCCTCGTACCACGTTGGAAAATGTCAAGACTATAAATAAAAAGGAGAGAGAGAAAATAAGCCTATCCACATTTGCTGAATTAGATTAAAAGTGCATAACCCGATCATTTCTACCGTATTTCATTTTGTCCCGGTGTAACGATTTCAACTTCCCCCCTTCCCAAGTTCCCCCCCGGGAATCTGAAAACGTTTTTAACTTCCCTGGAGGGAAGTTAAAACGTTTTCAGATTCCTGGGGGGGAACTTAAAAACTGTTTTCAGATTCCCCCCCCTGTTTTCAAATTCCCCCCTCTTCAAAATTGTTTAAAAATATAAAAAAAATAAAAATTCCCCAAAAATGTAAAAGTTTTAAAAAGATCGAAAATTCATGAAAAATAGTAATAGTAGTCACCAAAATTTCCCCAAAAAGAAATTTTGTTCGTCGAACAATTTCACGTAAAAAAGTCACCAAAAAGATGTATATTTCACGAAAATAAAGAATTTCACACAAAAATTCCATATTTTTTTAATTATTCAAAAAAGCACAACAAATTGAAAAGTTAAATAATTCTAAAATTTCACGGAAAATACAAAATTTCCAGACAATTTCCAGGAAAATAATGAATTTAACGAAAAGATTTAAAGTTCACGAAAAATCTTATATTTCACAGAATTTAACAAACTAAGAGATTTTTGTATGTCTGTGTGTGTATGTCAGTCTGTAGTTCATTTTTATTTTTATTTAAGATGGTGTGGATTCTAATGTGCTATTAACATTAGCATTTGAGATGTGGACTTGTCGAAGGATGCTGAAAATATCATGGACAAAGAAGATCACCAACAAAGAAGTTCTCAGCAAAATTTAAAATGAGAAATGCTTATTTGCCACTATACAGACAAAGAAACATTTATTTTGGCCACATCATTCGTCAGAGTTCAAAATACCGTACATTGTTGGAAGGGAAGGTGAATGGCAGCAGAGGGAGAGGGAGACCAAGAGCATCAAATTCCTGTGGGGGGAACTTGAAAACGTTTTCAAGTTCCCCGGAGGGAGGGAAAGTTAAAACGAGGGAGGGAACTTGAAAACGTTTTCAAATTCCCCTGGGAGGAATCTGAAAACGTTTTCAAGTTCCCGGGGGGGAACTTGAATATGGGGGGAATTTGAAATCTTTACACCGGTTTAAATAACTTTTATTTTAATGGGTTAACTTTCGAGAGTTTTGATGTGAAAACATGAAAAAATAACTTTGGTGTTTACGCCAAAATGCTAGATATCGTAAACTGGCAGTAATTAAAGGTTCTATTAACATACTTAACATTCCTTCTATGAAGTAATACACTATTAATAAATGCACCGGTTTCTAAATCAATTTAGTTAAGCGTTTTGGTTTAGAAAAGTTTACGCTTTCATCGGATTGTTCAGCTTTAAGCGATGAATCCGGACCTTCTGTGACTGTGCAACCTGCAGTCACTAACTTGTCGGCCGACTGGCCACCTAGCGGCGCGCATCCGTATCACATCAGACACGTCAATCCTCGCCGTCAGGAGTAGCCGGGGGAAAGTGACAGCCGCCATCACCAGAGGGCGCCTCGGGCCGTCAATAGACCTCTTTCAATGTTTATAAACATCGTGTATGCGCGCGCAGCTTGGCTGCAGCATGAAGGCACACTGCCGTTGGGTTTGCCAGTACTCGCAGTGCAAAACGTCAGTTTTATTCCGAATTAATAGAAATACAGCGACCTAACCTGATAAATTTAATATAATCCATTTGTTAAGCATGTTTTCTGTATGTGTTCCAAGCGGTTTGTTTCTAGGTGGTGGAGTTTGAGAGATATTTCACTTTTTCTGTATGAAGATTGGTCACGGCCATTGACAATGCATTGAGTTTGCCGGGACGCGCAGTGCAAAACATCAATATTATTCAAAATTAATAGAAGTGGAGAACTCTAACCATATAAATTTATTATAATCTGGTTGTTAAACATGTTTACTGTATGTGTTCAAAGCGGTTTCTTTCTAGGTGGTGTGGTTTTAGAGATATTTAACCTTTTCTGTATGAAGATTGGTCACGGCCATTGACAATGCATTGAGTTTGCTGGTACGCGCAGTGCAAAACGTCATTTTCTTTTCAAAATTAAGAGAAATGGAGAACTTTAACCTTATGACTTTAATATAATCTTGTTGTTAAGCATGTTTTCTGTAAGTGTTCCAAGCGATTTCTTTCTAGGTGGTGTAGTTTTAGAGATATTTCACTTTTTCCGTATGAAGATTGCTCACGGCCATTGACAATGCATTGAGTTTGCCGGTATGCGCAGTGCAAAACGTAAATTTTATTCAAAATTAATAGAAATGGAGAACCCTAATCTTATCAATTTAATATAATCTGGTTGTTAACCATGTTTTCTGTATGAGTTACAAGCAGTTTGTTTCTAGGTGGTGTCATTTTAGAGATATTTAACTTTTTCTGTATGAAGATTGCTCATAGCCATTGAGTTGGGAGTGTGACAGTGTGTCGTCCTGCAGCCAAGCAGCGCGCGCACTGACCCAAATACCTATGCAGACGTCGTATGAAATAGGTCTATAGGTCACGGCGAGAAAACGCGAGAGGTCTGATTTTGGCGGGGAAAAAAGAAGTCAAGAGCAGACGAGCGCACTCAAGCATCCGGTCGGCACTCTGCGGGAGAAATCCCCACCGAAACAACGTCAGGATCTCCATTTCAGTAGAAGTAGACTATAGCAGTGTTTACACGGGCAATTGTAAAGCGAATTAGACAAAGCGATTTATATGAAGCGAAGTAGCTGCGCGTTTACACGAGCGAGTTTGAAAGTCTGTCGGACACAAGGAACCAGCAGCCTGTGGTGCGCCTGTAGTCGGCAAGCACTGCTATTTGTTTAGTTTACACACGTCGATTCGACGCAGATGTAGCTGCTACGTTAATATCGCTTGGAATTTAAGGTTAATTTAATTAAATTTCATTATTTGAGGATGTAATTCTGTTAAATATGATCGCATTTAATAGATTTCGGCCTAATCGGGCCCTAACACTGCCGGGCACCAGCGATTAGTTACTGCTCCATCTGTAGCCGGCAAGCACTACTATTTTATACTATCGCCGCCCGGGAACCAGCTGAATCGCTTCATATAAACCACCTGGCAAGGTGGATTACATAAAGTGAATCATATGAAGCGCATCAGCCCTAAACCGCCTCAGAGTTGCATTTACACGGCGAATGTGAGGCGAACTAGGCAATGCGATTTATATGAAGCGATTTAACTCTCCCGTGTAAACACGGCTTAAATCGTAAATATTGCTTGGCCACTCAATACTGTAGTAATGTGCACGGAATATTGTTATTTATTGCGCGCTGGAAATAAATACGGGTGCGCAGAAAGTAGCCGCTGCACAATTATAGTGCCGGATGGACCTTGTGTGGAAACAGATGTACGGTTATTAAAGGGGGGACCTAGGGTGATAAATCTGGGACGGACCCCGGAACGCGCAGCAGCTGGTGCCGGGAATGTCACCCCAGACACAGAGGCTTCATTGATGGGTCCCTCACAGAGAGACAGAAGGAAGGAGTGTGGAGGGGGTGGGGGAGGGGTGGAGGGGTGATGTGGGGCATCCTGCGGAGGTGTGGTGAGGTTAGGAGGTTATGAGTGTGATGTTGGTGGTGTTGGATAGGATGGGGATTAGGTAGACCAGATGGAATGACCATATGAGTTGAGTGTCCGCCTCTCGTTTTGGTAGGTCGTGGAATTCCGATCACCAGGTTCCAACCATACTCGAGTCAAAGCAATGATTTAAAAATTGATACTTGTTGATACCTATCTTGGCGTTCGGTATTACCAGGATAGGGTAAGGAGCATTGGTATAAGGAAGACCAATTGTCTGCGATTGAAATTTCTCCTCCTTAAGGGCGCATTCCTTACACATGGCATGCGGCATGTGGCATGCGGCATGTGATATGCGAATGCAGCAAACAATCGAAACGCCTTGAAGTCAATGGACTACATTCCTTACACACGGTATGCGAATGCGAATGCGTCAACTCGATCGGTCCCTGTAGCGATCGGTGCGGCATGCGGTATGCGGCATGCGGTGTGCGAATAGAAATGTCAGTCGCACTTGTCCATTACTTTTAGACGAGGAGAGGCGACTGAGCATTACGGAACGGTCACACACAAGGGTGCAGAGGGGAAACATATGGTAGTGGTGTTGGTGGGGTTCGGGTTGGTAAAAATGCTACCATACCCACAAAAATATGACTACTTATCTATAATTTGGTAATTATAAAGGTAGGAACCCCCATGTGACGTACCAAGAGATACATAGATATAAATGCCATATTAGGTCATATACAGTGCAGTATTGAGTATGCTTGTATATTTTTATTCTTTAAATATAGCCAGTCGTGTGCCGCATGCCGCATGTAAGGAATCATGCCATTCGCATACTGCATGCCACATGCCGCATACCACATACCATGTGTAAGGAATGCGCCCTTTATTCAACTAATGTAACAGAAAGTGAAGAAAGAATAAGAAGTATGATAAGGGTGAGGAGCATTGCTGTTGGGGTCACGTGGATGGTGTTGGTCATGTTGGTTACGGGAAGGGTAGGTACGGTGGAGAGAGGCGAGATGGTGGTGAGTGAGAAAGGTTGGGCTACTGTTGGCTTGAAGGGGTTGGAGTGGGTTGAGGTTGAATCGGTTGAGATGGGATGGGATTGGGCTAGGTTGGGATTGGGTTAGGCTGGGTTGAGCGCGATGGGTTGGTCTGAGGGTGGAGTGGAATGAAATGGGTTGGAATGGAGTGAGGGTGGATTTGTGCGGAAAGTGGAGAAATGGATGGAGAATGAATGGTATGGGAATGAAGCTGAGGATAGAGTAGGTTCGAATAGGGGTGCGCAGATTGAGTAAAGAGAAATGCATAATTGATCAAAATATACTTTGTGGCTTCATCTATACTTTGACATTGTCTGCACTGACCTCTCAGGCAAGGAGCCACATAGACAGGTAGATGTGGATAGGGTGATTGCATTAGGGAGCCTAGGTGGTGATTGGTTATCACACTAGCCAGGAATGTAAGAGGTGTGGGTTCGAATCCTGTTTTATGCGCAATGTTTCCCATTTTCAACAATATACGTTCACGATACATGCATCCTATCCCCTGAAATATATTTACATAAAGAAAATAAATAACCCGAAGAGAACAAAGTAATTTAGTTTTTGTTACCGAGTCATTGATTGCATTATTCTGCAGCATCAGCATGCAGACAGGTCTGAGCTGCTCACAACATTGCACATCCAACTCAACGGGTCTGCGCTCAAAGCGTGTGGAAGGTGAGACGACGGCAGCCTTAAGGGATAGCAGGCGTGCAGATGGGAGATTGACACGAGAGAAGTGGCTAAATAATTAAAACTGTCTTGGATTCCCCATTTAAGTTGTTTGTTCCATAATTAATCACAGCGCTTTAATTAGGCTAGGTTAAACTTCGGGCCAGAGCCAATGAATGAATCCATGCGCCTTACAGTCGAGCATTATTGGCCTTAGATTGAGTCTTGAGTTTGAGTCTTATTCAAAGCCTGATTCTGAACCAGAATCCGAGTTGAACCAAAGCTTGGGTTTGGGTTTATGTCTGGATTTGAGATTGAGCATGGGACATATTGCACCTAGAGCAGGAATTGAGTCCACGTCTCTTGCATTCCCGGCCAGTGTTCACCGCCTAGGCTCTCTGCTGCCATCACCCTACCCACGTCTACCTGTTTATGTGGTTCTTTGTCTGGGAAGAAGCCATCACAGACTACTCCATGTGGGTTGGCAGCCAGTAATACTGTATAGTGACAATGCCATATTTGGGAGAGCGACGACTGTTGAAGATAGATTAGAGCTGAGACAAGTTTGTTTGTTTGTTGTTGTTTTACGTCCTAGCAACATCTACGGTCATATCAGGACGGGTACCGACTTGTAACAGTTCGCACTCATGGCGATGTTATAGTGCTGCCTCATTGGGAAATCAGGCCACCAGCACAGTGAACTGATATCCCACTCAGTCACATTATCCTGACCAGGCTAACCAGTCCTTACCCTATCCTAATAATGCCGAGCACCAGGCTAGGAAGCGACAAGTATCAATTTTTAAGTCATTGGTTTGACTCAACGGGAACCAAACTCGCAAACTCCTGATCTTCCGCACGCGAGGCCTGTGCTCTACCGATTCAGCCACCGTGCCCATTGCTGAATCAAGTTGTGCGTCCTGTAAGCCTCAGACCAGGAGCTACATTCGGAGTGACTTAAAGTGGAATACTGATGGGAAAAAATGCAACAGACGGCAACCACTTTCAAACCAAATGCCCCCCTAGCAACTACCAAACGTACTATCAGCAGCACTTACCTGATGGGATGGACGACTGGGTAGGATGCCAGCTTCCCGTGAGGGAGGTCGGTCGTGGGCTCGATCCTGAGCCGGGTCAATCCAAAGACTTACAAAATTGATACTTGTCCAGGGGCCTAGCTTCCATATGCGCTGGTACAAAGCTGTCTACCACCTGAGATTAAACATATATCTATTTTGATATATTACAATATATGACGTTTTATAGCATTTTTTCCCATCGTGTTTTATTCGAATAACATTTGATTCCACCTGCGTAAAATCTAAAAATCCCAAGCTAGGCCCCCTGCATGTGGCTATCTTACCTGCCGCTCAGCACTGCTAGGATAGGGCAAGGAATGGCTGTATTAAAATCAGCATAATGTGACTGAATGGGATAGATACTGTGTCATGGTCCCAGTGGTGCAGAACTGTAAAGACAGCGCGAGTGCGCACTCTCCATGTCAGCAGCCGTCCTAATATGACTTCATATGTTGCTGGGATATTAAGCCCCAATAAACCAGACGGGATGGCCGAATGAGTTAGTGCGTCAATCTCCCGTGTTGGTAGATCGTGGAATCGTGGGATCGTGGGTTCGAATCCTGGTCGAGTCAAACCAATGACTTAAAAATTGATAATTGTCTCTTCCTAGCCAGACTTTCGGCATTACTAGGATAGGGCAAGGAGTAGTGGAATGAGGAAGACCAGTCGTCTGCGACTGAAATTTGCCCTGCTTAAACAACTAATGTACCCCCAAAAAAACAACTTAAAACAGACATAGGCGCCACCATAGAGTTCCATATAATAGGCATTCACCCTGAATCACGTGTTTCCGGCATTATACAAAACTAGGCATGTTCCTTTGATAATATAGACAACAAGAAAACAAAGCAAAACATGAATCAAAAAGACTCGTGGGTGAGTAAATGAATATAACATCATAGGACATTCAATAAATCCCAGAATGTAGTAAATGTCCTTCTATCATAAACAGAAGGAACAAAAAGTACATTGGTTGCGTTGATGGGGATGTGAGTAGAATGCTGAAAAAAGCCCCAGGCAGAGAGCTCAACCCGAACAACCAACCATGGTATGAAGGCGTAGATAAAGTGGTCAAGGAGATCGGCTGAGGCATCGTGTAGAGCGCATTGGGCGGCGCGATTTTGATTCACTCGCTGTGTCGGATTCAAACTTTTGTTACTGGTAAGCCTGTTATTATTGCTTGCCCGGGTGAATAATAAAGATTCCAACCATCATAATCATGTAATTGTATGAAACAGATGTACCCATATAAGGGATGGCGAAAGGAGAAAGATCAATTGTGCACAATTGAAATTTCCCCCTTTTTTGTTTGTTTGTTGTAAATATAGTTTATTCATTGAATAAAGTCTTTTGTCAGCGCTGTGGCACTGGTCTTCCAGCCATGTGACAATACAGTTATTTACAATATATGCATATGTAGTCTGATATTGTCACCTGCAGCTAGCCCAAATCAGCTGAAATAACAATATCAAACATTCAAAGACTTACATATGGTATAGTTTGACAATTCACATACAATAATAGCAGTTATATGTTGTATTCCTACATACTTGATACATACATGTGTATTGATTAGACCTTTACATTACGGAGTGGTTAGGTGCATAGTTTCCCTTCATAGGTTTGTATGCCTACTATGTTGTGAACTGCTTAATATATGAATGCATTCATATATATTGTGCATTATATATTCATGATGCTATATTATATAACCTACTTAATACATTATATATATATCCGTATATATGTGTGTGTTCACAATTGTTTATTTTCAACGTAGCTCTCTATCAAGTTATTCGATGATCCACCGTCGATCAGACTGGGTGAATGGGTGTGTGCGGTAAGGGGCCTTGTTGGGTGATGAGCGGTGAGAAGCAGTGGTGCAGGCGTCGTGGGTGGTGGGAGGTGGTTGGCAGGGGTTGGTAGGGGAGGGGGTGGGAGGGAGAGGCGGGGTGGGTTGAGGAAACATGTTGACTGAAAGTCTGCAATCATGCTTGTAGATCGGTGAGTGTGTGTAGATGTGTGGGTGGGTGCTTGGAGAGGCCAAGACAGGGTGAAGATTAGGGAAGCTTTAAGGGGTGGGTGGGCGTAGGAGTTGTTGTGGGTGTGGGTGTGGGTGTGGGTGTGGGTGTGGGTGTGGGTGTGGGTGTGGGTGTGGGTGTGGGTGTGGGTGCCTCAGGCTGACAGTCAGTGAGGGAAGAAGACCAGGATCTCCGTAATTCCCCAGATAATATACACTACTAATATAGAGTTAACCTTTAAACAATTTTTAATCTTTTTTAAATTGTTATTATATCAAGGTATCCATGTTTCTGGTATTGTAGAGAATGTTGATATGCTCAGGAGGTAGAGTTCTTGTTTAAGTTAAGATTGCTTTAACTTCAGTTATGTTTACTTTCACTAGACGAAGGTCAACAGCCCTGTCTATCCCACAGTGACTGAGTTAGTTTCCCGTGTGGAAGATACTAATAAAGGCTGTACTAGACTACTAAATGACTGAAAAGTACAATCCTCCAAGCATAGTTTATCCAATCATTACTAACAACCTACTTACTCAAACTACTTTTTGTAGTCAAAAACACCCCCTGGGTATTAACCTTTTAAAGCATAACCCTACACGCTAATCACACTCCATCTAACAGAATAAACAAACCATTCTACTAACAATCCATCTCAAAATCCCATCTCCATCAGCATGATAATTATGCAATTCACCACACAGTAGGCATACAAACATGTGAAGGGGAACTATGCACCTAACCACTCTGTAATGTAATGGTCTAAACTATACACAAGTATGTATCTATGTATACAACATATAACTACTATCCTTTAGGTGAATTGCCAAACTATACCATATGTAAGTCTTAGAATGATTAATATTGTTATTTCAGCTGACTTGAGCTAGCTGTTGATGACAATATCAGACTACATATACATATATATTGTAAATAACTGTCATGTCACATGGCTAGAAGACCAGGGGCAGGGCACTGACAAAAGACTTCATTCAATGAATAAACTATATTTACAACAACAAAAAAGGGTCGGGGATTCAGGTCTGAGCCAAGTCAAACTAATGACTTACAAAATTGATACTGGCTTGTCACTACCTAGCTTGGCGTTTGACATTGCTAGGATAGGGCAAGGGCTGGTTACCTCAGTATCATGATAATGTGACAGAAAGTGGTTTCCCCGTGGGGTAGCACTATAAAATTGTCACCAGTGCACCCTTCCTGATATGACATTAGATGTTTCTAGAGCGTAAAACCTAAATAATGCAATGGATAATATTTAATATATAACAAATGCACAATAGATAATATTTAGTATATGATATTTAGTATGTACTATTTAATATAGATCTATACTATTTAATATAAAATATGTAAAGTATATCAAATGTTACATACCATATAACATATAACATACAACATATAATATATACTATATATGTACAACACACCATGCAAAACACATAATACAGAATACATAATACAAAATATGTAATATTCCATTGTTCATCCCCAAAACATTGGAACCCTTTCTGCTCCTCTCTATACCTGTCCAACCAACTTCTGACCACCCAGCCATTGCGAACCCACTCAACCACTAATAGTGCTCTGCCAACGTAATGTTGCATAGTCCGATGAAAACATCAAATTTTCAAAACCAAAGCAAATATCTATATTTGATTCTACATATCTAACTTAGCTACTGGTGCACTTATTAAACATTTGTCACCACATAGAAGGGAATACTGTAGTAATTTAACCAAACCTGTTACGAGAGAAGCCTATGGCGTAAGAACATTGGCTTGCTTGCCAAAATGAATTCTACATGTTTGCACTTCAAATATCTAAAAAGTTTGCCATTTAAAATCAAAGTTACTTCAAACTAAAGTAAGGTAGGTTATAATGAGCAACCTAATATATATCTATCTAAGAAAATGACAAAATCACAAAGCCACCAGCATAATCAACTTTAAGCATCTGGTCATATGGACTTCTCACGTGAATATTCCGTATTTTGTTAACAAAATATTAACCGTTACACTGCACTTAGACTCACCAAGAATAATTATAACAGATGAAAAGGGATATTTTCTCCCTCCAAAATCACTCCACCCCTAACAAAAAAAGTTATTCCATCCAAATGACATTTAACGCTAGAATGCGGGCGCTGGTGCCTAGGGAGTCCCTCAAGTATTAAGGTGCATTAGTTGTGTCGGGGTGGGGTACGGCTGCCTGGTAGTATCAGCATACAGTAGATGCCGGCCGGGGCGCTGTCACTGACCGCCCGGCAACCAGCGGGTGCTGCGAGCAGACTGATGATGTGTCTGGGACCGGAACGCAGGGATTCACATACTGAGTGACCTTATACCATAAACTGCAGCGCGCGGCAGGACTTTTGGTCAGTTGGGTTTTATGTCCTAGCATCATCGAGTGTCATATCAGGAAGGCACTATTGTGACGAGGGATAGCAATTTTATTACGCGGGTTACCGCACCTGGGGCACCATGACCCCATATCCCACTCAGTCACATTATCCTGACACTGAACCAATCAGTCCTTGCTCTTCTTCTTGGTTGTCCATCAGTGATGACGATGACAGCAACTCATCATTTGTTCTGAACTCATTGATGACTGATGAGTCCAATTTGTGCTCGGAATGTGTGGTGGCACGTTGGAAATGCATGTGTAGGTGCTGTCAGAAAGTCTGGTAGATGAAGGAGACAATCTGTTCTCTGTTTACATTTTTATTTAGCTTGATATATATGATCAGTTTCAAACTGTGGTGGGCCTTTTATGAATAGAAGCACGTCATGAATTCCTTTGCTCTATCTTAATAATGTCAAACATCGGATAGGTAGTGACGAGTATAAAGATTTGACCCAGTCGGGGATTGATCCCACATGTTTCCACACGAAAAGCAAGCGTTCTACTGAATAGGCCATACAGGTTGGGCAGTCCAAGAGTGCAGTGTCAGTGAAACAATGAATAGTCTAGTTCTCGGACACTGCTTTCACTAATAGACCCGGCGTCGATCGCCATTTATTTTTACGGCAACAGGTTGGCGCCAACATTTGCAAAATTGACACATTTCATTCACTGGAAAACTTATACTTATACATATGCTTACTTATACTTATCATCTTCTGTTGATATATTTAGGCATAATAGCCTGTTAACAGATTCGGCCTGTCTATATATGATCTGTCATAATTATAGTGGTCATGTGGTGAGGACTGACTATACCGATACTGACTCCAAAATTGATCAAGTCTGTTTTTCAATTAATTTAGTGATGGAGCTTCAACTATTTTGGGTGAAAGCCTATTCCATGTGTTTGCCACTTTATCGAGGAGAAAGCTTTTCCTCACTTGTCAGTTGGTCCTGGGATTTTGAATCCTACGTTTGTGTCCTCTGGTCTCCTTTGGTGATATTTGGTGATACAAATATTCCAAGCTCCATCGGTCCCTCAGAAAGAACTGAAGGTGCGACCCTACACGCCGGGTCGCAGCTTCAGCTCACACACGGCAAGTTGGGGTTGGTGCCTCTCTCAACCTAATCTTTCATTATAGACCCTATATGTATATACTTTGCTCCTATAACCACATTCCATTTAATGTTTGTTTGTTTGTTGTTGTTTTACGTCCTAGCAACATCTAAGGTCATATCAGGATGGGTACCGACTTGTGACAGTGCACACTCATGGTGACTTTATAGTGCTGCCCCACTGGGAAATCAAGCCGCTGGCACCATGACCTAATGTCCCACTCAGTCTCATTATCCTGACACTGAGCTAACCAGTCCTTGCCCTACCCTATTAATGCCGAGCGCCAGGCTAGGAAGCGACAAGTACCAATTTTAATGTCATTGGTTTGACTCGACCGGGAACCAAACTCCCGACCTTCCACACGCGAGGCCCACGCTCTACCGGTCATTCCATTTAATGAATTACCAAACTTGTTAGGAGTTTCATCATATATTAAATCTTTTTTCTAATGCAGGTTGCAGTGAAATCATCCTAACAGATATTTGTTATATGAGATAACGTGCAACTCTGTGTATGTGTAAATTCACCACCTGTCCCCACCCTCCGCAGTGTAAGCTGAAGCTGTGACCCCACGTGCTGGATCCCAGCTTCAGTCCTTCCTGAGGAACTAGCGGAACTATGACGACCTGTATTCAACAAGCATCTCTCTAATGCTCAATGATAATAGTAGTGTCATGGGGGTGATGAAAATGGGAATTATTGCGCCTAGAGCGGGACTCGAACCCACATCTCTTTGCATTCCGGGCCAGTGTGCTAACCATTACACCACCTAGGCTCCCTGATATCAACACACTACCCACGCCTACCTGTCTATGTGGTTACTTGCCTGAGAGGTCAGTGCAGACCACTACACTCGTCCCCCTGGAATTGTAAGTCTTTTAATGCTTAGAATTACATACATACAGGCAATGCAACACACTTACATACACAGGGTAGGTTCAACAACCGTACAGCACATAGCTTGTACAGCATCCTGGTCACGGCACCAGTGTCATGGGGGTGATGAAAATGGGAAATACTGTGCCTAGAGCGGGACTCGAACCCACATCTCTTTGCATTCCGGGCCAGTGTACTAACCATTACACCACCTAGGCTCCCTGATATCAACACACTACCCATGCCTACCTGTCTATGCGGCTCCTTGCCTGAGAGGTCAGTGCAGACCACGACAGAAGTAATTATATTTTTGATTTAAGTGCGCGACCTTACCAACAAGAACCGGTATGAGGTATCATGGGATGTTTTGTGATTGAGATCTAACCCTATGCTTACATATTTCACTACATTAAGTGTGTAACCAAGAGGTACTAGGGATAATGCATTGCTAGCATTAATGAGAAACTATCAGCTTAGACAATACGTAGCGTCTGTCTTCAGCGAACCCCCCCCCCCCATAAGCAGAGCCCTACAATGTGCGAACAATCTTTCAAAGACAAACTAATTTAGTCTTATTTGACTGTCCATTTGATGAAAGGATACATACTATGTCAGATCAACAGTTGTGTATTAAGAGTTGTCCTTTGAGTACAGATGCTATTGTAATTTTAATAATTATATAGCATAGGCACAGACTTTCCATATGCTTTTATCTTGGCTTCACTGCTCTTATGTTCTAAACTAGCTAACTCACGTTTTTCTCTACGTTCTTCTCTTTCATAGTCAGCTTCAGCACGTTCAGTAACTTCCAGTATCCTTTCTTCATTTTTTTCAGTTAGGTTCTCTATGCTATCTGCCATAAACTTAGTCCATGCTTCTAATCTATCACAATCATCACTCAAAATTCCCAAATCTACTTGGTTCTGTAACCACAATCCAAATTGTTCACGTAAAGCATCCTCCTTTAATCGTGTTCTAGGCATTGTGAATGTGTAGTGTGTATTGTGTAGTCCAAGTGTATTTAAATATAATATATTTAATAATATATTAACCTACCACAAGTCAAATATATTTAAATACGATATATCAACCTACCACAAGTCAAATGTATTCAATACAATATATTAACTCACCACAAGTTAAATGAATTCAAATACGATATATCAACCTACCACAAGTTAAATGTTTTTACATACAATACACAATATATCAACTTACCACAAGTCAAATATATTTTAATACAACATGTTAACCTACCAGAAGTTAAGTATTTTTTTCACGCTATTGAAATCCTCCTTGTAGCGGGTCAATGGGAAATTTAGTGTGTTGCGTAAAGCGCGGTAGAAACAAAGTCAAAGAATTGTATCCAACCGATAGAATTTACCTGTACGTAGTAGAAAAGTGAAAAGTCTCTCCGTATGTATTAATACGCTCCTATTTACTCCAAGGTTAAAGAAAATTATCGAAAGTAGTCCGCAAATGAAACAATTCTTGTGGCGACACGAGGCTTCAGACAGACGATAAAACTGTAATATTACAGTAATATCAACGTCCAAGACTAATGTAACCCTTAAGAAAAGACACTTTCGTCGGAAATTCGTCGACAAAGTAATTTACTTCAATTTAATCCTTGCAAAAAGTAAAAAGAATAGAGAATCAAATAGAAGAAAACAACGTATCCACTCCAACCAACCCACCAGTCGCAGTCTATGTCAAGTCCTTAAATCTCTCAACCTCAAGAAATTTAGAATTTAAAATAGCATATCAAATTAAATGAAATAAAAATACTACAAATATAATATAGTTTCTATTAAATAATTCTAGTACTACTCCTAACGTCAAAAATGAAACTACACGTGTATTGAAGTCACACCACGTGCGTTCAAATCACTCACGTGCGTTCAAAAATAACAGTAGTCAGCTAACAATTAAATAACGAAATATAAATGTGTATTATAAAACAAATAAAAAGAAAATGCTACTGAAACATACCGAAACTATTCAACAAACCCTCTATAGTCAGTACTAACCAATCTCGGTAGTTTCTCAAGTCGTGGTCGCCATTTTGTAAACGTGCCGGCTGGTGGTGTGGGTGGTGTGAATAGGTCAAGTGAAAACACTACAGGTAATAAAGGAAAACAGGGTAAGAAGGAAAAGTAAGAGAGTGAGACTCTCTGGTTTATTGCTTATATAGGTTCTCAAGATTCAAGATGGCCGTTGTCACATGATCCTATTCATCAATCACAGTACAATGCAGTGGTCACATGACTCACTCCTCCAATCAGAGTACAATGCAGTGGTCAATGATCATAACAATACCATGTGGGGGGGAGGGGGCATGTGAGGTGACTCTTCCAAAGACTGTTCTTAGTCAAACTCGGAAGTGACACTCCCTCTCAAAGACTATTCAATATACAAGTTCTATACTCAATGAATAATAGTTTACCAATTTCACACATCCCTCATATGCCTTTGGGTTTTTATAATTTAACATTTATCATTATATAGACAGTTTGTAATTTATTATAGTAACTTCACCTCGGTTCACATGTATTATATCGGACAATTTTACAACAGGTAATGCAATAGTCGCTGCACGCAAACCCAAGTCACCCAGGCCGCTGCCACCAGCGGTTCGGGCAACAGTAGCGTTATAGACCTGTCACACTATGACGTAACGAGCCAACGTAACCAGACATAGGTGACGTTTCGTCATTACGTTGAGGTACGTCGGGTTACGCCATGGTTACGTTAGGCAGACATCGATTTACGTTGAGATACGTCGAGTTATGTCGAGCTACGTCGAGGTCTTCAACATGTTGAAAACTTTCGACGTACAACAACGTTGGACAACGTAAGGATTTTACGTTCGCCATACATTATGTACGCGTTAGGCGAACGTCGATGATGTTAGACATACGTTAGTCAAACGCTGCTCACTACATTGCACTATGTTGCACTACGTTGACCTCCTTCAAAGGCGGTGGGAACGTACAGTCTGCGTAATGACAACGTATGGATAACGTATGCCTAACATGCGTCCAACTTACGTTTAGCATTTCGCCACCGTGTCATGATGTATGTAACGTAACGTAACATAACGTAATGTAGTTCTGGTGATCGAATAATGTATATAACGTACCGTGAGCGTAATTACGTTGTCCTCTCTCGTTGAATGACGTTATCACTACGCTTTACCGACGTTACACTCACGTCAATCACGCGGCATTGACGTCCCAAATTTGCATATTACGCCGAGAAGTTCAACGTATTTAATTTATTTTCACGTTGTCCCTATGCTGACACCTTACGTTGTAGTGTGACAGGGCCATTAGGTGGACGAGACGCTAATGACACTCCGTTAATAATATTAATATTATGTATTTATATAGCACAATAATAATCTGATATTACCTTAGATGTTAGCAGGACATAAAACTCCAACAACCAACCATATTATATGTAATAATATTAACCGTGAGGAACTACTGATGATGGTGTCGAATAATGCTCAATGTCCGCACATTGTAAACTCCTGCTACTTGGTGGAAGCAATACAAACCAACGGAAGTGGGAGGAGGGCAGTGAGGAGAGGGGAGGAGAGGGGAGGAGAGACTCCGGGTCTGGGTGCAAGAACTGGGCTGGATTCCTGCAATACGAGGCAGGCAGTGTGAGTGGTTAGCAATAATATATGGAGCTGGAATATGAAGATGTGACCTGGCCCACCTCCAAGATGAAGCTGGGAAGCTCTGGAGCCGGGTGACTTTGGGCTGAGTGCGCATGCGTATGCGCAGGTTTAGTATATATATTTAGGCAGGTATCAGGCAGTTATCCGTAGCAATTATGTGATGTATAACGAATTATGCAAGTATAAAGATACGTAGGGGTTAATTATTACTTTATTTGTTATACTCCGTAAGACAAACACTGTACAGGTGGCTCCACCTACCCTCCTCACCTCCACCGGATGTAGACCAGTGTCAGTCGTACCGGAGAATTATATATATATATATATATATATTTAGCTATATATATGCATATTATATATTTCTTATGGGCAGCATACATAAACTGTCACCCACCATTTTTCTTGTATATATACATCAATATGTGAACACACATATATAGATATATATATATATATATATATTTACCCACGGATTTGAACCTTGGTCGAGTCAAACCAATGACTTACAAATTGATGCCTTGCGCTTCATGGCCAGGCGTTTGGCATTATTAGGATAATGCAAGGACTGGTTGGCTCAGTGTCAGGATAATGCGACTGATGCCCTGGATAATGTGACTGACGGTCATGGTGCTGGTGGTCTGGTCTCCCAGTTGGGCAGCACTATAAAGTGGCCATGAGTGCACACTGTCACAAGTCAGTACCCGTCCTGATATGACCTTAGATGTTGCTAGGATATAAAACTAAAACAAAAACTATATATATAGTTGTACAACTTCGGGGAGCCGTGGGAAGGCCAGTCCATTAGCAAATGGAGTTTGGAGATGACCATTGGGCATTACCTATTATTAAGGGTGATGATGAGAATTATATAGCAGCTATATATATATATGGGTCGTTCTCAGAAGCTGTGTACCACTTGAGGTAGTCTACTAGAAATGCATATTTCAAAGAAACCCTTTATTGGAGTGTCAATATTTAGATTTCATCAGTTAGCCAAATAATGTGGGAGATAGTTTAGATCAAAAGTAAATGTTAATATTGTGTATTATGTATCTTATTGGGATGGATGTAGCTAAATACATAGAAAATTACATCACTAATTTGTGACATTGTCAACAGCATTGAAAATAAAGTGTCACAAACTTAATGAAAACCTCTGAACAACAGCTCATTTCACTTCAAATGGTCATATACAATGTCTTCATTAAGTTGAAGACATTTATTTCTAAAAAAAAAATTTAAATGATGAAATAGTTAACATTTTCTGGAGTCATTAACATCGTAACATTTCGTTTCCACTTGCAAATACTATGAAACTCTGTATCAAACACTGAGTACAGATACAGTACAGGAATTATTTTCACCATTTGACACTATGCATGGACCCAGTTATGGTATAGTAAAAGATAAATCCTGAAATTGCCCCTAAACATTGAAATTTGAGCCGAACATTTGTGTAAAATTGTTTGTTTCCACTTTGTTACTCTGCTAATCCGTTACTCTGCTAATATTTTCTTGCTTTTCTCTTTAATATTCACAAATAAGACAAAACCATAGCAATGAGGTTTCAAATTATTATTACTACTGTTTATAAAGCAAGTGGCATGTGAAATGTCCTAAAAATGTCAAGTTTTGTGTGGAAAATATTTGATTTTGGAGTCAGATTGGTTTCCATGCTATACTGCTATTTATTGGGTGTGAGCATCATTTGACCTACTTAAAAATGCCAGAATATGTTTATTTTCAATTATTCAGATGCAAAAGGACATACACATTGAGGAAACTTGCTTATAGGACTTTGGCAGCATTTTGATTTTCTGGTACTGATGTCACACTGTTGGTACACAACTTCTGAGAACGACCCATATATGTATATCTGATACATAATTCATTACTTCAATATAAATAACAAAGGAACTCAACTATTTTATTATATAAATATCTGTCTCCCACAATACCCACTAGGGATTCCTACTGGCGCCGCCTGGAGTCGCTTTCTTGTACCATATAGACATGTTGAGTGTTTATGATTGATTGATTGGTGGTTGCTTTACGCCGTGTCGGCAGCATAGGTCATATTCACGGCGAGAGTGTTTATGTTTAAGTCATATAATTCCTGCACATGCGCATCGTCTGGTTGGCAGACGAAACTAGTAAACCTAACCGATAGTACTAGAAGCTGGGGTATGGATATGGTTTTGTGGTTTATATTTATTTAGCTATATATATGCATATTATATATTTCTTTGCTTATCTTTTAATTATTCGTCACAATGCTTTGGATGAATAGACAGGCACACCCAGTGACAAAACCACAGTAAGCCGAGACTCATTACATTTGCATACCTGTCAAAAGCAACTTTTTCCCAGCCTGATGTTTTTTCCCCTGGATACATCAGTAATAAAATTAGATGCACAAATACTTTGAGAAATATTAATTGGAATTCACCATTTATTTAACACTGTTTACATATATTTTGTCTTCCTGTACTCTGAGAGATGACTTGCAGTTGGGTTACGGTTGGAATACTATTGGTTTTATTTACCCATCTATTTTCACTACTATGTAATGTAGCAGTCACACTACGACGACAATGGTAGGACGACAGCCCGGCGGCTGGAATTTTGAGAAATCACGACGACATATGCAAATTCGGGCTAAATTGGACGACATCCAGACGACATCCGGACGACATCGGGACAACAGACGGGACGACAGCGGGACGACAGTGTCTGTGTCTGTGTGACTCTGTGTGTCTCTATGTGTGTGTCTGTGTCTATGTGTGTGTCTGTGTCTATGTGTGTCTATGTGTGTGTCTGTGTGTGTGTCTCTGTGTGTGTCTGTGTCTGTGTGTGTATGTGTATGTGTCTGTGTATGTGTCTGTGTCTGTGTGTGTGTGTCTCTGTGTGTGCCTCACTCTCACTCTCAGTCTGACTCTGACTCTCAGTCTGACTCTCACTCTCACTCTCAGTCTGACTCTCACTAATAGTGTCTCTATGTGTGTCTATGTGTGTCTGTGTGTGTCTGTGTCTGTGTCGGTGTGTGTCTGTGTGTGTCTGTGTCTGAGTCAGACTGAGAGTGAGAGTGAGAGTCACACTGAGAGTGAGAGTGAGAGTCAGACTGAGAGTGAGAGTCAGACTGAGAGTGTGAGTCAGACTGAGAGTGAGAGTCAGACTGAGAGTGAGAGTCAGACTGAGAGTCAGAGTCAGAGTCAGACTGAGAGTGAGAGTGAGAGTCAGACTGAGAGTGAGAGTCAGACTGAGAGTCAGAGTCAGACTGAGAGTGAGAGTCAGACTGAGACTGAGAGTCAGAGTCAGACTGAGAGTCAGAGTCAGACTGAGAGTGAGAGTGAGGCACACACAGAGACACAGACACACACACACAGACACATACACACACAGACACACACATAGACACAGACACACACATAGACACAGACACACAGAGACACACACACAGACACACACACACAGACACACACACATAGACACAGACACACACATAGACACAGACTCACAGACCCACACACACACAGACACACACAGACACATAGAGAGACACACACACAGACAAAGAGACACACACACAGACACAGATACACACACACAGAGACACACACACAGACACAGATACACACACAACCACACACACAGATACAGAGATACACACACAGAGACACACACAAAGCAGTCTTCATGAGAAATATGAAGAATGGGACGGTGCAAACATGTAGGTATATGTATGCGGCGGACCTGTGAGGAAGCAGTCTTCATGAGAAATATGAAGAATGGGACGGTGCAAACATGTAGGTATATGTATGCGGCGGACCTGTTAGGAAGCAGTCTTCATGAGAAATATGAAGAATGGGACTTCATTCATTCATATGGGGTGTTCGTAACCTTACGACGGTTACCGGTTGCAGAACTGCAACATTATAGAGAGGCTCCGATAAATCGGCCCAATCTTTGGTTGAAGACTTGTCTTCTGTAGGGGAAGTGGTCTTCGTAGAGGAGGTGTTTGGAGGCTAGGCCATCATGTGGTGGCGGGGGGCGCGTGGTGGTCTGTGCTGGCTTGTGCTGCGGTGGCACGGGAGTGGCGACGTTCTTGGGCCCACGGTCAGTACCTCGACCGGAGATCGAAGCGGGATCCGGTGTCATTGGTAGCAGGCCATGGCGGCGGGTCGGTCATCCGGGTCCTCGTCGGAGGGAGGGTGGTAGAGAGAAATAGAAAATAGGTCTTGGAGCGGGGTGATGTGGTGGGTGTGACTGGATCAGCGGCCCCGGCACCCACTCCGTCGGTGATCGAAGCGGGAACCGGCGTTGTGGGTGCAGGGGCCGAGGCACGTCAGATGGGTGAGTCCAGGGCCGCACGGGGCTCATGGTGTGGGGGGCTGGATCCTGCCCGTTTTTGAGTGGTGAGGCGGTGGCCCGGCAGTGGCCACACGTTCTTGGGCCCACGGTCAAGTACCTCGGCCGGAGATCGAAGTGGGATCCGGTGTCATTGGTATCAGGCCATGGCGGTGGATTGGTCATCGGCCCTCGTCGGAGGGTGGGTGGTAGAGCGAGTGGGTCTTGGAGCGGGGTGATGTGGTGGGTGTGACTGGATCAGCGGCCCCGGCACCCACTCCGTCGGTGGTCGAAGTGGGAACCGGCGTTGTGGGTGCAGGGGCCGAGGCCCGTCAGATGGGTGTGTGCAGGACCGCACGGGGCTCCTAGTGTGGGGGCTGGATCTTGCCCGTGAGGCGGTGGCCCGGCAGGCAACGCGTTATCGGTCCAAGGTCCTGTACCTCGACCGGAGATCTAGGCGGGATCCGGTGTCATTGGCAGGGGGGCAGTGGGCGGCGCGCTGGCACTCCGGGCCCTCGTCGGAGGGTGGTTTTTTTTTTTTTGGACCTCACGGGGCTCCCGGGTGGGACCTCACGGGGCTTCCCTGCGTAGGGGCTGCGTCTGGTGGGACCTCACGGGGCTCCCGGGTGGGACCTCGCGGGGTTCCCTGCGGAGGGGCTGTATCTGGTGGGACCTCACAGGGCTCCCGGGTGGGACCTCACGGGGCTCCCGGCGTGGGGGCTGCGTCAGGTGGGACCTCACGGGGCTCCCGGGTGGGACAGTGGTTACCAGTCACTGTCGCTGCCATTGTGTTCAGAGTCGTCGGTGATGGGTTCGGGGCCACCGACAATCTCGAAGGTGTGGTAGTTTTGGTTGTAGAATCTACCGAGTGGCTCCCATGAGGAATCGGAGAGTCTCTCGAGGATGGCGAGCGCAGCTCGGGTGTCGGGCAAGCCGTGTGGTGGGCCAAGGAAGTCTCGGATGGCGGTCCTGTCAAAGGCCACACATGACGCCAAGACGTGGGCGACGTTGAAGACTTTGTCACCGCATGGACATCGTTGCAATGCAGGGGTGTCGATGAACCGCCTGTATCCAGTGAAGAATGGGACGGTCCAAACATGTAGGTATATGTATGTGGCGGACCTGTTAGGAAGCAGTCTTCATGAGAAATATGAAGAAAGGGACGGTGCAAACATGTAGGTATATGTTTGCGGCGCAGAGACACATACTTGGAGAGAGAAGCAACTACAGCTTAACGACAAGACGACAGTGCCGCCACAGTGCCGCCACAGTGCCGCCACAGTGCGACAGTGCCGCCACAGTGCCGCCACAGTGCCGCCACAGTGCCACAACCTCGGCTGTCGTCCGCTGTCGCCGAAGTTTTTCAACATGTCCAAAATCCCCGTGACAACTCGGCGACAGTCGAGAAATAGTGGAGAAACTGGAGTTGTCGCGGAGGTGTCGCGGCGACAGCTGCGCAACAGCTGCACAACAATCAGCGACAATCGACGACAGACCGGAAGTCGCTCTCGCAGGGCTGTCGCCGCTGCTTGTCGTCGTAGTGTGACTCCTACATAAGGATTGGATGTGACATAATTATAGTGCCAAACAAGACAGTGAGCTGAGATCCATTGAATCTTCCCGGTTTGCCAGTTCAAACATGATGAAACTGATCAATTCAATTAAAGTATTGCTCTACTGATGTCTAAACAAAACAAAACCAGCATGCTACTTTTGCCAACTAGATCATTTCGATGTGTGAGACACGTGACAGTGACGTCACTCATCAATGGGTCTGTCTATATAACCAGACTCAATGTCTATGCTCCCAAAACACTCCTGCTATACTATTCTATATTGAATACTGTGCTATATAGCATGGCTGGTGGCGACACCTGGGAGGCTTACTAATTGATAATTCCTCCAATTGGCCGCTAGTCCCTTCCATTAACCGATGGATAATGGTAATAACAACATAATTAGCGCTTGTTAATTAGGGCTTGTTTGTTATGACATCAACACATGCTTTCCAGTTTCTCCGCAAATAGAGCTTTGTCATGAATAGAGCCTCTTCTTGGCGTGCTCAATGATTTACTATCAGGAAGCACTGGCTGACTAACAAACATCACCATCACGTCATTACTGTTAACCCCCACTACGGCCCTACAACTAAAATATACTTGTTTATGCGGCATCACCGCATCATTTTTTCTTTAAGATTTATACTGCGTATCATCGATAAGTCTGAATAGACTTGTTTTCACCATTAGGCAGTTTGTCGATAGAAAGCCTGAGTCTACACTTTTACCGACCCAATGGATTTTTAACCTCCCACACCACATAGACATAGACATGGTATGAGAGCAACTGGCTTTTGATGTCGCTGTAAGTTATACACAGCAGTGGAAATCCAAATTGGCAGAGGTGGGTGGCATGGGGAATCGAACCACCAACCTTCAGATTAGGAGTTCGACCTAGACAAAAGTCAGACACTCTAACCACTCCGCCACAGAGAACACCACAATTTTGAGCCCTACCCAACTTTTTGAAAACAGCAATTTTGAAGAAAAAATCATTAAAAAAAAGATTTGACACACTGAGTTTCAATGTCTGCTCTGGAAGGTAGAGCATGCTGCAGGTGATATTTTCACTTTACACAGCAGGACTGAACTTCAACAAATGTTTATTGAGTACACGGGTATCTAAGTTGGATATGTAGGGTACAATTTAGGCATATCGCAGTTCCTCTGCTCAAATAAAAATGAAATAACAAATATTACCACCCCAAATTCATTAATTAAAAATATAATCGGCCCTCCCATTCTAAATTCTGACAAAATTTGCCTAAGAAACAAGTGCTATTTCTTTTGCTTGGCCTAAGTCTACGTCAATCAACAATTTAGGATTTCCAATTCAGTATTTTTTTAACACATATTTAACATTGCATATCAATTTAAAGCTCTTTCAGAACCGAATCCAAATATGTCAGTTATAAGGCTATAGGAGTTGATGAATGGTTAGTGTTTTTCTGTTGTTTCCTTTCGTGTCTGCACTGCATAGTAGAACTGGAGGCCATTACAGCTCGGATGCCAATTTTCCGCAGAAGGGATCCTGATTAAACGCAAAGATTGGTCGAAGTAGGATGGGCCGCCAGGGTGAACTTAAGCATAGACACAACACCGTAAAACACAATCTAATATTGGCTTCCTCCACATTAAGACCTTACTTTCCAATATTTTATTTTGTGTATTTAAGACCTTGTAGTAAAATAAGTAATTTTGCATCGTATCAGCAAAAAATACCACATTGGTCGCAAAAAAAGATGAATGCAATCTATTCTGTCGTAAGTTCTAATAAAATATATATGAATAATATAAGATTCAGGGGCGTAGCTAGACCTTTAACGATGTGTACTCCTAATTTCAGCAGGGGGTTTAGGGGGCCGCTTAAGCTTAAGCTGGCAGATTTTACACATTTTAGACATGAGTTTTCGACACTCCAGACTACTACATGGCTCCTCTCTCTCTCTCTATAGATAGATGAGTGTTAATTAAGTTGGTAATGACATCATCACCATCACCATCAGCGCCATCAACAATATTACCATCATCATCATCATCTCCACCAACATCACCACCATCACCACCATCGCCATCAACATAACCACAACCAACACCATAACCACCATCATCACCATCAGATGAGGTATCAGTTCTTGTTGACGTGCTAGTTTTAGTCACCTCATGTGATATTCTATTTCAAGATTGTTGTTACTATTTTAAATAGCTCCCCACATTCATTAATCTTTTCTTTTTACTTTTCTGTTAATTAAAATAAATAGCACCCTGTGTTGACCTAAATTTAACATATTATCTCTACGTCTTAAGCTGTAAAACAGGCATGCATAGAAAACCTAAATAAATAAATAAATCCATTAAGCACTTAAAAAGTTAAAATCTAGACTTTCTTATTTGACTGATCTGATTCTGGAGCTATTTATTATGGACACCGTGACTATGAATATGAGGCAGTTTATGGTATTTGGTTTGATAAACGGGTGGGAAGATGGAGGAGACACGTGGAATGCAGGTGAAGTTGGAGGGCGGGCGGAGATTGGAAGGAGGAAGCAGGCCAGGGCGCCGACTCCAAGCGCCGCCCAGCTCCCCGCCTCACACGCCGCAGCGCCCGGGGAGATGGGCCTGCACCAGCTGTAATAGCCCTGTCACACTACAACATATCTCGCCGGCGTGCCGCCAACGCGCAAAATCACTTTTAAGTGTCGAGAAACGTCAAGCTTTTTGGCGTCAGCGCAACGTATTGGTAGCGTGCAGCCGACGTACGAAAAAAACCAAAAAAGTTTGGCGCGCCGTCCTGATATGACCTTAGATGTTGGTAGGACGTAAAACAACAACAGGCAAAAAAAGCAACAGTTCGGCGCAATGTGTGGGAATGAGCCTCACGCGCACGCGGCGTGTGCATATCGTTCGCATTACGTTATTCCAGCGATGTCGACGTGCTTCTGACGTCGCCATAATATTGGTACCCGCGCGTTGTCGCGCGTTGTCGCACGTCGAAAGCTTTGTGCAAGCACAAAACTTTGGCGATACCCTGATGCACGTCGCCGACCGTCGCCGTCCATCAACGATTACCAACGCGCCTAATGCGCGCATAACGCTTCCAGATGTCTCCTGACGTTTCGCCAAAAAGTGACAAACGTCGACGCGCGTTGGTGCTAAACGTCGTAATGTGACAGCACCATTAGGGGGTGCCACAGAAACTAATCCGACAGGGGGCATTGTGATGCAATTCGGGTCATGGATGTACCACAGTATAGCGTTTATATACTGCTAGCATTGTTGTTAGTGTCGTGGGAGTGATGAAAATGGGAAATATTGCGCCTAGAGCGGGACTTGAATCCACATCTATTTGCATTCCGGGCCAGTGTGCTAACCATTACACCACCTAGGCTCTCTGATATCACCAGACTACCCATGCCTACCTGTCTATGTGGTTACTTGCCTGAGAGGTCAGTGCAGACTACTACACTCGTCGCTCCTGGAAGTGTAAGTCTTTTAATGCTTACAATTACATACATACAGGGAATGCACTAACACATACATACACAGGGTAGGTTCAACAACCATACAGCGCGTAGCTTGTACAGGATCATAGTCATGGCAACCACTATCATAGGGTGACGACAATGGGAAATATTGCACCTAGAGCGGGACTCGAACCCACATCTCTTTGCACTCCGGGCCAGTGTGCTAACCATTACACCACCTAGGCTGCCTGATATCACCAGACTACCGATGCCTACCTGTCTATGTGGTTACTTGCCTGATAGGTCAGTGCAGACCACTACACTAGTAATACTGTGTTCGCTGGTTAAAGTTACATATGGCTTTACATTAGATGAAGTGCTACTTCGTGTATGTGTATTCCCTAACCTTCCACCACATAAGCTGTAGCTGTGACCTGGACTACTGAGTTGCAACCTCCATTTTCCTGATGTACCAGCAGAATTCGTACTGTGGAGCTAGAATGTTTCAGTCTTCATCCTATCCCCTGCTTGTCTATAGCCGGGATCAACGTGTCTAAAACGAGGCTTCCACAAGCGTTTGTTTACAGAACACTGGCACAGCGTCCTAAATTGATAGTGGGGGTAGGGGCGGTGGCGATGGGGTTCAAAGACTGTCGCATATTGGAAGCAATTACAGGCTTAATACGCTCACCAAAATAACATCTAATTTGAATTCATTTTCTTGAATAACAGATCAATTGAATTTAAATTCAAATGTTGACTTGAATTCAAATTAATGTAGGTTCATTGTCTTGAATAGCAGTCAGGTTTTGTTTAGAAAGTTGATTTAAGTTTGCATTTATTAAAAATAATATTTTGCCATGTTGATTTATGTGATGTATATAGTATTTATGCGAATTTTATTATGAAGGTAATTATCCTGATATTGTTACTATTTTGCCTGTTCACTCTCTATTACTCCTTAACCTTATGTACCTTGCTGTCTGGGTTACTGGAGGTTGGCGTGCAGCCTGGTGGGCAGGAGGTCTGCTATCAACCAGCTCCCTCCTGCTTCTCCTCCTGCCCTCCAGGTGGCACCTCTCCCCCTACTGTCGGCCCATTCTGCCTCAGTGGCTTTATCCGAAGTTCAGTTCATTGTCTTGAATAATAGAGGACTTGCTATGTAGATCAGACCCAGCTCACTGAGTTCTTTGAGTTGTGGTTTTATCATCCAATGGAGAAAATACTTCTATAGGAATCTTGCATCTGAGGGTTTTTGTGATATATTATATATATATATTTATATAAATATATATATGTGTGTGTGTGTCTTGGAGGTGTGTGTTTAAAAAACGAGGGGAAGCATCACCCCTAGAGTGTGATTCGAACCCACATTACTGCCATTCAAGGGCTAGTGACCTAACCATTAGCCAATATAAATCCCTTGGTGCAATCAACCTACCCACACCTACCTGTATATGTAGCATTTCATCCGAGGAGCTCAGTGAAACTCACTAGACCTGTATATATACATTTTATTTTTGCATGAATTAATCAAAACCAAATAATAGAATGGAAAAAAAAAGAAAAACCTCCAAAATAGGTTAATAGTTACATACATCCCCATTCCTTCACTCTATGAATCGATAATTTTATAGGCATATATAAATATTGAATATATATTTATGCAAGTATTTCTCGCTCTCTCCCTATATACAAAGACCCTATAATACTAAGACGGCTCACTCCCTATCTCTCCCATGGTAATGTAAATTTTGCAGTGCCACCTTGTGGTGGGTTTGATCAGCCCAGCTGCTGGTTGGTGTTTCACATAATTATATTATACATGAGATAGGTAAGTAGTGTAGTAGTCTGCACTGACCTCTCAGGCAAGTAACCACATAGACAGGTAGGCGTGGGTAGTGTGTTGATATCAGGGAGCCTAGGTGGTGTAATGGTTAGCACACTGGCCCGGAATGCAAAGAGATGTGGGTTCGAGTCCCGCTCTAGGCACAATATTTCCCATTTTCATCACCCCCATGACACTGGTTGCCGTGACCATGATCCTGTACAAGCTATGCGCTGTATGGTTGTTGAACATACCCTGTGTATATATGTGTTAGTGCATTGCCTGTATGTATGTAATTGTAAGCATTAAAAGACTTACAATTCCAGGGGGACGAGTGTAGTGGTCTGCACTGACCTCTCAGGCAAGTAACCACATAGACAGGTAGGCGTGGGTAGTGTGTTGATATCAGGAAGCCTAGGTGGTGTAATGGTTAGCACACTGGCCCGGAATGCAAAGAGATGTGGGTTCGAGTCCCGCTCTTGGCACAATATTTCCCATTTTCATCACCCCCATGACAGTATGAATACACATCAATATGAAATTGCTATGAACAAATACACATCATCATCAGCATCGTCATCAGCATCACCATCATCACACATCTTTCACATTCATATATACATTTATACATATAATATAGCACCTGGTTAACCAAGAGAACAGCCAGCGCACCAAGTGGTGGGTTTGATCATTTTAATTACACAATACAGGCTGAGTGAGCCGTCTTAGTATTATAGGGTCTTTGCTATATATATATATATATATATATAATATATTGGGGCCTACTAAAAGGCAACTCATAATTCGTCATCCTGTCACAACTAGTAACAGCAGTAACTCACATGGAATTCAGAAGTTTCTGTACAAGTTTGGAAAATGAAATCACTATTCTTAAAGAGTTCCCCACCCATGTCTCTCAGGGCTCATTCAGTCTGCGATAACATGACATGGCCAATCGACTATGGTGGGGAAGAGCGATTTGATTATGGTTCCAAACAGCTCTTTTCGTGTGTGTGGTGGGTGGAGAAATATACATTTTCAGACTTGGGTTAATTTGAAAAGGGTGTAGTTTGTCCAATTTCGACTGCGTGCACAACGACTGTAATGAGATTTGGTTGTGTACTCGATGAACTAACTAGAGAGGTCCTAAGTTTCTGTACATCCCCATACAGGCCCTATTTTTGTTTTGACTTAAGCATCTGCTTGGAGAATTTTGACATCAGGAGGGTCGGTGTAGATGAATGTGTGTAGGATGTCTGGTGGGTGTGTGGCAGTGGGGTGATGGTTGTTATTTTACGTCCTAGCAACATCTAAGGTCATATCAGGATGGGGATGTTAGAAAAAGCAGCGGGATATGTGTGTAAAGGGTGTGTGTGTGGGTGAGCCTATGAGTCTGTGGACAGGGTGTCTGTGGTAGGTGTTTTGTGTGTCAGTTGGTGGTGGGGTGGGCGTGGGGTGTGTGTGTGATTGGAGGTGTGGGTGTGGGTGTGGGTGTGGGTGTGGGTGTGGGTGTGGGTGTGGGTGTGGGTGTGGGTGTGGGTGTGGGTGTGGGTGTGGGTGTGGGTGTGGGTGTTTGGAGGTAGGGGTAGGATGTTTGTGTGTTTGGAGGTAGGGGTAGGGGTATGGTGTGTGTGTGTTTGGAGGTAGGGATAGGGTAAGCAAAACAGTCGGGGAGGTGGTTGCGGATGGCATTGGTGTATGTATGTGTGTGGGGGTGTGGGTGGGCGTCATGGCAACGGACTTTATGGAATGTTGTGGTTGGGAACCTGAAGAGATGTGGGGCATGGTTGATGGTGTGGTGGCACTGCAGATTGGTTGGGGATGTGGCTTATACTTGCTTACATATCGCCAACCGAATTCACCAAAAATATCGCGTCATATTATTGCTCAGCTAATTCACTTCTTTTGGTGGCGTCAAATGCAATTAAAAAAAATTTGCAAAACAGACACAAATTGAAAATAATAAACCATTTGCAGAATATTGCTTGAGGTATTAATATTGTAGTAGCCTGTACTGACCTCACATGCAAGGAACCACATATACAGGTAAGGGTGGATAGGGTGAATACATCAGGGAGATTAGGTCGTGTAATGGTTAGAAGGCTAGCCCTGGAATGGTAAAAAGCATAGGCTCGAATCCTGCTCGAACCCTTTCTCATTTTCATCACCCCTACAACTCTGCTTGCCGTGATCTGGATCCTGTACAAGCTATATGCTGGATGGTTGTTGAACCTACCCTGTGTCTGTATATGTAAGTGCATTTCCAATATGGTCGAGTCAAATCAATGACGTAAAAATTGATACTTGTCGCTTTCTAGCGAGGTGTGAGGCCTTATTAGGATAGGGCAAGGACTGATTGGCTCAGCATTAGGATAATGTGACTGAGTTGGATACCAGGTCAAGGTGCTGGTGGTTCGGTCTCCCAATGGGGCAGCACTATAAAGTCACCATTAATGCACACTGTCACAAGTCGATACCCATCCTGATATGACCTTAGATGTTGCCAGAATATAAAACTCCGACAATCAATCAACCATTTCTCGCATGTGTATGACTTAATGAGGTAAACCTGTTAAAAAAACGCACACTTCAAGGATGAAGAGACTGCTTAAATGGATTAATATGCCAACAAATCCATGCACTGTCGTGGTAATGATAACCATTGTAAGAGGTAGCCACAAATGTATCTTCTTTCTAAGTGTTTGCTTTGACTTGGCCAGGGAGTATACGCACAATCTCCAATACTGTATGCGGGTACTCTACGCTAAATCATAACATCCAGTATCTATATCTGTATTATATCACAATTCCTTCCATCATCAGTCAATTTAAAACCTATTCAAAGGATAAAGCCATTTGACTCACCTCTTTGTGAGAGAATGATGAAGAATCAATCAACATGTCTAGTGGTCGTCGTGGATAGATGGGATGGGATGCGGTGGTGGCGTGAGGTGGGAGAAGGGATGGTGGTGGTAGTAGGCGAGGAGAGTGTGGTGGTGGGGGAGGAGGAAATAGTGGTTGTGGTAGGCGAGGAGAGTGTGGTGGTGGGGGAGGAGGAGGCTGTGGTGGTGGTAGGCGAGGAGAGTGTGGTGGTGGGGAGGAGGAGATGGTGGTGGTGGTAGGTGAGGAGAGTGTGGTGGTGGGGCAGGAGGAGGTTGTGGTGGTGGTAGGCGAGGAGTGTGGTGGTGGGAGGAGGAGATGGGGTGGTGGTAGGGAGGAGAGTGTGGTGGTGGGGGGGAGAGGAGATGGTGGTGGTGGTAGGCGAGGAGAGTGTGGTGGTGGGGGAGGAGGAGGTGCTGGTGGTGGTAGGTGAGGAGAGTGTGGTGGTGGGGAGGAGGAGATGGTGGTGGTGGTAGGTGAGGAGAGTGTGGTGGTGGGGGAGGAGGAGATGGTGGTGGTGGTAGGCGAGGGGAGTGTGGTGGTGGGGGAGGAGGAGATGGTGGTGGTGGTAGGCGAGGAGAATGTGGTGGTGGGGGAGGAGGAGATGGTGGTGGTGGTAGGTGAGGAGAGTCGCCTCGGGAAGGATATCTCATACAAGGGCAGCAATGAAGCAGACCAAATGGTAAAGACATTTAACGATGTGTTCACAGGGCTAGGTACCATTAAAGTAGAAGCTAAGATCCATGTATACATTTCTATTCAGCCTGTAATCTATCCTCCTAGAAGAATTCCCCATGCTATTGAGAGTAAAGTATGTGAAGAATTAGATAGGATGATAAGGCTAGGAGTTATTGTGGAGGAAACTGAACCAACACCATAAGTTAACTCAATAATGGTAGTAAAGAAACATGATAAAATCCGGATTTGTTTGGACCCGAGTAATTTAAATAAGGCTATAAAGCGGGGATGATATCCAACATGAACCATAGAAGAAGTTGTATTGAAATTAGAGGACTCTAAATTCTTTTCGGTATTCGATGCGAAAGGCGGATACTGGCAAATTCAGCTTGACACCGAAGGCTCAAAACTCTGTACATGGGGAAGGTTCAGATACACGAGGTTACCGTTCGGCATTAAAACAGCAGGTGACATATTCATCTCTGAGATGAACTGCATTCTCCATGGTTTAAAAAGTGTTAACGTCATAAGTGATGACATACTGGTCTATGGAAATTCATTGCATGAACATAATGAGAATCTCAGGGTCCTCCTCGAACGAGCCAGACAGGTAAATCTAAGATTAAATCCTACCAAGTCCAGCATATGTAAAATTAAGGTAGAATATGTTGGCCATTTTATTTCTGAGAAAGGGATAAAACCTAACAACGAGAGAGTCCAAGCAATCACTGACATGCCCACCCCCACTAACAAACAAGCAGTACAACACTTTTTAGGCATGATTGCATATGTTGCCAAATTCCTTCCAAACCTAGTGGAAATAACGAAACCATTACGCATTCGCACTAACAAAGAAACAGCATGACATTGGAATGCAGAACAACAGAAGGCATTTGATAAACTAAAACACATGATAACGCATGCAGCTATACTCCATTTCTACGATGTAACTAAAGAAATCACCCATCAGGTAGATGCTTCCAAGTGTGGTCTTGGAGTGGCTTTATTACAGGAAGGCCACCCAATTACAATGCCCTTGAAAGCTCTCCATGAATCTCAAAGCAGTTATGCTCTAATCGAGAAAGAGCTTCTGGCAATCTGTTTCAGATGTAAGAAATTTCACAATTACATATTTGGCAAAAAAACTGCGCATAGAAACAGACCACAAACCACTTGTAGCTATTGTAAATAAGCCCTGCATCAGCTGTCTGCATGCATGCAATGCATGCGGATGGGGTTACAAATTATAATTTAGAACTAGCGCACATAAAAGGTTGTAACATGTTTGTTGCAGATGCGCTCTCGAGAGACCACAGCACCACAACCCAGCCAAATGAACTTTTTGACAAAGAAATCAGCATTGCAGCAGTAGAAATACTTCAAGACTGTATACAACAAATTGCCACTGAAACACAAATTGACACAGTTCTAAAAGAAGTGACAAGGTTGGTTGAGAACGGATGGCCGGAAGACGAACGACAACTACCCAAATGTGCGACACCGTTCCACACATTTCAACACAAAATAACAAAACAACAATGTACCGCTGAAGGGCACCAGGCTAATAATACCAAAACAACTAAAAAAAACAATATTGACAAACCTGCACGAGAATCATGAGATAATAATAAAAAGTAAAAGATTAGCTAGAGAATTCGTTTTCTGGCCGGCAATGCTAACTCAGTTAGAAGACATAATTTCAAAGTGCAGTTTATGTCAACAGTACGATAACAAGCAACACAGCAAACCATTAAAGTCACATGAAATCCCATGCATTCCATTCAGTAAAATAGGTGCTGACCTATGCCAAATAGGGAACCAATAGTATCTGCTTTTGGTTGACTATTTTTCTAAATACCCTGAGGTAATTGAACTTCAATCCACAACAAGCAAGGCAGTAATACTAGCTATGAAGCAAATATTTGTTAGGCATGGCATCCCATCAGTAGTTATCTCAGATAACGGACCAGAGTTTGCTAGCTCGGAATATAGAAACTTCGCGAAGGAATACAAGTTCACTATAATGTTCTCAAGCCCACACTATCCACAAAGAAATGGCCATGCGGAAAAAGATATTCAGACAGTCAAAACAATGATAAAAAAAGTTATGCATGAATCCAAAGATTACAATCTGTTTTTGTTGAACTTTCGGAATACGCCTCTGTCAGAACTAAATTCTTCACCCGCTCATCTATTAATGAGTCACAGACTGCGGTCTAAACTGCCTATATTAATAGGGGATTTAAAACCTGACATACAGAAAGTTAAAGAGAATCAAGTCGAGAAAGTACAACAGAACCCACAAAAATTCTATGATCGACATGCCGGAAAGCGACACAAGAAAATAAAGGTCAGAGAACATGTAGGATACATCACACACAAAGGGAAATGAGCCCCGGGTGTAATAACAAAAACAATTAACAAAGACTCGAGAAATTACACAATCAGAATTGGTTCTAACTTGACACTTAGAAGAAACTGCAAACACATATTCCCAACCAAAGCAGAAACAAACGAAAACCGACAAGCAAACACACTCCCAGTAGATCCACAGCTGGCAAACACAGTTAACCCAAATACAACACGAGCTAACTAAGTCACACGACATGGCCGAGAAGATTTGGTTATCAGGAAAAGAGACCAACTGCTACATGCTTATTAGCAGAGCTGTCAAGATAAGGTTAACAAGCTAAATGAAAGGAAATTTATGGCATCACTTGATAATGAATCCTGTGTAACTATGTGTGTGTAATCAGCATCACAAGTTGAAAGTGAGATAGGCAAAAGCAAATTCCTGAGAATTACTATTAGTGTTAAGTTACAAACATCACCGGGGTCAAACTTTATATGTGTATATCCTTACAACTGACATGGTCATTACATAGAGCGTTTTACAATATATCGAGACTTGTATGTAGCCATTTGACCATGTTATTGATACTTCATGTACTCAAACCATATTTGATGACATTTCATATACACCTATTAATATGAACATTTGGTACTATGCACTTACATAAACTGTGACGAAAGTCACCATTTCATGTGCAGTGCCCACCATGCTAGTTTGAGATACGTTTTATTGGAAAAAGAGATAATATATGTCAAGTCCAACATCGAAAACCAGAGACTGCCAAACAAAACCAAACTGGACTGTAAACAACTCTTAACTCATATATTATTTTCTGTTGCTCATTTTGTTCATTTATCCTCGACACGTTCTTGTTCTTTTATTGTTTGTGAAAGGAAGATGTTATGTTTGTACTGAGGCACTGCCAGCCAGGAACCAGCCAGTCGGGACCAGCTTCATGGGTGACCAGCATAGACTGGTGAGCACCGGAATAAAGCATTGTTTAACTAGACATCAACATGTGCAGTCGTTCCTGAGTTCTAACTTTACAGGTGGTGTAATGGTTATCACACTGGCCCGGAATGCAAGAGATGTAGTGGGTTCGATTCCCGCTCTAGGCGCAATATTATTTTCCCATTTTCATCACCCCCACAGCACAATTAAATCCACTATTATTTATAGCTTCCTATTGTCCTTTAGTGATTATGATAAACACATCGTCACTACTTCACCCCACTCCACGTTACCCTTACCACCACCGCATAGCAGCAGCGTTCTAATAGTTGCCGAGGAGGCAGCCTCCCAAAGCTCTCATTTGCCGGCAGACGACAAACATTCAAACCCACTTAAGATTCTCAACTCCGACACAAATGGAAGGTAATCTTGTTTAATGCCCGGCCAGCGTCCTCCCCCCCCCCCTCCCCACTTCCTGCCCCCCCCCCCCCTCCGCGCCCTCCCTTCCTCCTGCTCTCCCGCTCTCCCTCCCTCTTAGACAGACGACTTTCAGGAGACGGGGAGGGGAGGGAGGGGGGAGCTCCTTCAATTATGGCCCACGGCACCGTCAGTCACCCGAGCGAGGGCACGGTGTGCGCATCTACAACAATGGCACTTGCGGTTTGAGAGCAGATGGCTTTTGTTATTTGGCGGGTTTTTTTTTGTCGCTGGCGGTGGTCGTTTGCACTTTGAGGGCAGCATCTTGGTTCTATCTATTGGAATGGTGAATGCTGGAAAGGAAGGACCAGTGCTGCTGTGGTATGTCTTCAAGGCTTTGTACTTATTCACAGTTATCTGATCGACTATCTCTAGCAGGGGCCTAGATTGGGATTTTCAGGAGGTACGCAAACCTTTTCAGCGATTGAAAAAAGCGCTAGGGTACATTGAAAATGCATACACAGATTTACATCATATATTTTGATTAAACAAAATTGTAATGTCGTTGTTGGTTCGGTTGTTGGAGTTTTATATCCTAGCAACATCTAAGGTCATATCAGGACGGGGATTGTAATCTCAGGTGGTAGGGCAATAGTGGTTAAGCGTTGACTGTTAGGGCCATTCAACCCTAGTGAGACTTCTCAGCTGTATTGTATGCAGGCCGGGTAATGGTCACACAGGTGATGAGGTGGTTTTCTTTTCTATAAAAATAGATCAAACTGATGCGTGTTTAGAATCATGGATCACTATTTGTAAAGAAACAATTCACTGCAACAGTGTTCTTCAATGCAAGCATCACAAAGCTAAAAGTTGGATGGGTTTCAGTTCTTGTAATCTTTTAAAAGATAAATATATTAGGTTTGAGTGTTATAATCTACGTTGCTTTAGTTTCCATTCAGATATGACCTTATATGTTGCCAGGAATGAAAACTCCAACGAAAGAACAACCTTCCTTTAGTTTTGAAATAACTGTTCTTTTCAATGGCTAAATTTTGAGATATTTCAAGTGCAAAGATGCCAAATTAATGTTGGCAACCACATCAAAACTCTGACACCGTGGGCTTCAGCAGTGTCAGGTTCTATTAAATCGAATCATTTCCTTTCACCAAGTGCACCAGTATCTAAAGCATGTGCATATCATTAAATTTGGATCATTGTTATTGTTTAAAAATTGGATGTTTTCATCGGACAATGCAGCTGTAATATAACTGATACTGAATTTGAAGCCTTTAACTATGCGCTATAACCTATCTAATTCAACCTATCACTTCCCGAAATGACATCGGAGTGTGGGCTATTTGAGCTCTGACCGAGTAGGTTAACTCAGTCCCGAGCAATTAAACCGAGTGTCCTGTAGACATTCTCAGTAGTTATATGTGAAATGTAGATAATATTTCTAGGATTTGAATACAGTAAAACCTCTCTAACAGTCCACCTCCACAGATTGATCACTCACTTATATCGATCACTTTATTTGGGTCCCAAACGATCACCCATACAATACCATTGTACCGATACAAAAAACTCCCCGTGCTGACCTCCTCACTAAATGGACCATTTATAGTCGATCCAATGGTCGGTCGATTTAGAGAGATTGTATTGTGCTTTGGTAAGATGTAGAAGCTATTCATGTAACGACTACATGTTAAAATCTGGATGACTAGATCTTTACCAGAGGTTCAGTACATTGCAGAATTGTGCAGTAATGGAGGAGAGAGAGGAGAGGTGGAAAATACTTGTGTTTGAATGGGATGGTGGAAGTGGAGACTGATTGCTCATTGCCTTTAACATCCATCCCATAATACTTCTTTCATTCTCTATCAGAGCTCCAATGGGATCAATTGTCTTTTATAAAGCTACGAATTTGTGGCCGCAGCAGCAAAACCTGTTTATTGAATCACCTTTAACAACGTATTCAAATGATGATGATTGATATGACAAGGATACTGGATGTAGACCAACATTTTGATAATGGTGTGTATGGTAGTATTCATACTATTACTTCTATGTTATTCATATTTATTTGTATATCTACCTACTATGGACACCAGACGGGATGGCCGAATGAATTAGAGCGTCCGTCTCCTGTGTTGGTAGACCATGGGATCGTGAAACCAATGACTTAAAAATTGTAACGTGTTGCTTCCTAGCCAGGCAATTGGCATTATTAGGAAAGGGCAAGAACTGGTTGGCTCAGTGTCAGGATAATGTCTTCCAGTGGGGCAGCACTATAAAGTTGCCATGAGTTCGCACTGTCACAAGTTGGTACCCGTCCTGATATGACCTTAGATGTTGCTAGGACATAAAACAACAACAAACAAACCTACTATGGATCAAATTATGTAACTACCATAATCCTGACCCTGAAATATAGATTTGAATTCAATTGATTGGTGATGGTTTAATGGCATGTTGGCAGCAATGGCCATATTTATCGTGAAAAGTTAGCGGTATTTAATTCATCACTTTTGTTAACCACATTTATATTATGTTTATATTGAAATTTATGCAAAGATCTGAAAAGGTCAGAATTGTGTCAAATGACAGCAGAAATGATCTCATATACACTTTTAAAGTGGTTAAATTTGTGTCAAATGAAAGCAAAATTTATCTAAAGAAACATAGCTGAAGTTTACAGGAGGCGATACAGTTCAGTTGTTGTCCGGAACTTTGAATTTTCTTTGTGCTTTACATTACATTACATTAATTTTACCTCTGTACTACACCTCTGAATACTCGTAGCCCAGGGAGAAGGAAGCATTAAGAATGTATAGTCCATTGAAAGCATCACATTTCTAAGGAAAAGACACGACCTAGATTTGACCCAACATATCCATCTTGGATACTGGGACACTCATTAAGCATTAGATTAGATTAAAGTGTTTGAGCTGGATCCTCATGCCAAGTCAGTTGATTGATTGATTGGTGGTTGCTTTACGCCGTGTCGGCAGCATAGGCCATATTCACGGCGAGAAATGTTTGTTTTTGTTCAAACCGTCGCTTTTACATGTAAAAGCACGGCCAAGTCGGAGACTCCACTATATTTGGTGAGGATGCTTTGTTCAGTTTTGTCATTTGCAGCAATGAATCTGAATTTGCTGAAATTGATAAGAAGAACTACTATATACATTTAATAGAATTTATCATTACTAAAACCTATGTAGTCCAGCATTTCAGTGTGCATATCAAATTAATTTTGAATGCTTTCATTTCAAATATCGTCAAAGTTAATGTTTTATAATAAAGGCCACTTCCAACTAAATTAGAGTCGATTATAATGATGAACTTGGTATATTTGTCTAAGCAAATATTTCAGAGGCTCAAAACCGTCACCCGTTCTGATATGACCTTAGATGTTTCCAGGACGTTAAACTGCTCAAATTCCCCCCTCCTGCCACCTCGAATAAAAATCCTTGTAACAAATATTCTAAGTCCAGAGAAGCGCATGTCATTTATTGCCCAATCTTACCCATCTGTGTAAAAGTACAATCTGCATGATGCTAGCTCAAGATATTTAAGAAATGATATTACAATAGTCCCTAACTTTTTAACAGACAACTCTGCAAGCAAACCTGATGAGAAGTCAGTTTGGTCATTGAACAATTGTCTACACATCACAGTAGTCGCTAAATATAATTAACTACTATTGTGTTGTTAATGCCTGTGTTTTTATCCAAAGCTACCTTAAGATAATAAATACATCCAGCAGACATGCCAGTTTTACGCACTCATTGTCCGGGCCACCCCAAGTGAGCCAATTAGATCTACACTGAATTGGGCGCATGATCTATCTTAGCATTATAGTATATTTGATGCTCAGTCTAATGGTCTTTTTAAAAATATTGTTATTGACGGCAAAAGAAAGCTAATACATGGAATCGTAGAGCATCAATATCACTTATACAACCTGAGTCGTGATGCCCTACAATCCAGCACAGATGGTGCTTAGAACTATTTACATATCAAATTAAGTGATTTGTGAATTTCATGGAAGATGAGATGGGTGATAAGAGAGAAAACAAACAAACAAACAAACAAAATAAAAGGATGACTCCTATCTATGAGCTGGAGCTCAAGCAATTCTCTCCTGTGATGTCAAGCAGAGAAGTGCGTTTTGGGGTTGCATAGGTTACAAGCTTTCAGGGTCTTCATGGCAAATATCAAAGAAATTCCTGACAAATGCTTGATGAAACATAGCTAAGAGTACGTAACCTCTATAATGTGTGTCTTTATGCTGCTGAGTTTAACTCGGAAATCGTAGACACCCGATTGAATCAGAAATATAAACGACATGGATGATTGGTTTTCAGAGAGTAAGTCACACATTCAACAAATATTAATATGTGCATAGTCATACCTTAACAACTAAGAAAATAACCAACTCAAACAACCCTAGATTTGATCTCTGCTCTACCTATGATATGACTGTTGTCATCACTTGAACAAGTCTCATAACAACATTTTCAAACCGAACAATTATTTCACCCATTTCCTCTACCTGTATCACATACAATTTGAAACTCGCACTTAGAACCGAATAATCATATTGTTGAGTACGACCATTTAATCAGTCACGACCATTGAAGAAATCTAAATGGCGACTCGAGTAATGGATTCATTTCTAGAATCGTCGACAAAAATTACACCCCGATTAATTTAGTTTCCTTTTTGGGGGGGCTGTGATAAGGACAGCCGAACTTTCCTCACCGGAAATGCTCTATCATTCTCTGCGGGATTTCCATTGGGATTCTTTTAGAAATCTGATGGGTTGGAATAAACGTGACATTCGCTCGATAAAAATGGAACTTAGAAAAATGGCTCAGATGGAGCGAGATAGGCTTAAATGGGACGCCAAATGTCACGTGTATACATTACTCGTATTGAATATGCCGAACGTAAAGTTGGAGTCCAATGGTTTTGAGTTTCTGTAATTTTCTGAGATAAATATATTAGGTTGATCGTTATAATTTACTGTGCTTTAGTTTGAAGTAATTTTTATTTTAAATCGCTAACTTTTTAGATATTTCAAGTGAAAACATGCCAAATTAAATTTGGCAGGCATACTAAAACTCTGACATTATATCCTTCTGCTGGAACATGTTCTATTAAAGTGACATCGCATTATTCCATTGTATGGGGTGACAAATGTTTAATAAATGCACCAGTATCTACGTTAGATATGTAGGATCAAATCTAGATAAGTGTTTTGGTTTTGAAAATTTGATGTTTTCATCGGACTATGAAGCTTTAGCCTTTCAGAACTTTAGATTTGATTCTACATATTTACCGTTGATACCATCGCACTACTTATTGAGCATGTATTGCCCCATAGAAAGGAATACTGCGTCAATTTAATAGAACCTATTCCGGCAGAAGCTTATGATGTCAGAGTTTTGTCATGCCTGCCAAAACTAATTTTACATGTTTATTCTTCAAATATCTAAACAGTTAGTCCTTTAAAATAAAAGTTACTGCAAACGAAAGTGAGGTAGATTATGATAATCAGATTAATATATTTATTTAAGAAAAGTAAGAGAAACTCAAAACCATCGGACTATGCAACTTTAACCATCTATTGCTGCCTAGAAGGAGAACTAAGTTTATTTTATGAAACCTGTAACTCCTGAAAAACCTATGATATCCAACATTTCGATGTAGGTGCCAAATTGAATCGGTCATGTTCTTACTTCAAATGTCTCCAAAGTTAGCCATTTAACATTTTAAAATTCACTTCAAATTAATGTGAAGTAGATTATAATTCGCAGCGCTCGGAGAAAAGAGAGAAGGCATGTTTAACTAATTATATTTATTCAATGATTAGTCAATCATATTAATGTCATAAGGTTATCTTAATCATCATCATATCATAATCAGATAACAAACAGAGAATGTCAGTGCTGCAGGGGCGTGTGAGGCTGGCTCAGATGTGGGTGACTGACACTGTCCTGAAGGAAGAGCTGGCTTCCGTATTGTCCATCAATTGGCTGTCGAAGTTGTCAAATGTGAATGGGCATCTTGCTGGAGCGACATGAGGCAGGCATTTAAGGCATGATAATAGAGTCAATTGGTGAAATCAGCACTTAACCACTACTAACGAGACAAAATAAAGAATCTAACATGAAAGAAAAGGGTTGGGCAGGTGGGAAAAATCTGACTTGCTAGTTTGCGGGCCTGAGGCGAAGTGAGATTTGCAGGCAGTGGTGGTCACATGTGGGGTCAAGGAGGGGTCACTTTAGCCTCGCTTGTGAATTAATGATGTTGCCTCGCCAACATACGTGATTATCGACCTAATATATTTACATAAAGAAAAAAAGCCGAAACTCAAAACGGTCGAATTATTCAACTTTAAATTAAAACAAGCCCTACTCCTTCAGTTTTTGGTTTAAAGTGAATCTGTGAGGTCACTACTTTTATGTTCCTTCACTTAATGGCTTTGAATTGAAAGGATTGTTCAACATCGGCTTTCACTGATCGGACACTCAGTCAAAGTTATTGCACCATCAGTTCAAAAGATGCAGTCCGACGAAGGCCAAGCATTTGTGGGATCAACACAGTGTTACATAGACTTACTTCCTATATATCTAATTTAAATTGTTTGTGTGTTTGGTTTTACCTCCTAGCACAGATACGGTCAGATCAGGACGGGAACCGACTTGTGATAATGCGCACTGATGTCGGCTTTATAGTGCTTCCTACGAACCACTGGCACCATACCCGATTATCCAACTCAGTCGCATTATTATGATACTGAGCAAACCAGTCCTTGCCACATCCTATTAATTCCGAGCACCACACTAGCTTGCGACAATAACCAATATTGTAAGTCATTGCTTTGACTGGATATAGATTCGAACCCAGGACCTCTCACACAGGAAGCCAGCCAGCAGTCTTAGCGATTCGGTCACCCCGTCTGATCACCAATTTAAATACCAGTCCCGTTATTAACAATCTTTTGCTGCCTGAAGTGAATACAAAATCAATTTAATAGAACCTGTTAATGCTGAAGCCTATGGTGTCGAGGATTTAGACCTCCATGCCAAAAGTAATTTTACATGACTTCACTTCAAATATTTCCAAACTGTGTCACTTATTGTAAAAAGTTCCTTCAAGCTAAAGACAAATAAATATATCATAATGATCAAACTAATATATGTATCTAAAAAGATCAAGACCACCGGACTGTGCAACTATAAGATGCGCGTCTATCTCCCTCCCCCCAACTCCCTCCCTGGTCCCCATACCCTATTCTCTCTCGTCCCTAGCCACCCCATACGTCAGTCCGTGAATGGGGGAATTATGCACCCGGAGAGATAGCGATGCGCCACCTATCAGTCAATGCAAGTTCTTCAGAGCTATGCCTTCCCACGGCGAAGCTTATCGGATGGGTGACACTAGCAAGGGTAGACAGTCAAATCTCTGATGAGCAAACGCCGGCAATGATTTCCTTGCATAATAACAACATATTTATACAGGCGTCGGCTTGCCATATTCTGCTAACCACCCCGTGCTAGCTGCACGGCAGTTCTTATCTCTATGACCGTTTACTGTCTTGTATGACCTTATATGTTGTCAGGACGTAAAACTCCAACAAGCAACCAGCTATAACTGTTTCTTTTTCGTGTTATGTATCTCATTAATTTTGACCACGGCTCAATTCTGTTTGTTTGTGTAATTTATCTGATCACGTGAGACGTGTGCCCCTATGTTCTTTGTTTATGTTAATTATCTCATTATCTGGGACCGATGGTTTGTTCTGTTTGCGTTATTTAGGACATTATCTAGGCCGGATACTCTATTCTCTTTGCTTGTGTTTTCCTAGTCTATTTTCTGGAACGGATACTCTATTTTGTTTCTGTCTTTTTGCATCCCATTTTTCTGTGACAGGTGCTCTATTCGACTTGTGTTAAGTAATCATCCCGCTACCTGGATCGTGTGGTGGTTGTCTCCAACTTCAAAATAACACATCTCTATGGGGTTATAGGGCTGCCCCACTCAGATACCATGTCACTGGCACCATGCTATGATATCCTACTCACTCACGTTATCCTGATAACCAGTTATTTTCCTTGTGCTTAGCGAGATACCTACAAGTGCCTCCTTTCTCTCTCACTGGCTGGACGCAGTTGAGAATTGATCCAAAGACCTACCGCGTTGGAGGCGAACCCTCTACCACCCGACATAATTCATTTGGGAGGGGGGAGAGGGAGGGCGGGGGTTATAACTAAAATTTAGAACTAACCCATGTTCTTTGATAATAACTGAACAAGTTAACCGATATGAGCAGGAAGGCCGATGTATCCCAATTATTATACGTTATTTCTGCGCACATATATATCTATCACACATCACTTTACACGTATATATTTTTCTTTTGTGTATATATATACATTACTATCTCACCTATATGTGTATAGGTATATATATACATGATGTATAACGAATTATGCGAGTATAAAAATACGAAGGGAATTGTTTCCATTATATATATTATATTATTATTATAGTTATTACCATTGTTATTCTCCGTAAGACTCCGCACTTTACTGATGGCGCCACCTGTGGGCCATCTCCCCTCCAACGGCTGTCGCACCAGAGGATTTTTAGATGAGAACAATAAGCTGATCATCGCCATTGCAACAACCGCAGCATGTAATAATACATATTCTTCCTCATGATAGAAGTTTCCATATAAGGGCGTCTGGCTTAGTTCTTTTGGTGACCACTAGGTGCGGCCGAACCTAGCGACTGCTTTTGTGTGTACACCAGGGCCGCGTTCAGGCTCCGTCTCGGAGGCGCCTCGGAGGCGCCCGTGACGTCAGGCTAGTCTGAACAACAATAGCAGTTGGTCGCCTCGAAAATGGCCGCCCCCATAGGCGGCGGCCATTTGCAATCGAAATGCTGCGCTCTGATTGGATGAAACCACTGCATGCGGCGGCCATTTTCGAGGCGCTTTTTGTCTCCAACCTGAAAAGGGAGGCGTCTCCGAGACGTCTCCGAGACGCACCCTGAACGCAAATAGAGCAAAAAGCATCGCCGAGACGTCGCCGAGGCGCCTCCGAGACGGACCCTGAACGCGGCCCAGGTGGTGCTCTGGACCCAAGTGTGATTTGGTGGAGACTTTGTACCGCCTGACCAGGAAGGGGCATGGTGTGGCACTGACTTGACAGTTGGCAATCAATCAGTGAAATTACTAACCGTAACCCGTAGCCAGACTGCAACCCCTATTTGACTTTCGGGTTTAAAACGATATCAGCGCTGTTCCACGGTCCTCTTGTGTTTGAGACTGAAGATGTAAAGTTATGTGTATTATATTATGTACACTATATATTTTTATTCATAATATATATTATATGTTGGATATATTATATGTGTTATATATATATTATATAATATATGTGCATATTCTATTGATTACGTATATTACATTATATTTATATAATAATATATATTATATATATTATATATAATATATATTATATATACATTTTATTTATTCTATATATTCTATATATTCTATATAATCTATATATTCTATATATTCTATATATTCTATATATTCTATATATTCTATATATTCTATATATTCTATATATTTGATATATTCTATATATTCTATATATTCTATATATTCTATATATTCTATATATTCTATATATTCTATATATTCTATATATTCTACATAGTCTATATAGTCTATATATATTATAATATATATAATATATGTGATATATTTATCATATTTAATATAATATTATATATATTATATATGAACCTCTGAGCCTCCATCTACTCTGTTCACTGACCACCTGTAAGCCTCCAACAGGTCCATTTTGAAACTGTACCCGAGGGTAGTGTGATTAGAATAACTGATCCTGTATGATTATAGTGCCTTATCTCCTAATATTAATAATGAAAACAATATTATAATATAGTAAATTTCAAACATACTTTAAGCACTTTAATTTGTGCCATATGTAAATTTGTGATTATGTCTGAGTAAGAAAACTACTACTACACTTGTCCAAAGACAATGCACCTTGTTTGCCATGGGATGGCTCCACTGCATAATTACTTAAGAAATTCCTACATGAAAGCGCTGAGTGCCGTCTTGTCGTACAATGTCTTTGGTGACAGTGACCGAGACCTAACTCTCAGTGTAGTCAGCTCCTCGATAGTAAGACTCGTTTTCATATCTGATATTGATGTTGATATTTATTTTATCGCAGCTGCTGCCCAGGAGCGTTTGCTGCATAATGGCCGCTTCCGCTGAGGGATAGCAAAGCCTCGCATTCCCCCTATAGGGGGGGCTTGTATGTATATATATATATATATATATATATATATGTATATATATATGGATTGCTAACGGCACTTCGTAGAGGACCAGTGGCCTCAACACACACACTCTACTCTGTTTTATCCAAATTTATCCTCCTAGCATTAAAACCTCAGTCAAATAGTATCCCCCTAAAAGAAGTCCATCCCTCTACTAATAACCCTCCAGAAGAAACACCTCCGCTGAGTAAGTATCCCACTCGAAATAATACTTTGAATGAGTAGGTCTTTGCAAACCACCTCCCGTTGGTTTATTAAACGGAAGGCCAGTGTACTGATGGTAGTAGAAAGCAGGGCTGGAGGCTGCTGCGGTGACTGAGTGGCACCTCCCCCTGATGGCATGAACAGCGGTTACAGTGTCGTAAAGACACCGCTCCCTCAGGGCGGTGCTACAAAAAGGACCGCGCACGGTGGCCAAATCAGTCAAAGTGCTCGCTTCCCATGCGGAAGGTCAAACATTCAAATTCCGGCTGAGTCAAACCAATGGCTTATCAAATTGATGCATGTCGCTACCTAGCCTGGCACTCGGCATTACTAGGATTGGGCAAGGACTGGTTAGCTCAGTATCAGGATAATGTGACTGAGTGAGATATTGCTGGTCATCGTGCTGGCTGCCTGGTATCCCAGTGGGGAAGCACTTTGAAGTTGCCATGAGCGTGCACTGTCATAAGTTGGTACCCATCCTGATATGACGTTTGATGTTGCTAGTATGCAAAACCCCCAAAAGAACCAAGGGTCCAATCCAGCAACCAAATGCTAGCATATAAAGAATGATATAGGATGATAATTTACCGATTACAATAAACACAACACAAAGTTCTAAATAGAAAAAGAATAAATGCTTGTCTAAAAGAAGTTCCCCCCCCAGCATCTTTCAATTGTTAGCAATTTAATAATACTGATAGAATGATTAGATTAGATTAGATTAGGATGTTTGCAGTGTATGCTCAGCCTCAGGCCAAGTCAGAGACTCCACCATCAGGGCCCACCACATGTGGTGAGGATGCTCTGTTCAGTTTTGTCATGTGCAGTAATGATTTTGAATATGCCGGCGTTAGCTGGGTATATATATATATATATTATATAATATATATATATATTATATATGCACAGCACAATACTCAATGTTTAAAAAAAATCTGAATAAAAGAATACATTGAATAGGTCCATCACCTGTCTCCCACCGACACCATTAACTATTAATCAGGGATATCCGAAAGGTCATCATCATCACGCTGTCAGTCGCGATGCGACAAAGACTGCTTTCATTACTTGACTGCCACTCCCCATTTAGCTCTCTGCTGTGAGAGTTGCATCCAAGAGTCGGTCTTAATGTCCATTTCATGAAAGCTGCCTGCAAAAGTGTTGAAGTGCTGCTGGCTTTTGCAAGTTACCAGCGGCACTCTCTCGGGGAGCAAATAGAGGTTTCACACCGGCAAAAAACATGTCAAGACAGGCGCAAAACTATTTGTTCCTGCAGTGGCTGGTCGGGAGATGTTGGGAGTTCCATACATCAGCCGCCCTTAATGCTGCCACAGTGACATGGTTTTCTGTTTAGGGTTTGCTCCCTTAGCCTTCGGTTCTGTCAAGAACATGTACCACAAGGCAGTGGTTTACAACTCTGCAGGGCAGGGGCGTCAAACTCCCTGAGGTATTGCTATACCTGCAATACCTGCATACCTAAATACATACCTGCAATACCGAAAGGTAGCCCCTGTCAAAACCAGTTTGTGCAAAGCTGTGTGACTTAGCAGATCAGTTCCCTAGCCACTACCCCGGGCTGCCCGAGTGACTGCCTGATCCCCTTCGGTATCCCATATTTCCACGGCCAACTTCCAGTAGATCACGTGTCGTCTATCATGGCCGCCGCCAGGGGCATTGTTGGGGGTCAGACAGTCCTACTCGGTCTGAAAATGAGCCTGGTTCTGCATCTGGCTGCGACCCGGTGTTTTATCGTCTAGCAGTCTGCTGGTCTAGCCGGATGCAGGGAAGGAAGGAACATATGTGAAGGACCTAGTTGGCTGAGGCATTTAGTGTAATACTCAACAAACCAAAGTACAATTTCAATCAGTGTAAATCAAGCCATTACGTCTGATTCTATTTCCACTGATCTATATCTATGTTTTCTTTCACAGGTGAGTCAATTGAGCTTCCAGTTTGCTACGTTAAGTCACGTGATCACGGTAGGTAAATACCACAACTTGTGCGTTTCGGGCTATCTTTTCACTGGACCCACTTGTTGCAAAGTGAAATCAACTGTCTCTTCCAAATTACAACTTGCTATGTCATACCTCCTGTTCCTTCTACTCTTCCTTCCCATGTTTGCAACATTGTTCATTTCTCAAACGGAGTACAGTTGCTTCTAGCCCCAGTAGTGTCGAATCAAAACAAACATCAGAAGGATCGTGGACTGAACTGGTTGGTCCAGTGACTGGCTAAAGCAGTGACTGAGTGGGATATCGGATCATGGTGTTGGCAGCACGGTATCTCAGTGGAGCAGCTTAGTAATATCACCAGTTGTGTACACTTGTAAAATATTTCGATATTCGGCAAGAGTAGTATATATCTAGGACTTATTTAACGTACTAAAGCCTATGGGGTGGTTTTTGTGAAAAAAGCAGCCAATCAGCGTCGAGTATTCTGGTCACGTGACCCTCCAGGGTGGGTCTAGGGTGGGAGGGTGTTTTTGTCTCAGCCAATAGGAAGGCTGGATTTGGTTAATTTATGCTAATTTATGTATCTAGGTCACGCCTATGCCCAAATAAGGCTCGCTGAAACTAGGTCAAGTTTGGGGGTTTGACCTAGATAGGGTGTTAAAAAGTTCCATTCGGCGCTTAAGGCTTGAGTCTATGGAATGGTACCCTGTGTTTGCGCGCACTATGAAGCCATTTTACGTGAATTTTTGTAAATTGTGTGTGCGTGTGTGTGCACCCCCACAAAAAGGGGGCGTGGCCTATTTTTGTTTCAGCCAATGATCGTTGAGTATTTGGATGATTGACAGGTACGAACAAAAAAGGGGTCGTGGCCTATTTTCAGTTTCAGCCAATGATCGTTGAGTATTTGGATGATTGACAGATACGAACGGGTCTGGTCGGGCATTTTGCGTAATTTTGTAAACATTGGCACGTGCTTTTGGGGGTTGAGGATGATTGACAGATACGAACGGGTCTGGTCGGGCATTTTGCGTAATGTTGTAAACATTGGCACATGCTTTTGGGGGTTGAGGTGGGTGTGATGTAAATATGGGCACGTGCGCGTGCGTTTTGTGAATTTTGAATTTTGGCGGCAATGCCGCCGCCGTGCTTGCATAAGACGACGAAAACCCGAAACTGAAAACGGAAATGCCTAACATCCGGTAGTTGTGTTGATTTGTAATTTTTTTTTTAAAGTTATATTTGGTGCTGACTTAAGCCGTTGCTGATTTTGGTGGCAGTAAGGTCACCGTGCTTGCATAATACCAAAACCAAAACCAAAACCAAAACTGAAACCGGAAATGCCTAACCTAAACCATTGCTGATGTCATTTAGACTTTTAAAAGAAAAGAACACAAGAAAACAAAATTACACAATATTGTTTTTATTCAAAAATGACAAGTTTTTTTTAACAATATTCCTCAGAATCAGAGGATTCAGCTTTTGTTGCAATACAATTTAATTCACACATAGTAGGTAATTTTTTACGATTGGCAATTGTATTTGCAGCAGTGGTTACATATGCGGAAGAAGTTGCCATATTTGTTACTAATGTAGATATATTAGTCAATTGTTGTAAGATATCAGCATTTATTTCAGTTGAAAAGCGACGTAATTCACGATCATAAAAATCTGCTTTGTATAATTCAATTGGAACCATAATGTTTTTAGTTTGTTTAGACCAATTCTGAAATATTTTGATATTAGTTTCAGAATCAGAGTCTAAATCAGTTTGATCAAAATGCACACTTGACTTCTTCTTTTTTTCTTTTTTCTTTGTTGCAGCAACTTCCTTCTGAATTCGTTTGTCATATTTTTTTAGCAGATAACCCGAGTAAAATGGTATCGGGTTTATTCCACCACATAATTCACAGTTTTTTAAGTCTTTTTCGTATTGTATAATCGCTTTTGTTTCAACATATATTTTGTTTTTTGCTGTTCGTAATGCATTTTTGTGCAATGTCAGCACTTGCGATAGTTGATCAGGTTGTGTATTACTATCGAGTCATTTAATAGCGGCTTTTGAGTCATCCTGCGCACAGTTTGTTTTGGATTGCCTGTTTGACATGTTCATTTAACGAGGCGGAGTCAGGGAGTGATAGTGGATAAAAGTCTTTAATCAGGGAAATGAGTAATGTTGGAACAAGACAGGTCAGAGCTCCGGTATCAAAGTCTGCAATCCATAAATGGGCGGCCCCCGAGCCTCATACCCGGACCCTAGCAATAATAACCGGTAAATGGTGTGGGGTGGGTTGGAGAATGTTGAATCAGTTGTGATCAGTGTAGCTGGGTCGTGGAGGGTTGTGGTCCATTGTCATAGACATAGTAATCCGATAGCTAAAAGGAGGCGGGAACGGTCAGCTGGTGGGGTCGGGTCGGATGCCCCTAGGGTTACTCGAGTGGCGCCACCTATCGGTTCGTTATGCATTTCTCCACCCGTAAATTAGTCATGTTACCTATAACATGCGCAATTTAACGAGGCGGAGTCAGGGAGTGATAGTGGATAAAAGTCTTTAATCAGGGAAATGAGTAATGTTGGAACAAGACAGGTCAGAGCTCCGGTATCAAAGTCTGCAATCCATAAATGGGCGGCCCCCGAGCCTCAACCAATTACGTGGGGCGAGGGTTGCCGCTCACGATGCTGTTCTTCGGGACGTAGTGATATACCGCCGCGGATGTCCATGAACCGAGCTGCATAATCTCGGCAAGTGAGGTGCCTGCCGCTGCACAGGCCTGTGCCCCTCCCCTCCTGAGGCTGTGAAGGGTATAGTCAGAGGGCGACCTCACGCCGATGGCAGCGAGAGCCATGCGGAGGGCAGCCAGCATTACTTGTGGACGGAGAGGGACATCGGGAACTAGCAGGAACGCCGGATCAGAAGGGCGCGGGTGTTGGAACTCGACATATCGATCCCAAGCCGCCACGGGGCAGCAGTGGGACCCTGGTACGCTTGGGATGGTGATGCGGTATGCTTGATCGGGTCTCCACCTGGTCTTGGTGGTGCGGACCAATACCGTGAGCCCTTCCCATGAACTAGAAATGTCTGCCCGCCTGAGGTAGTGTCCCGGGTCACGCGAGGAGCCACTTGCAAGGAGGTTACCCTGTCGGAGCAGGGTCGCGTAGCCGATGAGGAGGGCCGCCACGAGTACTCGGGCCGTTGGCCCCGCTGCCGTCAGGTAACGTGTCAGCGCCGCGATGTGTTGCGGAGTGAGCGGAGGTGCGGGTCTCGGAGTGTGGCTTGCTAGCCCTGCCAGCCCCCTTTTCATCAACGCAGTCTGGTAAGTGTCGAAGGGGGTCGGGGACCCGCCGAACATGAGAACCCATGTCTTGGCGCCACTGAGATAGTTCATGGCGGCCCCCGGGGACGCGAGGGACTCCTTTAAATGCAGTATATACGCCATCACGTCATACTGTGTAGGGGCGAGTGGGTCGAAACGATGCTGAGCTGCAAAGGTGAGATATTTCTTTGCTTGGACGGCCTTGTTCCTCCAGGTCCCACTCGCCAGACCCGCAAAGTATACTTCCAGGATTCCGTCGTGCGTTTGTTCGGTGTAGCCTGTGAATAGAGGGAGCAATTAGTACGAAATTCGCAGGCTAAGTTATAGGCCGTGCGTAAAAATGTTCTCAAACCGGACTTCAATTTCAATAATGCTCATCTCTCTAGCGAGGCGACCTGCCCTGATGCGAGCGTCTAAGTCAAACGCCCTCCTGCTCAGGGCATCCGCCAGAACAAGGTCCTTTCCAGGCTTATGCCTTATTTCGATTCCACATCCATTTGTTGCCGCGAAGAGCCATATCTCCCTGGCGCATGCTGTTAGTACGGGGTCCCTGCCCGCCCCTGACTCGAGGACCTGTTGGCTAGCAGCGTTATCGGTGTTTACGATGATGAGGTATTCGTCCGGGTGTGGGGGGGCCAGGGCCCTGATGGCGGCGACCAAGTTTATTGCCTCTAGGTGTGCAATATTGCTGTATTTGGAAGTGATACTGTCCGGGTATGCTTTCCCATAGAAATGCGACTGGGAGAAGGCGCCACCCGCTATGAGGGAGGAGTCGCATTCTATCGTCCATTGTGTCTTGGGGTCTTTCTTTAGGAGGACGAGACCATTTGTTCGTGCCGCGAAGTCCAAGAACCATCTCACGTCGTCTTTTAGACCATCGTTCACTGGGTGCCTCCCAGCGACGGGGGTTTGTCGCAGTGCTTGAAATATTCGGGACATGAATCGTCTCGCCGGCGCAACGCATATCGCGATGTGGTGTAGTTTACCGGCCAATCGTTGTATGTCCTTTTTGGAAGCGGTATTCTTGCGTGTCCATTTCTTGCATTCCATGAGCGTGTCGTCAAGCTTTTCACGAGGGATTGTGACTTCCATGTCTTCTGCTGATATTTTGAAGCCAAGCCAGACCACTGATTTTGCTGGTGGGTGACATTTGTTGGGGGAGAGTGTGAGGCCAAGCTGGTCCGTGAGGTAAGTCAAGTCCCTGTAAGCTGCCTCCGCCTCCCTCCAGGAGGGGGCCACCCCGACAAAGTCATCTAAGTAGCAGTGCACGTGGTGGCCGTTTTTTCTGAGGAGGTAGACTACCGCGTTCGTTGTCCTGGCACAGGCTATCGATGAGGTGCGACATCCGAACGGGGGTGCAATGTCTGTGTAGTAGGCCCCGTCTAGAGTCATACCGAGTAGTGGTGTTGAGAGGGGGCAGGTGCGGAGTTGACGATAGGCACGTTCAAGGTCCGCGCACCACAGATAGCAGCCTGTGCCCAGGCGTGCTACCTCGTCCGCCGCGTCCATTACATTCGGGAGGCTATATGTGCATAAGTTACCCTGGTAGTAGCCCCTGGCGATGCCATCGTTGACACTGGCGCCGCGCGGCCAGCTGAGGTCCATGATGACGCGCCTACTGGTGGAATTTTTTTTAGGGCGCGTCATCAAGGGGCTTGTCTGAGACCATGGGTAGAAGGGAGGTTCTTTAAAGGGGCCTAACAATGCACCGTGGTCCCTTTCTGTTGTTATGTACCGCCGTATGTCCTTGATCTGATCAGGGTCGTCAGTGTGGTTGGCGATGCAGGTGACAGGGGGCTCTGTGGCTGCATAGTCAGCAGGCCATCCATATTCTAAGAAGTCCACCAGCTGGCTATCGTGATAGCCTATTAGCAGCTCCCTCCAAACCTTGATGACGAGGCCTGAAGGGATGGGTATCCGGGCCTTCATGTGGTTTGGTAATGCTGTAGCCCTTACTTGCTGGTAAATGTTCAGATAGCCCTGGTGTTTTCCCCATAGGTCTGTTTGTGGGTGAGGCCATATGCCGCTCAGAATGGGCCTATAGTCCATGGGTGTCATGGGCGGGCGTGAGTTTAGCGTTGCAAAGTCCGCGCCGGTGTCATGGATTGTTGGATCGTCCCAGCCCGCTTCCTCATCGACTCTGCTTCCTACGGCCGTGCCATAAGTGTCACGGTTGCCGCCATGTACGACGCATCCTTGATTCCCATGCTGTCGTCATTGATGCTGACCTTTTGTATGGTCATGGTCGGTGGCTTGGTCCCAACGGCGTGTTCTGCTGGCGGCCAGGTATACGTTGCGCCGGTGGCGCCGCTTGTCTTAACTTCCTGGAAGCTGTGGTGGTTTCTTGAGGAATGCATGGCATCGGGGATGCCGGGATTTCTTTCAGGTTTGAGTGCCTGACTGCTTCTGTTTCTTGGCTTGTCGAGTGTGTGAACGGCCTGTTGTACCGGTGGCTTGCAGTTGCCCGTAGGGGCCTGCAGGACGTTGTGCCTGCCCCGGAGTTTGCCTGCGCTTGCTCTGCGTGGGCTGGTTGCCTCGCGTTTGCCTTGGCTGCACTTGACAGGCTCCTCGTCTGCCAAACCGGCGTCGTGCGGGGAGCCCCAATTCAAAAAACCTGCGAGGTCTGTCGGGCGTTTGATGCGATCGCTCCTTTCTTTTCAAGGAAACGCTTTTTATTTATGCAGTCTTTTTCTCTGTGGTTGTTCGCCCGGTGATACTTGTTCGCACACCAGGCGCAAACGTGCACCCTCCTGTCTGGCATCGTCCCATGTGTTTCCGCGAAACCGCACTCGTTGCCCCAATTCCATGGGTGGCATGTCCTCCCGTCTGTATTACGATTAAACTCGTGATGGTTCTCCGTTGCTCTGCCCGCACCGCCAGTTACGTGGGTGGTGTTGTAGCTGTTGCGGGTGCCTTTCTCAAGAACCGTGTTATGGACGCGTGTTCCTAAGGCAAAGACGTCTCGTTGCACGTCCTTGATTGCGTATTGATCTGTCCATCCATTTGGAAGACGACCATCGTCAATCATTGAGAAGACGCGTTCCGACCATCGGCGGCATGTCTCCCATTGCCAGTCCTTGGCCATAGTGGCTATTTGGTGAATGTGGTCTATTAAGGGGTCGGACCATGTGTCCGGTATCTCGGGTGCCCTGAGCATAGTGCATAAGGCGTCGACGTACTCCGGCCAGGTCGCCTCAGCCATGCCAATCCTCTCCCTTCTGTCTCCGCGAA